>BGZK01000547.1:0-362212 GCA_005406025.1 Eumeta japonica
AACATAAGTGTCTTTGATTTATCTTTAACGAGAACATAATTGTTTGTCTGTCTGTTCGTCTGTTAAAACTCTTTTCTTTAGAAATAGAGAAAGATGTCAAAATGAAATTAAACAAAATAAGTTTACGGTCTTGTGGAAATGTAAAAAAATAACTTTGTATATCAGCGCATTTAAAAGATACCGGCCATTGTGTCATATATTTTTATATTCGCAAACTTATTCATTGAAATTTATAGATTGTTTCCCGATGACTAGCGATCATAAAAATATGAGTAAAATCAAAGTCTTGCAGCGTAATTTAAGAAAAAAAAAAAATCCGAAAATCATTCACATCTAGTTATGTTTTAAATATTTTCTTTTTTTTTTTTGGATTACAAAATTAGTTTTGCAATTAGAATGTAATGTAAGTTGACGTGTGATAGAACATTTTTTTAACATTATGTATCGAAAGCTAGTTATCAAAACTTGATAATGTAAAAAAAATTTTTCAACAGCGCAACTTTTGTAAGTTTTAGAATTCCTAGAACTGATATCTTACCCCTATCGGTATAGAAATAGGCAGACACCATCGAGACTCGATGGGCGAAATATTTACATACATATTCAGTTCGTATGGAATTCTCAAGACAGTTGCGTTTTCACCTCTAGTTCCGGTCCGGTCTTGATCTCAATCCCGATCTTCGTCCCTGTCATTTCCGATTACGGTTACAACCACGATCACAGTTGTGGTCTCGTCCTTGAGTTCCATGTCAATACCTTCTTCAATATCAATCCCATTTCCTTGTAATTTTTATGTCGGTAACGTATTTACAAGATGAAATTTTATTTTACATACAAAAGATATTGCGAATTGTAATTTTAAACAAATCTGGTGAATCGTTTATACGTAATTCAAATACAAACGTCCACACCTAGCTACAAACTATCACATTTATTATATTAGTAAGATATAATACAAAATACCAATAATCGATTTTTATTTAGTTTGACGTTCGAACTATTAAAACGTGTTTATTAATAATTGCTTTACAATAGGGTTAATACTCTTACTTTCGCCTTCCCTGTCTCATCCTTTTGCACCATATCTATCCCTTCTTTAACTCCCTTTCTTTAAACCCTTCTCTTCTCAATTCTTAAGTCCCTTTCTTAACTCATATTCATCTCTAAGTAAAATGAACATGGCTGACAACCTAAATTAAAATTAATAACTTCCGAGTTTTGAGTTCTACGAAGCAATACAGAAAAGCATTGAGACAAACAAACAATAACCTGTATTTTGTGGAACAATGAGCTTTATCAATATATTAATTTTAGAATAACATGCCAGCTTCAAATCAATGCATCAATGCGTGAATTTCACCTACAGAAGTTTTTTTTAATTTTTGATTGAGAAGATTTCAGCGAAACCATCGCAATTGCAAGGCTTCTTAGTAATTCTTAATAATATATATACTATCTTTTACCCGCGGCTTCGCCCGCATACAAATACAATTAATTCCTCATTTTTTGTATCAAGTAAAGTTACTATCATCGATACCAATTCTATCCCGTCTTCGATTTGAGGTCCGATTTTATATTTAGTATCGATTCGGTCTTAGTCTCTATTCCGATTCTGCCTCTCTCTTTTTTCCAATCGCATTGCGATATCGATCCCGATTCGATATGGATTCCGGTTTCTTGTGAATAGACAGACACATATTAGGGAGAGATATAAAATATAAATGCATATAATCCAGAAAATATTGTATTTTAAATTTCATTTAAATCCGTCTAACCGTTTATGCGTGCTTAAGTTACAAACAGTCAAACATCGACATAAATATTATAATATTGGATACAATACTGAAAAAGACGCATTGTAAAAACCCTGTAGTTCGTTTTAATTTACTTTGAATTTCTTATAATTAGTCTATTATTATTTTAATATAATTACAATCCGATTGTAATTATATGAATTGATACTGTCTCTTACTTTCGTTTTCGCTCTACTTCACCCTCTCATACAATATCTTACTCTCCCGTCTTCCTCTTAATCCACATCGTCTACTCTAACACCGTTCCTTCTCTAAATTAAACAAAGCAAACAATGAGCATGGTCGACAAAATAAAATAAAATAAATGACTATTGATTTTTTTAGTTATAAGGAGTGATACGTATAAACATACAAAGAAATAAACAGTAACCTATTTTATGTACCAATCAATTATATCAGTTTTCCAAATTTTATCAAAATTGATTGTCGTTGTTTAGTTATAAATAAACATACATACAAATACATTGAAAGGTAATCAAACAATGACTCATATATGAAAAAATCGTGTGCTCTTTCAGTACAATCAAGATCATTAAAATCACTTTAACTGTTGTTGAGCCACGAAAAACGATACAAAGGAACGGACAGACAAACAAACAAGAAGTGGGTTATGTCCTTTCCCGGGATTGAAACTATTTCCATACCGAATTGCAATTAATTCGGTTCAGGGGTTTAAGCGTGAAGAGGTAACAGACAGACAGGCAGATACACTTTCGCATTTGTAATATTAGTATATAAGATTAGTATTATTAGCCATATAACTAAATACGTCAACGCTAGTAAGTGTAGTAAATAGTTGTTCAATAATGATATTGCAAAAATTCTAGTCAATGAAAATAAATCGCATAGAAAATAACCTATAATTATAACATAACATAATAATAAGTTATGTACTTTAAACTCCAGTCGATCAATCAGACTACTGTCGATCATATTGATTGACATCTTCGTCCGACTTATTTCAAGTCTAAACGCTAAATTCCATTAATCTTATAAACGTTTTTGTATTTATCCTTGTATTTATTCAATAATATAATTGATTATAAACGGTTCAAAGTACGTGTCTGCATGTCAGTTCTGAAATTCATTGTGTCATCTAAGGAAGTGTGGGTCATTTAATTAATTATTCTCATAAATTATATTTGTTCAGAATTCGATATCGACCCAGATGCACATGGCCAATATGATAGTTAATAATGTTTTCCTTTTTCTTTTCCAAATAGCTATAACAAAGTAAAACAACGCTATTAGTATCTCTATTGAAACATGATTTATTATTTCTTTTATTTGTCTTGTAAAAACTGCAAGTATCAGCTTAACAGCTATTTTCATAGCGTGTGCATCCCATTGTCGATGACGATCTACAGTAATGTCTAAAAACACGGTTTTATGAGCTTATTATGGCATATCAAAGTTTTCAATTAATATGAACGAACTAAACTTTTAATAAAGATTATATCAAACATTTTTTTTTATTTGCGCTTAGTAATAATGACGAAGAATTAGTAAGAATGAAGTTGAATAAAGTAAATTTCAAACGACTTTGTTTAGTTTTATTTAGTAATAAGGTATCAACTCTTGCTAAATGAAGGTCATGGAAAGCGTCTATTTAATTTTGATCAAAACTTCTTAATTTGTGTTTACTTTAAATATGAGATTCTTTAGAAAACATCACCATGTATGCCATTTTTTCCATTAAATACAGGAAGAGCTACATTTATACATACGAATAACAAAAACTCTTTGTTAGACTCTTTTGTAGACTCTTCGTGAACCCCTATTTTTAAATCTTACATCTTTTTTATTTAACCTTATTAATACAATTTTTTTGTCGTAATGCAAAATATTGACGTCCGTTGTGAAGATCCACAATTTATTGATTTATGTGCATTATTAATTGAAGTCATCCCCATATCATAAACACTTAGAAACATTCATATACACACGTAAACGTACAAATATAAAATGTAACCGCCTGAGGATGTTTATCTGAACAAAATATTTCTGATTTTTGATTCAAATACTGATTTTGCATCAATTAGTTTCGTAAATAAAGTGTTATTGCTGAGATAATTAATTATACTGTACTGCATATGAGCATATTATATGTACTGTTAGTCCGATAATCATAGTCTGCAGCACTAAGTCAGACACTAAAAATAACTTTAACAAAAACAAAATACAAACAGCTTTAAAAAGTCTACTTAAATGATTAGTTGTTTTTGGGGATGATGCCAGTTAAAAATAAATCAGAATCAGCCAGGAAGCAGCCTCGGGAGAAAAAATATTCTATTGCCTCGATACTTCACGTTTCTTATTCTGGTTTACAGATTATATATTGTATATTATCTTTTCAAACATAAAAAAAATAAAATCGGTCTACATTTGACCAAGATGAGCGTGCACATACATAAAAAAAAAGGAAAAAAAAAAGAATTGATACGGTCGAACACAGAGCCTTTTCGTTTTTCAAATTCAGTTAAAAATAACTTCGCGTTTTATACCTAAATATTTCCGATTGAGATGCAGTAATTAGAACGTTAGTCTCTTAAATAAACAGTTTCTCGCAATGGTCGAAGTTCTTTACCTCTGTGTCAAGTAAAACCTAAGAATACACTGTCACACAGCAGAGAATGTTTCAAGACTAAAAATGGGGTCTTACCTAACCGAATTATAAGATAATCATCCCAAATTTAGGTACATTTGGACACGAGACAATTTGTATCTAATCCTTATTCAATTTAGGTGATATTGAAATCCAACCCAAACTTATCACAATCAATTAAATTGTTATTAGAAACGGATAGAGCCACAGTATCAAATACTCCCGGCTAAACAGAGCGAATTTATCCAATATTCATTGATCTTTCTTAATAATTGAAATTGAAAACACAATTATAACAATCGTCGTATTGCAACTCGATTCAGTGATTTTTGAACGTCTCGATGTAAAGAAGGATTTTTATTTTTAAAACCGCCACATCTAACCATTCGACCATGCCTTCCACACACCAGTAAAGTTTTAAAACCTTACACGTAACTCAAAATCTTTCAAAGGAAAAGGCATAATTGTGGTTGTTATTATATACTATAGAATTCTGTCTATAAACCCATAGAAAAATAAATAATTAACATAAGATATGCAGTATATCAAGAAATAGATTTCGCCTGAATGAACATAGAATGAATTTTTTTTATTTATAATATCGACTAGTTTCGAAATTTCATATCGCTATTCACTTTAACTGCTATATAATTATCACTACGTCAAAGGTGTAATTATAAAACAGTATGACGTTATTTAAAACCAGACAGACGCGAAATGTTAAAAATAATATCTTATATTCAGGTACAGTTCTTAGTTTAAGGGAGATTTACGTATTATTTTGAGCTTGTCTTTATTCGGGTAGTGCAATAAAATGAAACATGCCCTATTTGTTAAGATAGTCCTTCAGCAATACATCTCTGAAAATCACATACAATTTCATGCATAAGTTTTGCGTGACGTGCAAACGTAAAACATACAGGCAAATAGACAGTCCAAAATTACAGAAATTATTGTTTTGGCTTTTAGTGGACTTATAACGACGTTCCACAATATTCATTTTTCATAAATATTTCTCAAGTGCATACAACGGTCACTCACAGTTTTATTTTATGTATAGATTAAATATGCAAATTCATATGGTTTGAGAATTGATAAAATTGTAAGATCGTATTATATTTACTTGTGTAACTTGACACTAATCGAGGTATCGATTCCAGTCAAAGAGGTCACAGCGTTAATGAAGTCATTGCTTTTATTTACAAAGGCTATAAACATTACACCTGAGCACACACTCGTTTGACTTGTTTACTTTCTCGTGGCATTTGACCCAATTTTAAGGGGAAGCCCCACTCTGACCCGATTACTTACGGATTATTCGCCCGCTAATGCTGTTGCGTCATCATGAATGACGATTTTTTTTTCATTACTGTACTTCATGTAATAGTTTCAACTAGCCCACCAGGGAGCAGTCTAATATTTTAGAAGATCTAATACTATCATTATAAACTCCCGCCTTTTTTCTAGAAGGGTAGCCAAGAACCATAAATTTCCACACATGGTACTATGCCTGCATTTGTCTCTTGCTTCACAGACATCCGTCAATCGTTCCTTGCAACCTCGTCGTTTTCGGATGTATAAAATTAGGCCCTTCTTTAATATGACATCGATTTGCTCTGTTTAAGATTTTCCAGGGCGATCCTTGCCGACCTTTTCATCACACGCATTCGCTTTATAGATTCATCTTGTTATTCCACATTCATTCGTTCTTCTAAGATGGCCGGTGGATTGGTCATCTATAAGGGACAATTTAATGTATTCACCTTTATCTACTTTAGCCACTACGTCTTCTTCCAAACCACACCGTTCGTCGATGGCGCTATTCCTATATTTAATCAAGTTTCAAGGATACTCCACCACATACTATTCAGAGATTGTATCTCCATTGTATTGGTTCTTGTGCGATAGCCAGCTCTCACTAACTTTACTTAAGAGCAGGGACAAGAACTCGATTATGGCTAATATACTAAATTAATTTCTAAATAAAAGATGGCTTAACTTGGGATTCAAATAAGAATGACCTGTTTAAGAAAATATACAATAATTATACTTACAGGAATAAAGATTTTAAAATATGTAATATATGTTACATAAATTTTTTGACGAATATTCGTATAATTTGATAGATTTTTATTTATATATTGTCTCAGTTGATAAATGTTAAATGTGTTAGTAAAGACAGTTTTGAATTAAGTAAATATTATAAAAAAAATAGTTTGTGTAACCCTTGCACGCGGTTGAGAATAAAACGTTTTTGTCTGGCATTGTAGCAGATATCATGACTAAACTAAAAATAAATGAATCATATAAAAAATTTAATAGTTCATTTGTCGGGATCGCATTCATGCTTGAAAGAGAGATCGTTCGATATGAAAAATGAAGGCATTCATTCCAGGTCCACCACAACGGAGCCGCGGGCGCACCTAGTTATTAAAAACAGATTATGGCTGTCCCGCCTTACTTTCGTTAAGTTCAAAACATTGAAATACTCTCTATAAAAATTACAAAATGCGCCTGAAGTTGTTTTACTTGATAAATTTCAGAGTTCACAGTTTTCAGATATACTATTCTATATGTAGAATAGTGTATCTGAAAACTGTCTAAAACAATTTAAAATTGTTTCTTGTAGATATCTATAGGAATCTATTTTAATTTTAAATTCTTCAAGAGAAAGAATATAAGATAGGGCATGATTAAAGGTCTTCTTTTTTAGAAAATATTAAAAACAACAACGAAGAGAAAGAAGACTTGTGAAAAAATTGTGAAGGAGTCCATAGTTTTGAGGGTGGACAGAAAATACTTTTCCTGAGTTTACATTTTAAATCTGTAGGTTATGAAACCTGAATCTGAAATACATTGCCTGCCTGTCATATTAATCTCGAACAACTACGAACTTTGGCTTCATTATATGTGTAACTGTCTCTGGCTACCAACATCGGAAACAGTGCCCTGAATTTATTTAGAAATAAACAACAAAATAATTTGGATTACATTTATTTTCTAAAATAGTTATAAAGCGTTTGTTTAGAAATATGAACATATTGTTGCAATGTCAACTAGTAGTTGCCATTGCCAATGACAACAGTTGAGCATTTAGTTTTGTTCAAAGCAACATCTAGTTACATGGCTCTGGATGTCTATCAGGAATCAAGCTCATAATTTTAAGGGTATGAATTTATTGATGAAATAGATGGAGCGCATACATATAATTAAAGTTATGATATAAACCGTGTTGATTTTAGTATTATTTAATTACAATTAAAACATAGTTTCATTTCGATTTAGGAACTCTCTTCAAAATGCATAATGACATAATTATTCCATTAACAAATTCGATTTTTCTTTGTAATTTTGTTAATAAAAATAAATGGAGTTCGAAAAATATGATGTATTTCCGCTATTTAAGTCGTTTTTAGTTCAAGGCAAATTTACATACAGTGTTTATTCTAAAAATACTATATAGTATAGGGTAAACTCTGAATACACTAGACCTCTATTTTTTTACAACGGTAGGTACTATTTTTTTTATATATCACTAATAAAAATTTTACATATCTCAAGTAATATATAAAAAAAATAGTACCGTTTCTCATGATTGATGACGCTAATACAAAGTCAAGTGTCAAAATTATAAATATAGACAGGGCAAGGCTTTCAAATACATTTTGTTTCATTTCTAATTAATATTTTTCTTATAGCATCATTTTACTTTTTATAGAACCCAGTACTTTCCAAAAGAGAATATTTCTGTTTCTCGTTTCGTTTTAATTTAAAATTTTATCATAATAAATCAATCGATCGTCCGCGCCATCCGCCAGTCTCCCGATCAACGCCATCTATTGACGGTTTTAAGATTTAAACAAAAGAAGTGCAAGAACTATAAATTCTGAGAACCTCTCGTTGGTTATGCACAACACCGTCAACTTCGGTGATCTATAGTTCATAACCGACTGAGTAGTTCGCATCGAAGTTGGACGTCTAACTTGTAAATCGCCCTTTGTTAGGGGCTCGGCGCGCCGGGATTTCAGTAGTTTTTCAAACTGAAACTATTTCGCCGTCGAAGCCAGCTGATGGTCTCTGATGTCCTTTTTCGTGTTTCAAACTGAGTAAATTGTTGATGAGCCTTTGTGACCCTTTGTTATGTGCCTACACATATATAAAAATGAATATTTGTTATCGTTTTATATAATAATGATATTATTATGCCGTTACATCTTTTAGGATCTATTTCGAAATCGAAAAAGAAATTACAATATTAGTGTACTTAAATTAGAAATGGTTTGTAAGAGCGTGCGAAAATAAAACGTATAAGCAAATAATGTGACATTTGTATTTATTTTTGATTTAAGAAAAAAAAACACAATTCTATGTATCTATGAAAAAAATTAGCTGATAGATATGCTTTATATGTATGAGATATAGAATGATTATGCATTAGTAAAGTAAGTAAAAGTATTAATAACGAAAATTAAGAATTATCCAACTTTTTAATAAAATAAAATAACAATGTTACAATAAAATTTTCGAGAGTTATCGTTACTTTGTGATATTATTTGTGCAAAGATAAATACGTTATCATTACATCATTGACAAAACTTCAACGATGTGAAAAATTCATTGCACAATGACCATAGATTGACTTACTCAAATACGAATGTGTGTTTACGGCTCGTACGTTTGTAGTTAGCCGGCTAATATTGAGAGGCGTCAATAGTCGGTCAATATTGCTACGTTCGTCTATTTTTTATGGCCATGATTCTACAGGACAACGCACGAAACTCTGCCGCTGTGAAGTTAATCACGAAAGGGTCGCAATGTCGTAAAACGGGAACGTAGGGGAGAAGAAAGAGGGGCGGGGAGCGTTGAACCTGCGTATTGTATCATTCGCAAATAATTCAGAGCGGCAGTGTTTCGTGCGTTGCACTGTACCTGACAGTCACTTATTCTTCGTAGATAATAAATATAATACGAGTATACCTATATGCGGCGTCCAAACTAATTACACACATAATTTTCCTCTATAATAATACGATATAGGCATAAATATTTCTTAATTGTGCACGTTTGGAGAAACTTGTTAGAGAACATTTTCTTTTGGAATACATTCATTTATTAATGGTGAAAAGTAAACGATAATTTTTTTCTTCTGAGTGAACAATAATTGAATAAACAAATAATTAATTTAATTTTAAAAAATCCATAAATTGTCAAAATAATTATTTAAATATAAATAAAACAAAACTATAAGTGCTTGAAAATAATTGCATCTTTAAAAAAATGAGGTAATATACCACATTATTTTTGACTAAAACGAAAATAATTTTTGACTTCTATACAGCATTTTATTTAAAATGAAATTGATCATCCATTAAGATGGTGCTTGAACAGATTCAACGTATACAATTAAGTAAAATAAAAAATAGTTAAAACAGATAAGTCATACAACAAATGAATGAAAGGTATATAGTACTTTTCCCATATAAACACTATTATTTGCAAATATAATTTCCGAAAAATAGAGCAATGCTGTGAAGAAAATCACATAGCAAAAATTATAAACATGAAATTGCTATCGACAAACGAGCCCATAAACGTTACAAAGCAAATGCTAACCCATTAATATTTCATTTACATGAAAAAATTGATATATTTATACGATAATAACTTCTGGGATGATTAAAAAATGAACCAACATGTTCCAATTTCAGTGGATAAATGTGTTTAATCAAAATTGGTTTACTGTTATTTTTTTCAGAGTTATATTATTGTTTCGATCCCAACAATGCCATTTATAATTTGGAAAATTTTTGTTTGTAGCTAAAGAATTTTATTAGTAACATCACTGTTGGATGATAGATTGTTTTTCGAAATAGATTTATCATAAGCCTAATAAATGTCAAGAAAGCTTACCAAAATTACAGAGATAGAGGCAGTCGAAAAACCGTCAAGAAACACTACAGATCTGCATTTATTTTTGTGCTTGAAACTTAAATTTATAACGCCGAGACATAAGCGTAGTATTTAAATATTCACTAAAACAATAACAGCCTTTTTTTCATAAACTAGACTGTGACATATTTATTGCATTTTTTGTCATTAAATTCTATCATTTCCTTAGAGATCTTTCTGTATAAACAAACATAAACGTCTGTAAAGGAATTATTAACCCTTATCAGTGTCAGTTGGGAAATTGCGAACAGCACATTTTATCAAGTTTTCCTCGTTTTTGACGTGACAACGTCTTAAATTAGGTTGCGGCTGGGAGTCACTTATGAAAAATGTAACGCTCGGTAACGTAACGATGAGTCACCGAACGAGAGAGGCCCGCCGAATGCCTTGCGTCTCTCCCACTCAACTATGATCGGTCTGCCGCGCGCAGCACTAGAGAATTAGTGCATAGCTTGCAAATGTATTGCAAGTTATTGTATGTATATTTGTATATAAATACGTATGTATGTGTAAAGGTAAAAATAAAATTTTGTTAATATGAAATTCAGTGCGAGATTCTTTGTATAAATTAATGTTTTAAATATAATTCTTTGTATAAATAAATGTTTTAAATTGTTACTATTATTTCATCCTTCTTCCTACTATACGAATGAATATTCACATTAAAATGATTTTACCATTCAAAGTCGTTGTCACGTAAAACTTTCGCCCGTATACCGACTTTACAGGCAACCAAATTTTAATGTATATTCCCTCACCATTTATTTTTACGATACGTACATACGGAACCCTAAAAACTATAAACTGACAGTCCTGTTAAATTGGAATCTTTGCATTACGAATTAATTCAACACATTGTTTAGGGTCGCGTAGCATAACGCAAAAAGAAACCTGTACACTTTCGACCTACTCACGTGTCCGTTCGTCCGCATGTCATAAGTCTTGTGATGTCACTATTTTTTTATAGATTCAGATTATTAATAAATTATAGGCAAGTATCTCACGTAAAGGAAATCTAGAAAAATTGATTTAGGCGTAGCTTTTTTGTATTGTCACTTTGGAAGTCACCCATTTGAGAGAATGTGTTAATGTTTTCGCATATGCAAATAACATTTTCATAACATGTGACAGTGAAAATATAATTTTCTTTAATGTAAATTGTTAGAATATATCTACGCTTTAACTTCATTTACAGCGAAAATTGCTCTCTTTCGTAAAACAAATTATGTTATTGCATTCTTAGCAGCTTTTCTTCAAAAGTGAAATACATAAATTGTGTTTCTTAAAATAAACCAGTTATGTTATTGATTATCAGGTCAATGATTGTTTCATTTGCAAAACGTAAAAACACAAATAGCTCAGTTTATCAGCCACTTCTATAACAAATTAACCTTATTCTATGGTGATTCCCAAAAACATGGTTTCACTCACTAATTTTAGCACATAATTTGAAGTTTTAAAATGGATATTGGGAAAGTTAAACAAAGTAAAGTTTAGATATTTAGTTTTATTTGTGTAAACCAATGAGTTATCAGTGTCGTATAAATTAAAGATCACTGAGAACAGGGAGTTAATTTGAATGAAATTTCTTTTTCTGTATTGTTAATGTAAAATATGTGTTGTTTGCAAATAATACTAAGTCGGTCACTAGATCCTTAAATTACCATTTTTTCTTAAATACATTCTTTTGAGTAAATAGAATTAAACTCGATTGATTGATATCAACTTTTTATATTCTGTTACGTAGGCAGATATGATTTTACTAATTCCTGTATATAATCGATCGGATGTAAACGTGAATTGGTAAAATAGTATCAAAGACATAATTAAACGTATTTGATAAGCCGCAAAAGATCCTTAGAGCTTTGGTAGAGTTTTCCCATACAACATTAATATTAAAAAAAAAGTATAAAACAACACGCTGGGCAGATTTCAACTTAGCCAAACAAAAAAGAGTGACATGAAGAGAAAAATGCAATATAATTACTTTGTATTAAGTTATTTTTAATAAATAATGTATTTGCTTTTGTTTCGCACGATTGGAGCATTAGAATCTAGCCTTTTATATTTTATCCTGAATGGACAAAATGACCGAATAGGTTGTAAAATCTGTTAGTTGACGTCAATGTGGTTGCCTCGTACCATGAAACTATAGTTTTCACATTACATGGGATTCACATTGGATTTCATATAACCTCTCAAAGGTTATATATCTAAACTAGCGCCACCTTCGACGGTCCATCAGTTTCCCGCGCTTTTTCGCAGTGCGACGGGGCGCCACATATTTTCATTTTTCGCATAGTTTGAATTAGTACTCTATCGTTGTTAGACATTTTAGGAATATAGATAAAATTTGCTAACTGGCAGGAAAGAAATCTAATTGAAAAAGGTATCCAGTAATAAACAATGACATATTAAACTTAAGAGAGCTGTTCCTTCCAAGACTTTGCTCAAATACAAAGAAATAAACCATATTTTTGTTCGTATTTGTATTTTCTCTATTCCTTAATAACTATTTTATAATAACATGTAATAAAAAATCAACACTCCATACATATTTTCTTCAAGAAACGCATAGAAACGCATGCGCACGTGAAGCAACCACGAACGAGTATGTAGAATACGCAGGCCAGTAATGCCACAGCGCTTCAAACACAGAGTACAAAAGTAGCTTGATTGATAAAGTGACAAGTCGGCAAAGTAAACCGACCATAAGCAATGTAAATTTTAAACAGAAGAGCAAATACAAAGCTCGGCGTTCAGACCCCGGCGGCCGGGTGTCGACAGATAAGGTCTTATTTTATCTTCGTATTTCGGCTCAACTATAGTGGAATGAAACATAATTTTTATTTTCCAACCACAATTTGTTTACGATCTTTCTATAATATTTCGTTATATAATTAATAAATGTATAACATTAATATGTTTATTATAATACGTTTATTGTGTATTGTAAAAGATTGCTATAAATTTTGTTTCTCTTATTTAAAGTTATATACATACGAAAGTGTCAAATGCTTTTTCTTAGAAACAATACCATATTGACAATAAACTACAAATTCCTATTTAAGTAATTCTAGATACTTAACTGCAACTAAGTATATGTAAATAATCTCCGAAAAAAATTAAACTACTCCCGCTTTCATAATGACTCGATCACAAAATATATGTTTTATATTATATAATTACATAAATTTAATTTTCTATACGTATTTCTTCATATATGTGATACATGTATTAAAAAAGATAGATTCACCGTCGCGTATTATTTTGGCGGAGAAAAATTGCTCAAAGTGAACATTTTGTCTGTGTCTCATATTTTCATACCATTTTGTGGTACCAAAGAAAATGAAGGAAAGGAACATTAATGTTTGACATTTCAACCAACATGTCATAACATAAGTTTCATTTTTAAATGCCAACAGTCCAAGTAAGGATCATTTTGTTATCGGTAGACTTTTGCAATTTTCATGTGTTGTTCTAAAACAAGACATCAGTGGAGTGGTTTAATATTATTTTAAATCTTTATTATTATTTTTTGGTTGAATGTATAAAAAGAATCATGTATGCTTTTCTTCATAATAAAGTTTAATGTAGTAATCACCGAAGATGGAATTTCATATGAATCTTTAATTTCTTAATGTTGTTTATAATATATCGCTAATTTTATATATAATTCCTTAAAAACAAATCCAAATATAATAAATAATTCTTTTTAGAATGAGTTTAATATATTGTATGATAATAATAAATGAAATAGTAAGAAAGGCAGCTCCATTAGTATAAGAACAGTGTCTATTATTAAACGACCAAATAATGTGACAACGCAAGAAATACGAGACCGATGTTGCTTAGGTCTATTTTTTTGAGTCGGTTTATATCTTGGCTATTGATGCTACTTTAAATGAAGAAATACAAAATACTCATCGAATACTTATTATAATATATGATTGAGCACCTATTATAAATAAACTTCATTTTACTTATAGAAAATAAAAAAATACCATCATTTTCATAGCTTTTTACATGTTTTAACAGAACACTTCGAAGTCATAACGGAAGGTGCGACAATACTACACTAAATGCAATGAGTGCTAAACTGTCTGTTTTAGCACTCATTTATTGCGGCCGTTTTTGAGCCCAGGACTGTGCATCCTTCTTTTTTATAGATCAATGATATACGTATACGCATAAGGAAACGGAATACGAATACGTGTACATTATTATAAGTATATGTATATAGAAATTGTATACGAATACCCGGTCATACATATTTAAGTATACGAATACGAGGAAACTGGATACGAATAAGTATACATACACGTATACATGTACGAATGTGGAAAGTGAGCATAAATACGTATACTTGCGTATACGTATTCAATTGCCTTATATGAATTGTACTTTATGGGACTTTATATTCAAGTTAATTTAAAAGTTTAATTTGTATATTTAATTTTTAATGGATAAATAGCGAAATAAGATAATCGACGATCCCGGTGGCTTCGAATTTAAGGCGCTTACTTCGAATATAGGAGATTTATGATTCGGTTCTTAATTGTTCAACCCTGTTCGGGTAACTAATATAACTGACGTTTAAACTCGGAACTAAACCGTAAAATAGAATCGCGATAGTGATTGAAAGAGAGATTGTTTGATATAAAAGACGAAAAAATTCTGTGTCCATGCAGGCGGGGTCGCGGGCGAAAGCTAGTATATTATTACAGACAAGCGTCACCGACTTACGAATAGTTCTCGCTGTCACGCCAGTAAAATGCCGGCATAATTGTGTCGGCAGGTCTCACGTAACGGTAATTCAGTACTCAATCGGCCCGAGAAAGGTCAAGGCGGCTCCTCAGCATATCGACGTCTTTTGCTCCGCTGTGCGTGATAATATCTAGGCCGTTGTCTTTGTGAAAGCACCCTAGAATTTTTGGGGTAAATAATACCCAGTCATGGTATATTTCGCTTTCGACCGAGTTTTAATTTTATTGTTCTCCGTTGGCAACCGGAAAGAAATAAATGTAGCCATTAATAAAATGACATAAACATAAATTAAATTATAAAGTTTATCTTTTTGGTAACTCATTTTGTGATTGCTTACTTTGATAAACCTTTAATTATTGTAATTGTTGTGGAACGTATATTATGCTATTGATTAGAACTAAAAGTCCACAGTATTTTAAAATAATACTTTATATTACATTTTAGGGCACCGTAGCTGTAAAAACCATGGTTCTGTAGGATGGTCCTTCGGCCGTTATTTCCTTGAGTGTTATAACATATAACTTGCATGTAATTTGCCTGCAATATGTCTGTAAACTAAAAACGAATCTAAAACGGATAGATAATATTTGCAGTTTTATGCAATTTACGCAAATTATGACTGTATGAAAAATTTTTTGGTTGTATGCGAGCGTACAATTAATGCTGACAATAACTTTGGGTAAAGTTATATTATTTTATTATATAAATTTAAAACTCACCTACCAAACGTAGATAAAAAATTGTATCCTTATATTTAATTGCAATTGAATAGGTTTCACTCTGTGTACTAGTTTCAGAAAATTCGAAATAGTATACCTTGATTGTTATATTATTTCGAATACTATTTACAGTTAGTTGTTAAAAGTGGATATTTTAAAAAATAAGTATTCAAACCGCATCTTTTGTAATTACATAGAATAAATAAAAAAGAATAATAAAATTATAAGAAATTACAGAAAACAATGAAATTAATTAAATATGTGCGTTTTGTTTTTCGTAAAAACAGTATTTAGTAAATTAATTATTGCCAATAACGAAATTTGTACGTAGCCTCTAAAAAATGTATTTCGAATGGATCGAAATCGAAGACTTAATAAATAATTTCCAAATAGACCATTATTAAAAAGTAAAAAATAAAACATAAAATTTTTAGGAATATAATAAACAACACACTTTCGAAAAGCTCATAAATGTCACCCATTATTTAAACATGTCCCTATCGAGGCTACCCCGTGAAAAGATCTAGACTCCTCGGAGCGACGTCGCGGTTAATATTTTGGTCTGTTCACGCTTACGTGATAAAACGCCTCGACCGCATAAAAGCGGCGTTAACACTACGAAAGCTATGACGCAACGCTCCATATTATTCCAAGTCTTTATGTCCCGACTTCTGCCCTTTTTTTTTTGTTGTTGTTTTTTAACCGGGTTATAAACACGCGACGTTTGCCGCAGTCCGGCAAAGCGGGCTCGGCTCGTTATCGAGATGTGTAATTGAGCAGGGTACGAGGAAGCCTTACTGCCGCAGTCACGGCATTTGATTTTCTATGTATGAACAGAGCGATCGAGAAAGACAAATGTTCAGATGTTTCATGCCATTCGGGAAGGTGTCTTGCTTTATGCAAGACACCTTCAGGTCATCTAAATAAATATTTCGTATACCATCCGATAGTCCGATGAAATGGGTCTTAAATAAGAACAAGTTAGAATAGCGCCAATATTTGTTAAAATTAGTTTAGGAATTATAAGAACAAGGAGAAACAGAAATATTGTTTACATTTGCAAAAAAAGAGGAGAAAAAGGATTAAAAATTTTTTTCTATGAATTCAAGATGGTAACATTTAGAAAAAAGAATGGCGCTGAAGAAGCAACAGAAGCAAAGTTTTCATGCATTTTTAGGTGAAAGTAATTTTCGTTGAAATTGTACACTATATTTTGATATTAATACTCACGTGAAGAATATACGTATTAAGGTATTCTTAGGTTGTATTGCATTTTAGTTATTCTTTAGCGCTAACAGTGTATAAAGTGCTAAGCATTTAGATATTATTACACTTCTCATCGGCGTAGCGTTCAGACAGCGCACCAGCAGCAAGCGCGATTAGAATGTGCGTGCCTTTGAGACAACAGTGTAGATGAGCTGTAGTAGAGAGGAAAGTTAACAGTGATGGTGTTTTTCGGTTTGCTTCGTGGTGCCCATCAGACAAAAAGGTGCTCTTTAAAAAAATAGCTTAATAAAGTTCGTAAATAATGAAATTTATTTAAAAATGATCTTTTAGTAAATAGTAAATAGGCGAAATGCAAAATTTAAAAATCCTAACAAATATAAAAAAGGAGCTTCATTTTTGTTTTGCATTCCACTCTAGTGTTATCAAATTTTAATATTGTCAATTTTAATGATTTGATAATAATAAAATATTTTTTCTATGCCTTGTTTTGATTTTTTCCCTTTGAGTTTCAGGCAGGGTCGAAGCTTTTTTTTACCTGAAAAACATTTCATGTTGTGGCAAAGACTGAAATAAAGTAGAAAGATTATATCATATATAGATGGATTTTATCATGCATCTTTTGGCAAATATTCATAATTTCCTCCTTTTTTAAAATTTTTAGAACTTTATCAAAGTAACTATAAAAAGTCATTAAAAATTAAATTTTAAATAATACAAAATAATTCAAACATAATCCTAATAAATGCTTGACCAGATTGAAAGCGCGGGCGCAATCGGATAGCCGAACGCGCTGCGCGCTGTGCGAGGTGCCTACGCGTTAGCTATTCTAAGGTTGTCAGTACGACATTTCAACGTAGATGTACTAAGCTATTTTTCTTAAAAACAGCTACTTCAATGACAATGGTTTCGTTGGCAAAATTAGTCTGTAAGAGGAGGAGATTAAGAATATTTGCGAAAAATGTACCATAAAATCCATTCTGTATATGCGGTGAGGTATGAAAAATATGTATTACATATTTACATTTTAGTAAATGAATGACGTAAAAGTGTAAGCTTGTAGACGTGTAGGACGAATTGGAAAAATTGGAAAATCCAAAGATCACGAATCAATGTTTCCATTTATTTTGATAAGAAATAAGAATAAAATTTGAAGAAAACTGCCATCTTGAATATATTATTGCAACTATTACAACCCGATCTTTTCAAAACATATATTAACAAAGAGACATATTTACGTAGTATTAGAGGTCGCCACTATATGTGAGTTTTTGGTCTAATATAAAATTATACTTATTATTAAATACAATTTAACGATATTAAATTAGACAGCCATTTTGAATAAGAAACTACTTGTTATAATTATAAGGCTAATAAAGAATACTAAATTAATTGACTTTGTCACAAGTGTGCGTGTAAGTTTTGCAGAACTGATTGATGAATTGGTTTTCTAAACTATCTTGATGTTTTCTCCCGTTTCATTTATATTAAATAATCGTTTAATATGATAGTATTAAAGGTCATCAAATTATCTATACAATGGTCTAAATTTTTTCCCATTTTTGTGTACTTACGTGAAGAGAAAAAAAATTTTTTGAACGTAAACACTCTCAAATAATTTCGTATTAAGATTCCTGCAAAATTATGTGTCAAAGAAGACCATAAGTAAATATATTGAGCATTTGAATAATATGGGAAAAATATTAAATGCGTTGAACCCTATTTTCAATATTGATTTGCAGTAACAGATAATAAAAATAGCTTGTTGGAGAACACGTACTATTCATCTCAGTTGTTTTTGATAGAGCTTGCCCTTGGGGCGGCGAGGGTAAAACCTTAGTAAGGGATTTGAGCCTAAGATGCAGGGACAAAGAGAGCGATCCTCGCTGTTGGTCTTATCTAGTCCAACTTATTTCTGTAGCAATTCAAAACAATGTTCCAATATAATGGGAATTTTTGAGCTGGGTCAGAACCGGGATGGCTTACTTGTTTATAATATTATTTTATTTATTTATTTCATTTATTTCCCTTATAAGTTTTTAATTATTTAAACTTCTCTTAAGAGAAGTAATTTACTGATATACGGCGGTTCACATCAGAATAAAGGAACGAAAATTGCAAACGTTAACCGTAAGATTTTATACATTGACTATATATCTATCTGTTAAATCTTACGTTTACAACTCGCGGATAATCTTTGTACATCCTTGGCAATCATTAAATTATATTTAAATAAGTAACTAGTTAAATACCATGCTTAATTTATTAAATTAATTCGAGGGACGGGATATTGTATAGGAAACTTACCAACTTTTTAAGGATTTTAACTCGAATCAATGTTAGCACTTACAGGTGTCAAGTTATTTGAAAAAACTTAACACCTGTTATTAAATTCGCGTTTGGTATAAAGTCAATATTTATACTCATGACAAATAACAATACATTGTCTTTATTTAACACATTTTTTACATTTTGTAAACTATTTGAATTTAAATATATTGTTGTTAAAGAATATTAAGAGAATGATAAATAAATTAATGAAGTGTGTAGGAAGGAAATATTCACTGAATTAAAATTCCACCTCACTTGTGAGGTTTAGTTTAGTTCAGTACCACCTTAGTTGTAACTATGATAAGACCTAAAGAATTTTCCGAACTTAAATCGAATATCGAAGTTACGTCTGGGGAACGCCGATAAATTTAATCAGAATTTACATAGTATTGTTGATATAAATTATAAATGCCTACTGATCTGAAAACATTTAATTTGCTATGTCTTTTTACTGACTGTAACATTAGTAATATCTCTTTGCTCTCTTTGCAATAAAAAACAGGAAAAATTTAATCCTTACATACCTTAAGCCTGTTTATGATTAACTAAACTCCTTCTAGTCACATTTTGTGACTAATCCAACCTAGAACCTACACTCCCCCCTATATTTATACTCCCTTCGGTGCATCGGGACTTGTCCCTTTCAGTCATTGTGTTGAGTGATGATGATGATGATGATGAAGCATTCAAATTTTGTCAAAGTCCATTTTATTTTCATAAATTTCATTTTCATCTTCTTCATATTCTCTTTCTTTGAGTTTCTTTTAATATCTATATTTATTTATGGATTCAATACTCTTACGCAATTAAATCTAAAATAATACGGACATTCTCAATGAAACCCTTCCATGGTTTTTACTCAGCAGTCTTATTATTTTTTGGGAAAAATTCCTATACTCTGGAATGATGAGTCACGAGCTCGATTGCGATGACACGCTTGATCACGGTCTCTTCTATTCCATCAGATAGGCGAAACAGACTAGGGAGGTCCGCTTCAGTAATCCGAGTTTATACGGAGGGATGGTTAACATAATTGATGACGTTCTGCCCATTGATCAAAGGTAGGCAACTCGACATTCTATGCGTGAATGGAAATAAAAGAAAAGGCAGTGACGGTGCTATCAGACAAGGATTTTTCGATACTTAATCAGAGACGGCGACGGCACTGGAGTTTTGGCTTCGTTCTATCAAAAAGAATATTCTAGGATGCAAACGGTTGCAGATGTGTGAATCCAAAGCTTCTGTGGCTTTCAGTCAGATGTTACGGACATTTCCAAAGCGTTCATGAGGCGGAATGTTAAGTAATTTTAACAGCAAGATTGCCCAATGTGATATTACAATTTCCCATATCGGCATTCTTGGCTATACATGATCGTTGTTTAGACGTGGCCGCCAATTTGGAAGCTGAAGTTGCTTGCATTTTATATCATTTATTGAAAGGCAGTGCAGTACCGCTTTATTCAACTTTGTTAGTTTAACTTTTATACCACTCAATTGAATATATACAGTATTTTCACGCACGAGAGGCTACTATTCGCTATTAGTGCATTTTTTTGGAAATCTGTACGCTATAATGGTATATTGTTTGAATTAAAAATATAGGGATTATACATTAGAAAATTAAAGAGCAGTAACGTCATAACGAGCAAGACTATGAAGAATATGAATTAAAATAGTCATAAACTCTCATTGGATTGATGATAAAACATATATTTAATCATAAAATATTCACGCATGCTTAGCAAGTAAGGCAAGCAAAGAAAAGGCTAAATTTTAACACATGAAACCCATGAGATTGCTTGAATTTCATAATGAATGTCGAAATGAAATGCAGTAAAAGAGGGATGTAAAGCTCGCACTAATTAACGATCAGTGGTCTCTGGTTACTCTTCTGAAAAATACCTTTAAGTTGTTTAATGTCATTTATTTGTCAGGTTTATATGTGAAAATATTGCAGTCCAATTTTGCGTACTAAACAATTATAAGCTGATTTTTGTGCGAACAAAGCAATCGTGAATGTTTTCAGTTTATTTAATTTCTCTTTGCTCTGTCAAGAGCGCCACCGGCTCACTTCACCCCACTTTAATGTTGGCTAATACTTTAATAGGATTGTCCGACCCAAGACCTATATATATTGCTTTAGTGCGAATAGCACTACGTTCTTATCAAACGCTTCCTTTGAAATGTTCAGTTAAATATTTCTTTTACAATTCGTTTATCAATGCCCTCAATCCGATTATTATTAATTCTGTCTTGGAATAAGAAATCGAATCGAGTAACTTGGAAAGTTTGGAATCGTTTGCTTTTCCCAGGAAAATCAACCCTGTATCACAAAAAACTGTTTCAGATTATTTATTTCTCAAGAATCATTCACTGAGTCGATAAAAGTAAAACAAGACCTTAAAATAGTTTAACAGATTTAAATAAATTACCTTTTTCTCTGCGAATTAAATCATCAGCTGATGGAAATAATCTCCTTAAAGTAGAACGTGAGCCTTATTTATTGACCACGGCTGTAACAAAGAAAATGGTTTGGCTATTATCGAGGTTTACTCGTATCATGGTTATTCCATCATAAAAAAGTATTCAGAAGATGTCTTGCAGCTTTAGCGGCTCTTGCGTCGTCACGTAATACGAACGGTCAGACTTTTACTTCGCGAACGAGCAGAATAAATTAATAACAAGTGCACGAAAAAAAACTCAACTTTAAATAATTAGCTTCAATATATGGCACATTTATTTTGGAAAACTAACAATTTAAAAATTATATGAAAATAATGGATAGCATGTATTTAAATAACTTTTTTACTTATATTCTAAAGTTTGTCACTAAAATAAACAAATCCTTAATTTTTTTTACGAATAGCAGTAAAACGAGAAAAACCCTTACAATTTTCTATATATTGTTACACCTTTTTTTTATACATTGTCAGTCTGTAAATCTTCACAGATTTTAAAGCATCAGAATATATTACTTTGAAATAGATCTATTTAGTCCACAGAGCCATTAACCATTTCTGATGTGCGACTACCTTGTTTTTACAAAACATGTAAATGTTAGATTGTATAAAGGATTAAAAAGGTTGTCGGAATCGCCGCTGATAGTATAAATTAAAAATCTGTGTTCATGTCATACTTTATTGAAAATAACGCCTATAGAATCGGTATTTTATCAAAGATATCATAAGATATAACTTATACCGTAGTTAACAAAATAAAATATTTACTTCCGCAAACGCAGACAAGATGGAAGTCGCACGCCGGCAATTTATAGGCGGATTCAACTCATTTTACACACACGTGTTGGCCCCGGCACCTGTGAGAGATATGAATTTCGCGTTGTGTCTGCACCACTAAATGTTCTTCTAAATCGTTTCAAATTTTAGTTACTTCACTACTGAGGCGTATTCTTCCACAATCACAACCACAATCTTAACTTCCCGCTATGAAATTAAAAAAAAATCATATATTGGGAAGTCCTATTTTGAGTTTGATTTTTGTAATTCGGGATTTCATCAGACTTTGATGTTTTAGAGTCCTAAGAATCTATTCTGGTAATTTCCCGAGTGAAAACCGAATTGTATGTATGTGCGTGTGAAATACAGAGAAGTGCGTTATAGCTTCGCGAATGAATGAACCTATTGAAACACGGTATGCGGCATTTAAAAAAAGTCACTCAATTTAAACTCACTAAAAATTTTAGCCGATTCCACCAGATACGTTTTCAGGAACACCAAAAATAAAATCTTCAGAAAAATGTTTAAATAATTTTTAGACTACATTACCGATCGACACCGACATCTAAGCAGCTCTTTTCTTTAAAAAGTTACGTCGTTATCGAAAACCGCATAAAAATCGGCTAATTTATTCAAGACAAAATTTTTCATAAAGTGTTTGTTTTGGGCTTTGCAAATCACTACACAGATTTAAATTTTAAAATCTGCTCAGTTCTTTTACTTGAAAAACAACTTCGTTGCCGTAAACTGCATCAAAATCGGTTGGTTTCTTTGAAAGATGTACTAAGTAAAAATTACAAAAAGTGTTTGTTTTCCAAAACAAGTTGTGAAATTCGTATTAAATTTATGTTTGATGTGCGGTCAACTTATTTTGCTCAAAAAAATTATGTCAAACACCGTACATCAGATGAAAATCAAATAAAGCGTTCGAAAGATACGTAGATGAAAATTAAAAAAAGCACCATTTTAAATAAATCTAAATTTAGGAATTTGAAGAGCTCAAAACTTTGAATTAAATATTTTTGTATTTCAAGGACTCGAAAGAAATACTAAAATCGATCTTTTGAGCACGAAAAGCTCAACAATTTACTATTAGATAAATTTTTGAACGCTTTGAACTCAAAAATAGTAAGAAGTTTTAAAGATGGTGTGCAGGGTTAAGTTTTTTGCACATTCTCTTTTAGTGATTTCTCTTATCGACAATAGAAGTGGGTTTTCAACCGTAACGGAGGCCGAATCGAGTTGATGAAGAAAATCGAGAACAGTATCAGAAACAGCTCGGTGTCGAGAGAGCGGTTCGTTGCGAGGAATATGGCAATTTATTCCGCGTAGACGAATTCGCGGTCAAGAAACTAGTATTATTTTATTATTTAATTTGAAATCACATTTTTGGAACTAGGCTTAAAACGGGGCTCAAAAGTGTATCAGAAAATGTAACTTATCAGAAACGTAAGCAAATATTTTAAGGTGAATATAAAAAAAGGAAAAACGCAAAATCATTGCGTCAAGGAAACAGCCTACGTCCGTTCGATAAAACCTCCCTTCGCTTTTTGGAACAAATTGCTCCGCTAGTAACAAAAGGCCATGTAGTCGGTTTCTACTCATTTATAATAAGCTAAGGGAGAATCTGGAAATCAATTTGTGTAAGACGTTATTGCTTTTTGAAATCATTCGAACCAGAATTTATTTTCAAGTGTTCGCATGTCAATAGTAATCGGAATTTCGTAGAATCTAATTTATCTAATTAACAATTAACAAGAATAATTTTACCATTTTTAATTCGAATACATAAGAGCATGAACATTACATGTATTTATGTCAGATATTATGTATACTTCTTTTATGTATAATGATAACTGATCTATTAACACAAATATGCATGATATATCAAAGCACAACCTCAAGTACAAGTCATATAAGTCATATTTTAACGCATATCTACGGCGATATAATATGCATCTGAATCGCGAGGAAAATCTGAATCAATAATAGGATGGGTATGGAAAGAATCAGGGTATACTTAGAGATCTAGAATAGTAGCATGCTTTGGAAGAGAATCAGGGATGAAACTGAGGTTGGAAACGAGAAATAAATTTATTGGATATCCAAGCAAGCGAAGTTCGACGAGCAGTCTTCATTCAAACTCGAAGAGGATTTGCACAACGTGGTACAATCCTTTTAACAAAAAATAATAATAATAAAATAATGAATAGGTTTTGAAGGTTTTTTCGATTTAACATATTTTACATTTTTTAGTCATCGAGTAATCTTATCTTTGTAATTCACTTAGTTACTTTTCATGTGCATTAAACCATGAATAATATAAACGCCCAGGCATCTCTTTTATTTTATACTTGGGCAAGTAGAAAAACAGCACCGATCCCGAATTTATTGTCCACTGGTAGTCATTACAGAGTCTTTACATTCTTGGTTGGAGTGCAACTAACAAACTATTCTTATATGAACTGTACAAACTCTCGTTATTCTTGTATAAAAATTCTACAATTTAGGCAGATAAAATTTTCATTCACTTCCACATTGAATAGTGAATGGAGCTATGGCCACCATAAAAGAAAATAAATGGCCAGCACTAAAAAGTGATCAATTGGAGGATGGAGAGCTACCGGAAGCCGTGTACGTAAAATTTTATGACGAATCAATTGGTAATACGCTGAAAGATTGTAACAGGCATACCTATACCTCCATCAAGTGCTACGTTTCAGGAAAACAAGGATTAAGGAGATGTGAAACGTCATATGTTACTTCTAATATTAAGCTGGGCGGTCACAGTTCATAGACTACAAGGCAGTACTCCTCGATAGGCCAGCTATTGACCTCTGTAAGAATATTTTGTGGAAAGGGCAAACATGTTGCCTTAAGTCGTGTGAAAAGTTTAGAAGGTTATGTTGTCAGATTTGAACGCCAACAAATTGTTAAATCGACCACATGACGACAGACCGCTAATAGAAATAACGTGGCTACGAAATCTGTCTTCTAATAACAATTACCACAGGAACACGCGATTCGGATATATGAATATTACCAATAAAATCACTGATAGCCACAGTGCTCGTGATAATCCCATTAAACGAAAAAAAAGGGCTAAGTTACATGGTTTAATTACAAAGTTCCGGCGTCTATTTTCCACATTCTTCTTGTTGTCGTGAAAGAGTTCGTTAAGAAGTACTTACCTAGTCTTGGATTATCATAAAGGTACCAATACCCCAATCACTAAAAATTTTTTCTATTCTATTTTCAGGAGTTTCCCGTTACATCTTCGGAATATAAGGTCCAATGCAAATAAAACTAAAATGGAACCTCTTTGAAAATATTCTACTTTCAACAAAATAGTATTTTTTAAAATTGGTTTATAAATAACGATGCATAAAAAAATACAACCGAGTTGATAATTTCCTATTTTTGGAGTCGGTGAGAAAAGAGCTTCACGATGCAGCGCTTTATAGCGTTGTGGCGTAACGCTTTATTTTTTGATTAAAACAAAACTGAATAATTTGAAATAAATGTCATTCAAAATTTTTATTTCTTATTGAAAATCCATTTTATTCAACGATACCTCTTTTTCACTTTTACAAAGTCGGTTGTAACGCTACGTAAACGCTTAAAAAAGTATTACGAAATTGTAGAACGTAAATGACGCGATAGCAGAATTTCTAAATTCTCTAGTGTCACAGGTATTTATATTATGATTTCTATTTTAATATAAAAGAGATACTACGGACGCACTTAATTAGTTAAATAATATGTTACACACTTTTATTTTCAAATGTTTACGTTTTACGATTTTATTGAGAAAATTTAGTTTTAATTCGAAATGTCAGTAATAAGAGTACACATTTATTTGAAATTTTTGTTTGGTGAAAACTCTTGCAATTGTTTGTGTGTTTTTTTGATATTCTCATAAATTTTTCCAGGTTCTATTCTGAATCGAACGAGTCCCCGACCATTAATTCGCTTCAAATATTAATTAAAATACGTGAATCGAATTGAAAAAAAATGTTCAAGAATATACAAAACAATGCGATATATGTGCATGATATGTCTGTAATAATACGCCTAAAAATATTTGAAGATGCACACACGATCAGTATTTTTCCGACACTCATAAGTGATCTTCACATGTAGTGTATGTACCCAACGATAATTCGCTTCTTACGATCTAGAGCTAAAATGTAATAAAAAAATATAACCACTCCCTCGTGACGAGTCCTTAGCAGCGGCCGCAATGTGTAACGGCGGGGCCGGCCGGTACTTTGAGCGTCGGGTTCCCCGTTGCACTAGTTAGCACCACTCCGCTATGCATTGTTTGCGAGAACTCTTGTCGCCTCTACGACTGCACACTGCATACCACGCTCAACGGCTTGAGGGTGCATTCACTACACCAGCTTCGTGCAGGCTTCATTCTGCGAATTTCATTTTTGGTTGCATATCATCGCCTTGATTTGCTTAGAAACTGATCGTTCTGTAGATTGTTTCTGTGTGTAGTTTTGTATGATTTTAATTTATAAACGTTTTTGGTACAGTTTTTGTTATTATATAATAATGAAGTAAATATGTAGTATCGGTCTGTAATGAAATTATAATATTTTTTAAATTTTCATTATCTAAATTTGAATTTTCAATTTGATGACAATGTTTTTTGGGACATCGCAAGTGGTAAGAGACAATGAATATAAATTTCTGATAATGTTTCACTGGAACTTTTCTTTCCTATTTGTTCTATTATTTTTTTAAATAAGAAAAACACTTGAAATTATAATAGGATAATGTAAAAACCTCCATAAAGACCTCCATCTCTTATAGATATTTATTTGAATAGTAACTTCTTTTAATTTGTGGGACAAGCTATAAATAATCATCACAAGTTTTTGTGATACACATACTTTACTTACAAATAGTCTTGTGACACACAGACAGTAAGACAAGTACTAAAATATTGGCATAAACTTTTCATGTTTTTAATTTTGTTCGAAATACGAAAAAGAAGAGACAAAGAAGCTTGAAAACATTTGATTAAACAATATTAATATTCACTTTTTGATTAAAAAAATTATATAATATATTTTCTTATATTACTAGTTCTATAAATTCAGCATTTCAATATACGTATTAGGAAAAGTATACAGTTTAATTTAGCTTTAGACGACCTAGAACAAAAGTAAAGCTAGAACTGTAAATTCTCTGTTTCGTACGAAAGTAGGTCAAACTGGGACAAACAATAAACCGACAATCTATTCAAACCACTTTTCCTACTAAAATTTTATATTTTCGTTCAGTTGGCAGTATATTATCCTTGTTGCTATAAACACACGGAAGTAAGTCTGTTCACGTGTGGGTTTGCTCCACTTTTACTGATCCGATTTCATCGTTTGATTCCTTATAATTGATGCGGCCTTTATTTGCGACAACTTAGATTCTCGACTAAGCCTATATCGTGGAATGTAATATAGGATGCTTTGTCTCGGGATCAGGTCTAGATTGTGAGTGCGATCTGTAGAGAGACCGAGGATCGGGAGGTGAGATCAGAGCAAAGAGTGTGTCCTACACTCTTTGTAGACAAACGTTCGTGTGGATGTTTGTCTTTTAGAGCGTGTCTATGCGAGAACAATATTCGCAGAGTCGTCAGAATTAAAATCGACGACCTGGAAATATTTAACAGTCTATTAGGCGTTTGTTCAGTGGTAATTTGGAGTTTAGCTTACTCACCCTTGGAATTTCATTATCAGTCGCTAACGCACGAATCGTTACAATCAAAGAACTTAATATAATTACGCCTTTTGTCTTCTTATCCGATTTCTCATTTAATATTCATTGATTTGAAAACGTTGTTACTTTATTCGTATCGAGCATACTTTATGATGAGAAGAAATTTTAATGTATTATTTTGAATTTTAGCAATAGGTTTCGTCAATTTCGTTATTTTATTTCATGCTTCGTTGTCTTTTTTCATTAATATTATTTGCGTTTCGATGATTAAATATTTATCGATAGTTTCATTGAATAGTATAAAATAAAGTTGCTATCCACGCGTGTCTGTCTCTTTGTGCGTTTAGTTCTCCTAAGCTTCACAACAGATATTGATATGATTCTCATTGTCACTTAGACAGTTATTTCAATATAATGCTTATCTCTATTCAATTCAATGAGTTAAGTAAGATAAATTTGATTTAAATTAAAATTGATATATTATACAAGTCGTCTTTTCTAAGAACTTATTTCAAATTTAATTTTAACAAAAAGTCGCTTTTGAAGGTCAGTTCTAAAGTTTAGAAGAGGTCTGGAAGAAGCCCTAAAATATTGTATAACAAAATTTTATAAATAAAAAGGGATTGTACTAGACACACATGTGGCGAATGCTAAGACGAAAATAAAGATACAAAAACCAAGGACTAATATTAACAGCTTAGAAATTTTATATGCGCTCGAAAAATCCTTGGAAAAATATCATTCATCTGGATACTCTGTCTAATTTATCAAGGTCTCAAGCAAATACCTACCGCAGTTGGATAATTCGGTTTTCGGAGTCAAATGTCAGATTCGTTTGGAAGTAGAAGTTTGAAGTTACAAAGTAAACCTATCAGAGGCACATCACAAGATTTCGCTTCGGGCATCGTATAGTGCTGTCCATATCGATGTTTATCGATACCATCGATGTTCTAAACATTAATATGTTGCTTATTTTTTGCTACAATAATTTAGTAACATAAAAGAGCTGCCGTAATAGGAATTAGTTTTGTTTTTCAAAAGTATCTTTGTTAATTTTATTCCATTTTCGATATAACATGAAAATAGAATTAACTTTGCTCTAGTATCGTTAAGGGTTAACGAAATACGTCGTTTTCTTACAAATTTCTTTCGTCGTGTGTTTTGATTACATAACAGAAATAAATCTACAATCATCATTAAAAAAATTTAAAATTATTGTGTGAAAAAATTAGATCTACATGTTTTTTTTTATATTTAATTCTAAAACCATGTACAACCGACAGTATTTGCGTCCGTGTGAGTGTACACAGAAATTAATTTATTACGTTTATAAACACATAAATACAATTGTATATTATTATTTATATGTCGAAATTGAAAGCTGACACATCAACATAGAGTATAGATTGTTTTGCTTTTCTTATACCTTCTTCATAATTGAATTCTGATTTTAATGGAAAAAAATATTTTGGATATAGAAATAAAATGATAATATATCTTCCATTTCATATTATGCACGATAAAAAAAACGTGAGATATGTATGTACTAAATGTTGTATAAATTGTACGCTTATTTGTGGACATTTGAAATTTTATTAATAATTAATATTATAAATGTTAAAGTTCATACGTTTGGATGTTTGTTACTCAATAAAGTTTTAACTGTTAAACACAATTAGTTGAAACTGTACAGTGATATACTTAATACGTCAGAGTAATATACAGGCTATAATTTACAAACACACTAACTGTAGTAGTAAGAGTAGCACAAATCTGGTTCAAACATTTTCAGTCCAGTAATTTTGATGTCGAAGATGAATTTCGCTCTGGTCGACCTGTTACGGATGAAGTCGATGCAATTTTGGAAAAAGTAGAGAAAAATCGGCATATTAGTTCCTACAACATAGTGGAAGAGCTGGAGATTGACCATAATACAGTTTTCGCCCATTTGAATAAAGCTAGATATATAAAAACTCGATATTTGGATTCCACACGAGCTTACTGAAAGAGATCTAATAAATTGGGTACTCATTTGCGATTTTCTATTGAAACCAAACCGTTTTTGAAAAGATTCATCACTGGTGATGAAAAATGGATCACCTACGACAAGAACGTGCGAAAAAGATCATGGTCAAAAGACAAACAAGCTCCACAGACTACAGCGAAACTCGGATTCACTCGCAAGAACTTGATGCTATATATAGTAGGATTAGAAGGGCATTATTTAGTGTGAGCTTTTACCACCGGGCAAAACTATTAATTTGTGTCTCTACTGCTAACATTTGTGGAGACTCAAGCAAGAGGTAGAGAAAAAACGGCCGGAATTGATCAACTGAAAGTGGGTGGTTTTACACCATGATGTCACTAGACCATACACATTTTTAGCCACTCAGTAATTATTGAGAGAGTTTGGCTAAAAAGTGTTAATGCCTTCATCGCATAGCATTGACCTTGCACCCTTAGATGTTCACCTATTCAGAATTCTTTAGGTAGTGTTAGATTAACATCAAAAGAGGACTGTCAACACTACTTGTCGCAGATTTTTGATCAGGAGTTCCAAAACTTCTACAGCAACGAGATTATGACACTTACTACAAAATGGTCACAAGTTGTTCAATAGAGGTGTACATATGTTATAATTAAATGTAATTAAAATATGATGATAAATTATGTTGAGGTTTTATATAAAATACGAAAAACTTTTTCCCCGAACCTATGTATTATGTAGATTTTTTGCTAAATGATACACAACATAATCATTTTGTAGATTTTAAAATTGTTTGGCAATAGTTGTCATAATTTTACTAAACTCATTACAGCATACACGTTTGACTGTTACTCAACGATATCCGATTTTTTTGGTGGTTTCCGCTAGGCACTTGTCAAAATCTGTTCTGCACGTAACAAACCCAAAAAAAAATAACACGTAGCCACGGGATTCATTGCATTGTTTTATTTAATTTATTGTTATTAACTATTGGCAGGAATTTGACAATAATTGAAAAACGTCGTTTTTTCAGGCAAATGGGAAATTCTGTTCGAAAATTCCATAATTCATTCAGCTGCATTTTTTATATCTTCAATTGTATTTTTTGAGGTAATTTATAAATGTTGCTTATGAATTCGGCTATAATTTTACGATCATTACTCATTTTTTAGTTTTGTGTGGAGTTATAGGCCGCAATTATATATTCTGAAACAAATTTCTCTTAACGCAAAATAAAAATTTAACAGCGCAACTAGTCCAATGGTAATGCTTTTTCGTAATTTTTACTAAATCTTAACCATTAAACACTATAAATAGTGTAGTTTACATCCTTTTTCTTGATTTAATCTATCTCCACAGCAATTTTATTAAAATCAGTTAAATTGACGCTTGCCTGCAACATGCATTAACATGCAGCATGCAACCCACCGCTGACCCTCGAATCTGCCTCTTCACTACGAATCTCTATCCAAATGATTGAATTTTGATTCCAGAAGATTGACAGATATCAAACACCTAAGCAAGTGTTATTTATTTTTATAATTATCTAATTCCGCTAACTGTTAAATTGTAAATTCTACGTACGTTTCATGCCAACAAGGCACATCCTCAGTTAAATTGTATTTTAAGAGTGTCATTAATCTCACTAAACAATCACCGAACCATAAGCCACTCTAACCCCTAACTCTTTGTACGAATATAAAATAACTTGTGTAAATTTCAGCGAAATCGGTTCAACTACATAAATTCTTAGTAATAATATTCATAAAACCCTAAAAATGTATCGAATATCCTTTTGTTAATTTTTAATTACTTTCATAGTAATTTTTTTCGTAATTTAATATTTATTAAATATTTATAATTGAAAATTCGGAAAATTTCGTAAATTTCATAGTAAGTTAAATTACAAGGTTTTTTAGTATTCTCACAGAACCCTAAAGAAGAATCAAACCCTTCATATCCTTTATTGTAAATAATTTTTCTTCGCGGCTTCATCCATACCGGTATAAAATGGATCGCTACTATGGTTATCCTGCTCTCTGTCCTCGTCCTTGATTTCAACTTCATTTAGATCTCAATTCGGGTTCCACTGTTCTGAAATAAAATCTTTGATTAAATTTAATTATCTCATTTTTAAGTTTTCCTGTAATTTCACGCAGTATTCCTAAATATGTATTATCGTTATAATTTATATTAAAAGTCCCAAAAATATTCTTCAGTGGTGATTGAAGAATTGTCAAACAACTTTCTTCCATATTATTTGACCATATTGATAAATAAATATAAAATTGTTGGACTTTTGGGTTCTCGCAGTACTCTAGTAAATTATTTTTTCCTACGAATTTGTCGTAACCTAAAAGAGTGTGGCCTACTTGTGAAGCCATTTCTTTCGGGAAAAATCCGCCAATTCTAGTAATTATGGTCATGTGTATATTTGTGTTTAATACCACAAAACACAAGATTTAAAATGCAAATAGAATTTTACCGTATTATTTTAATAATACCATAATTTTAGAATAAATTGTGTTTTATGTGTAAAACTAAGAAATAGCTTTCTGTGACACTAGGTTTGTTTTCCCGCAAATTAGCATTTAGTACAAAATTTAATATTTTTCTGTAATATAGTCAAAAAGCGCTGTTTGTCGACATTGACTTTTGTAATCGCTTCGAATCACCTTTGTAATATGGTGGACGTATTATCCCGAGTACGGGGTTTTTATTTGAATGTGATTTAGATCGTATGTAAAAGAAGAAAAAAATGAAAAAAATATTTTTGGTTTTGTGTTTATTAATTTAATTTACTGATGTATAAGAAATGTGTATCAAAACCAATAAATCTCTGCTTTTTTATAAAAATAAATATGTTTTCCAGTATCTTATAAGTGTTGCTACAAAAAGATATAGATTTAATTGAGACAGCAAGCAAAAAAAATCTATACCACTCACGAGTGTCACGATATGTTGGAAGGCTTTTTACTCGAATTTCTCGTGAAAATAAAAATAACAACGTAAGTTCTCAATAGCCTTACAGTTCTTAAAAATCAATGACATGTGCTTTTATGTTCTGCGAGGTTTCGTTTTAGAAAAATCATAAATATCCACGTTCTGTTTTCGCATTCCCGCTAGTTTTGCAAGAGATACTTGTCGTAGCCAACACTTTTATTCAAACTGATTCAGCAATAAGGTGTGAGAGCGTTAGTTTGAGTATGAAGAAGTTTTGATACTACGCCATGTTGTCGCGAGTCTAATTTAACACTATATGTAATGTATGAATATTACCTAAAAACAATACGATAATCACCGATGTTTACCACCAAATTTGTGTCGGTTTTAATTAAACTTCATTATATTACATACAAACCATCTTAAAATAATATTACTGCTTGTCAGAGGTCAATGTATCTATTATTAACTATGTTTGTATGTTACTATGCTTATAAATTTACTTTTTTCCATGTATTCGTCATCCAATAATTCTACAAATATCAACAATAAATGTATTTTTTGTATAAACGGATAGCAATCCACAGCTTCAATAACTTTGGTCGTAAAAATCTTGAAATCCTTTTTACATTTGAAATTTCTTTCCAATTTAAATATTCAACGAATTTGTCTAGTGAAGGATACGTTTTCAAGAAAACAAGAAATATGTTTAAGAATTGTGTAAACATTACTCGAATCACTAACTCGAAGTAAACACATCACATTGACATTTTAAAGTTTCTGGCACCATCGATAATATGACACGAAACAAACACGCCTCTCGTGAGTTCATTTTATTTGTCTGGTAAAGACGTATTTGACACCGTTCTACGGTCGTCTTGTTTACGAAACCTCGCCCTAGCAGACATTGGCTGTGATTTCTTTTCTTCATCAGAAAATAAAATATCGATAACAAAGGTTTATTGTATTGTGTGAGGTGTTAATTGTCTTAATTGTTAAGTGTTAATGCCTTGTTGGCATGAAACGTACGTAGAATTTACAATTTAACAGTTAGCGGAATTAGATAATTATAAAAATAAATAACACTTGCTTAGGTGTTCGATATCTGTCAATCCTCTGGAATCAATATTCAATCATTTGGATAGAGAATTCGTAGTGGAGAGGCAGATTCGAGGGTCAGCGGTGGGTTGCATGCTGCATGTTAATGCATGTTGCAGGCAAGCGTCAACAAAGGTTTACATAATAATGAAAATGTTACCAATACTTACATAATGATTAAGGACAGAAATAGTAAGTAATTTTGAAATTACTTATATTTTGAGTACAAACTATCGGGCAATCGATTAATTAGATAGTCAAAGGTAACAAATCGTCTAACTCCTCTCAACATCTCGAAACTATTTACGACTAGAATCTTGAAGGATTTGGCACAAGATTTAAATTCTTTTCCGGGAAAACCTTTCTTCGTTCTTACAAACACCATTTCTTGTACGATGGCTATAGATTTTATAAAGTTCACTCTCCACCTCTGTCTGAAAGGGTTTCGGAAGCACCGCTTATAAGGGCCTATTGATGCTCACCTGTAACTTAAAAGTCGTTAAAGTATCATGGGCTTTAATGATTTTTACGATTTTATGTAAGGTATCGCAGCACACCACCTCTGATCGGAGTGTGCCCAGGAACTTGTTATATAAACTGCATAGTCCACTTTACGTTAATGTTTACGTTACGCATTTACGTTTATGTTTTATATGATTATTAAAGATTTTCTTATTTACGCGTACGTGCATCATGGCCTCAGGTACTTTGAGTGACTTTGGAGCGGGAAGACAGGTAATTTAGGAACAGAATATAACATAAAACGAAAAAAGTTTATTTTCATACCGAAATTAATTAAGAAAATTGAAGAGTTTTGTTAAATTTGGAAAATAGCAAAATAGGAGGCAAAAATATCAAACATATATTTGATAAACTTCGACACGGTTTGACAAAATCCCTACGAAAGTTGGCACATCTAAGCGGCGTATTATTGATCAAGGTTTATATTCTGTTCATAAAATTATAACTGTCCGGTGTAGTGCATCAAGTTCTATTTTGTTCGATCGATCGCCACTTCAGGTAAATTCACTAATTTAATTTTCAAACTTTTGCTTGCATTCGTAACAGAAATATAGGTAGTAAGTTTAAAACTGCCCAAATTGATTTTAAAAAAGGGCTTTCAGTGATCGGCTGTTTATTCAACTTGACACAACCGCTATCGTGCCCCTGATACTATGCCTTAGAGGTATTGTAAAGTTCCCTGTTTTCGTTTATGTGCTCAGTATCCGACGATTTACATACTTTTGGTTTCTCAAAAACAGGGACAAGCTTGTCTACTTTCTTAGTGAACTATATAGTGGGGTCAATCGATGAAACAGTTGAAATTTTAAGTATGCCTAAAGTTTGAAAATACTCGCATATAAAATTACATTCGGTGATTGAAACAAAATGTAGAGCTAATTATTGATCAAACCTTTTTAGAACTTTTTATTTTATTGTTGTCATTGGCCTGCATTAATGTTATTCTATTGAAAGGTTAATCGGTATTCGATAGGACAAAGGTAAAGGACAGAGTGACATTTTCGGATTTTTTTAATTGAAGTTGAAATATTTCGACGAAACACTCGACTCTTCAAATAGAGAATAAAAACTGTTTTGTACTTAACTATGCATGAAGAAGTTTGCACACAAATGATAACTATGGTAAAGAATACGCATTCTTCAATTCTCATTATGCCCATCAATAATATATGAATAATGAATATCTGATGAACAGAGCTTCGCCCGGCATTTTTCGAGTTCTTCGTGAGAAAGAAATAATGTCCACCTGGAAAATTATTTACATTCATCTTCAACAATGAACATTAAAATTCATAATATAACACGTATCTGTGGTTTATGTCAAGTAGTAAAATTTTTGTTGTTAGGAACCACTAACGTAACTACCTCAAAATTCTACAAAATTGCGCTAAATAAATTAACGTTCGGATTATTTTTTCCATTTCATTTTTCCAGAGAATACGTACGTAGGTGACACTTAAAATTTTTGGAACTGGCCACTTACAAACTAAAATAATAACATATTTTAATTTTAAAAATGGAACTCTGTCAACTTTATTATGTATCTAGCATCTATTTATCATACAAATTGGTGACAAAAAGAAAACTGTTTAACGTCAACATGAATTTAAAGCGAGAAAATTTTCTTGTAATGACTTTCTATGACTTTCGTTGCCATTTAAGCCAACAAAAAGCACAAAAGACTTTGCTTGACTTCTCACAATGAAGCTCCATCTCTTGCCACTGTTTATAACTGGCTTAACAAGTTCAAACGTGGTCACATTAATCTGACTGATGATCTGCGTGAGGAATGTCCTTTTACGGCGAAGACCGAAGACAACAGGCTCTTGACAGAAACTGACAAAAGAGTTACTTACCAGCAGATTCGGACAAGCTTCGACATCTCATACCAATGTTTAAGTTTGTCCCAAGTCAAGTGTACAAAATCCTTTATGAACATTTAGCGGTCAGGAAACATTGTACTCTTTGAATACCTCACAATTTGATCGAAGTTCAAAAACTCCGTCGTGTTAATTAGTACCGCGAAATGATGCAAAGATTTACCGGCGCTGACTCAAATGCTGCACACGACATAGTTACAGGTGACGAAAGCTGGATTTCCTGTTATGATTCCGAAACCAAAAGACAGTCTGCTCCGTGGGTGTTTCCTTTCGAGAAGTTTCCTAATAAAGTAAAACGAGGTCGAAGCTCGGAAAAAAGATGGTGGCCTCTTTCTCCGGGATGACAGGTCATTATGTAACAACTGTTTTAGAAGATAAAAGAACAGTCACTGCAGACTGGTAAGGTGGCAGTTGTTTGCCTCTTCTTTGGGAAAAGTTCGGAAAAAGGACTTCGTATTAAGATTCATCATGACATGAGCGGTTCTGTCAAATGCGGCGATCTATTTATTGATCTCAATGGACACTATTCCGAAAAACAATAATAATAAAAATAACTTGCTAGTTTGCTCAGTTTTTGATTTCCTAGGGACTTTACTGATAAACTTGAAAATCTATCAAAATAAAAATTGACATCGAAATCATTTGCGCTGTCGCCCAGATAGTCATGTATAAATTTATATATATATATATATATAGAGCGTAGCTCTGGGGGATAACTCTCGGGACCTTTAATGATGTCCAGGAGTTAAATTCTTTAATAAAAGATAAGGCGGTTTATTGATCGGTTCTGCAATATCTTTATTTACGAATTTCGGTACGCCGTCTATCATATTACTTATAACAATCCAGTTTCTATCATTATCGAGGCTATTGCACTTGGCCCTGAGCCCTCGTCTACTTTTTCCTTCTTCACACCCTCTACTCCCTATTCTCTATTCTCTTGTTTTTCGCGAGCTCGGCTCCTAGAACCGAGTTTGAATTTAATTTTAAACACAAATAGAACGCGAACCCACATTCGCGAGATTGAACACGGAGGTTGGATGCCTCACATGCCACCTACACCTAGCTATTATAATATTATATATATATATATATATACACATTGTATATGTATGTGTATGCATATATGTATAGACATTGTATATATATACAATTTTTGTAGAAGTATTTAATGCGTACATCCGATAAGTATCGAAGACCTTCTTTAGTTTTACTTATTATGTTCCAAGAAAACGATGGTTCAAATGTAAGAAATTAGAATGCTTTTATTCATGGTTTTGTAATACGTACTATTTAAATGGTAATTTAATGTGTTCACAGAGAAATTACGCCCTTAAACAAGTACTTGCTCACTCACAGCCCTACAATAATTTGTGCACTCATACAAAGCGTACAATTTGGATGGCGCGCTTGTATAAACGTGAACGCAATTAATTTGTATCATAGAGCAAATAAGACTATGAGTTTGTAGGTCTTCTGTGTTGCTTAGATGTGTAGGGATGCCAAACAATTTTTTTGTGCTTTTAATATTTATACAATTAATTAGATTAAATACACTTTTAATATTTTTACTCAGTATTTATTTAGCTAAAATATTGATTATAATTATCAGTCATTTGTTCGACGCCGAGTATTTTAGTGCAATTTTGCATAGTCTTGGAATAATTATAATGCGATTGGATCTTTATATGTTTTCTTTGTGTAATATCATTTCGAAAATCGCCATATTAAGTTCATTAAGCTTTAGACTTAATAAATTTCAATTCGACGTCTCATTTACATTAATTTCAGTTTAAGATGTCATCTTTTTACATTGAATACTTTCCCAAATGTATTAATTGTCAACGAGCCCGCGATGCGACATGACTTCGAATGCGCCTGTAGACTGCAATAGCAATTGTAGGTACCACTTGTTTCGACAGCTAGGAGAAACCTAACAACAAAAGCTCTCAATCAAAAGGTTGATGTAGAAACTGAAACAGAATCATCAACGACGTATAACGTTCCTAACATACGTCGTGCCGGTGTGGCAGCTGTGATCTAATACTCTATTAGAAGCGTAATTTAAAATGAATTTATTTCCTATATTTTGCGTTTTCCATTCAATCTTAGATATTTGAATTTTTACTGAAAATTGAAAAAAAAATACCGTTGTCAATAATAAAGCATATTATTATTAATACAACTCATATATATACCTATGTTGCATACGCTTCTTCAGTTTCGGCATCATAATTCAAAAGGAAAGCTAAATGAAGTATAAATATACTAAATGTCTATGATTTCAAAATAGGTTTTTTTAATTTGATTTTTACATTTTATTTAAGAATCCATAAAACATTATAAAACGGCTCATATATATGATTGTGAGTGTCCAAGATGTTTTAAATTCCACAAATACATTATGTGGTATCATTTTTTTTGTCGACGCTTCATATGAAAATTTTTTAACGCCTTTTTACGGCTACGTAACATAATATTATTAATATAATGTGGAGCGTATACGTCGTTATATTTTATTTCAACAATTTTGGATTGATGACAATGAATTTTTGTGGTTGTAGGAGTATACGATTTTCGGAAACGTATTAGTTAACAAAAATAAAAGTGCAGCATAAAAGCGAAAAAGGGAAAAATCCAAGAATTAATTGACACGTATGAAGAAAAAAACTAAAGATTTGGATGCATTCCAGAATGATATTGATATTGCATTCATTTTTAATGAATTTTCGCTTCGCGAGAAACTTTCCAACAATTATAACGTTATTATATGAAGACAGCAAATCCTTCAGTTTCAGTCGGTATAAGAGCGGGAATCCGTCTGAAACTGTAAGATAGTTCTGCCGACTGTAATCCCGGGTCAACGAACTTCGTCCTGATTGCAAAGCGACCTCAAGCGCCCGCAGAGGAAGCGCCGCCTTTGTCATACTGTATATTAATGCTATTCCATTACGGGTGCTTTGTATATAATTGTAACGGAAGAGATTTTATGTTAAGATTTTGTTCGACATTTTATCACGTTACGCTAAGACGTTAGTTTGTGGTGATCTATAAGCTTTTTTCTACGCTTTTCTCATTCATATCTTCTGTTTCACTAAATTAGCATTATAAAAGAATGACGCTGTAAGTACTGAATCAAATATATTGAATTTATGTAAATAAATATTATAACTATAACGAAAATTGAATTAAAAAAAAAATGAATAAATGCATTAAATAGTTCAACTAAGCTTTTATTTTGACGTCAATATCATGATTACAAAATTTAATTGTGTTTGTGAAATATTGTTTCATAATTCGAATTATAACTTTATTCCATACTAGTTGTTATCCGCTAGACTCGTTGGGCGTAAATCAATGTTTTTTTTTTGCGTCAAATATACCCATGTTTGTACTCACGTGAGCATAGACTGAATCCTTTCATCATGAACCTTCATGAACCCTTCAATACACAAGATCGGATATAATATATATCACTCCTAAAGAATATAACGATTTCGGCATTAAGAGCGTTAAACTTTAAATAATTATAAGATGTATCAATTATATATATATATATATATATATATATATATATATATATATAGATATATATATATATATATATATATATCCGATCTATATATATATCCGATCTCATATATTTGATATATCTTATAATTATTTATATATTTAGAATAATTTTACGGTTTTATCTTAAATTAATTAACTATTTAAAGTTTAACGCTTCTTAATGCCGAAATCGTTATATTCTTTAGGAGCTATCAAACCATAGATGAATATGAATATATAGAAAAATATAATATCAAACTTTCGAATTGGTACAAGGAAAAAGGAAGAAACATACATTTTGGTAAGTCTTGTTACGTTTACAAAATTAGATGTCAAATTAAAAAAAAATCTGGAGAACGGTTAACTGCAGACCATCCCTGAAACGTCTTCCTGCTTCGAGTTTAAAGTGTTCGAAAATTCAAGTAGCAGTGATCTCTTAGAGCTCAAATGATCGATTCTAGTGTTGTTTCGTGTTCTCCAAACTCCAAAATATAGTTATACATTTTGAGCTTCTCGAGTTTAAAAATTTAGATTTTAGAAAAAAAACTCTTTTTTATTCAATTTTAAGCTACGATAACATTCGCACGCATTTTCTCATTTTGTTATACTTTACCGCATTCTACGCAGATTTTTAAGCGGAGAATGATGAACGAATACTAAATATAATCCAACAAGTGCTGTATAAATTATTTCGAAAAAAATAATTTTTTGCCAATATTTCGTTAACGTGATGTCACGAACAATTTGGTTTAGTTTTCAATGATCGACATTATTTTTTTAAAGAGAAAGTTGATTAGATTTTCGATTTATCGACATTGTATTTCAAAAAAATATTTTAAGAAACCCTTTATGAAAATTCTTCCTTCAGTAATATCTCTTGAATAAATGAACCGATTTTTTTATTATTTTGGTTTGTTTGGTTTGCGGCAATCGACGTATCATTTTAGGGTAAAGAGCCCATTAGATTTTGGTGTCGATCGGTAGAGTATCTTAAAAGCTATTTCAAACAAAAAGGTTTTTGTGAAAATTATATTTTTTTAGATTTTCCAAAATTTACTAGGCAGAATTTTCTAAATTTGCAGAAAGGTTAAGCTGAGCGTACTTCATGCAAATGTTTTAAACTGCGTAACAAACGGTTATTGCGTTTGACACGCAGTTCGTACTCACGCACACGTTCCTCAACAACTTTACATTCTGCAGTCGTCCACAGGACGTTAGAGTTCCAGGCCAGCTATTTAAGTGTTCTTGGGAATGCACCGTCTATATGCAAGTGGTCACGTTACATTAGCCTTCACCGCATTGCACATTGTGCATAAACCGCTAAGTTACATTTGATCTTACATTTGACTCTACATACTTCTTAGGAGTAATTATATAATAAGGGAAATAATCATGATAAAATTGATATGGATGATGATGAGCTTTTTTACGTGTGTATTTTTCTGTTTCGCTTATAAAGATGAAGATATGTTTCATATCGAACCGAGCGACAGCAAAGACAGCGTCATCGTGTCTCCCGTGTGTGTACGCGTTTAAGAGAGATTGTTTATTTCCTCATAATAATTGTGATTTTCAATAAATGGCTTGTTTTCACATAATCTTATTGAAGATATAAGAAATAAAATATTGCTTTTATGAACTAAAATAAGTATTTTTCAATTACAAAAACATTAGAATTTCCCATGAGTAATCATTGTTTTATTCGAAATCAACAGATACTGGCGTCATTTTAGTGAGGCGGTTTTGATTGAAGTACTTAAGACAAAAAGCGTTCTATAAGCTTTGCTTTATCTTTTGAATTCGAAGATAAATGAAAAAAATAATAATATCATCATTAACTAAGCATTTTCATTTTCTTATTGCTACAAATAATCGCAATACATATTTCTATATTTAGGCATGACATCCAATACAAAACGCGACTAGCGATGCAATTCTCTATTACAAGATTTCCAACATGAAAAAAGCAATACGAAATGACAGACAGACTTTATCCATCGATAGTTAGACAAGTTTTTACATACTCCACGCTTCTGCACACTGCTATAGCTCGTAGCCGTGAATCGCTAATAAAATGTATTTATTCCTGATATCTCCCCGTATCGCTACAACGCGCCCTCTCACAGAGGTGCCGCTGCTACTGTTTGATGGCGGTGGGTGTCACAGCATCCTTCCTACCTTCCTGGCCATGACCTTTATCAATTTGGTTTTTTATTTATGTGAATACGCGTATGAAGGGTTTCTTCGTTCGTTAATTTCATCCGTTAGAAGTCCACTACACGATATGAGCTCCAATAGGTCGTGCCGCAACCGACATCGTATCACCGTACTTAGGTGATAGGGTGTTGAGTATATACGTCATGGTGTGAGTATATATATATACGTCACGACGAACTCACAATCGACCCTAACGATAGCCATGAAAAATTTTTCGATTTTACCCAAAACAAATCATTTTTCTAAACGTACATTGCTTTATAGCAGCATCTCGTGCGATTTTCGATTTTGAAGTAATAGCACTTTGATAACAATTGGCACTATATAAATAAAATAAGTAGCTGAATTTCGCAATTGAATATTAGAAATAAATATATTGTGCAACTTGTATCGTGCGAACTCATTTATATTTCAATGGCAAACTCTAAAGATGCTGAACAAGCTCGGTTGTCTACCAACTTCATCTTATACAAGAGGTTATATAACATATTTATAATTATATAGCTTCTTAAGATATGTATACGTATACATCCGTATCCGCATTCGACATTAGCGCCGTCTAGCGTCCGCAACTTTTCGGGATTTATCCATTATTTATATCATTAGAAATAATAATAACATTGATTAATAATCTACAATCAATGATTATAGAGTTGATTGATATTATTATTATCAATAAATAGTTCTGTTTCTACAACATAATTATAACTAAATAGTAACATTATCTCCTTGTCTTGTTTTATTTTTAATGATGAAAATAATTATATATTATTGCTGTCTTCACTATAGCCAGGACAGTTTAATAATTAATAAGAGCCAGGACGTAGAACAACAGTAATAATTATCTGTCTACACCTTTGGACTATTCCCGATTTTATAATCAATCAGGTGTTATTATTTCTCCTATCAGACACTTTGAAAGAAATAAACTCTTCTCGAACAATAACGGTGAAAATATTTGCTGTTAACCTCTTTTTGGAATTGAAGTAACAAACAATATAATGACCTCTATCATTACTGAAATAATTATAATAGATAATAATTATGAATATGATAGTTTGGTTTAGATCTAATGAAAAAATTGAATATTGTGGCTTGCGCATTATATACAATAGTTTTTCCAAGAAATTGGTTGTCCGTAAAGTCGGTTTGTGGACGATATTTTTACGTGACAATGCAATAAGTAAATATTGATAAAAACTGCATTCTTTTTGAATTGAATTGAATTATTATCATTGAATTATCATTATTTTGTATAATACAAAGAAGGAGTTAATTGAAAATGACAATGTTTTTGATAAATTAACATTTATTTGCAGTCGTTAATTCAAATATTTTTCTATTTAAATTATACAGAAAGAGATAGATGCGTAACAGACCGAACGCTTAAGCCGATCGTGCCTCTTTATTGTTCCGCGCTCTCTCTTGCACGCTCGGCTCAGGCGGAACGCGACAATGAGTCATGCTTTTTCGTGCGTGCAGCCGGCTTTCATCGATTTACAAGACATTATCATGTCAAAAAAACTAAATTCTTTATGGCAGAAACTAAAGTTTAAAAAAATAATCAAAATTTCCTTGAAGCTGCACTTCTGTAAAGACGAACCATCCGCGTGTGATCAATTGTGATACGATATTTATATCTTTCCAAACACGTGTTGGATAATTTAACTTTATTTAGCAGTTTAATTGTATATTATTTTTCAATTTCCAATCATAAATGTTGTGTGTCTTTCCGGTAATATTAATAATTATACTGAAATTTTAAACAAAACTTGTCCAAAACTTACAGCATTTCTCCCACCGCACACTATATGTCGTGAATGCAGAAAACGACCGATACAAATATAGCGAAAGACTTTGGATAATGAACAATGTCAGTCAAGGTTATATTGAGTAAAATATAGTTTTGGAAAATTAATCGATCTACACTCGATCTAAACTCTCGATTTTACTCGATTAAACCCTTACACGTTTTACGAGCACCAGAGGGACCACAGTCAGCAATTAATCATAACTACCTATACTCAGTGCGTTTCACTCAAATTCGTAATCATCTTTTTTTGCAATTCGGGCAACTTATTGCAAAAAAGTCTCCGACAAAAACATTAAAAATATCTTAATATTGAATTTAACCAATAGTTACTTATTTATTGTAATCGCAACGTTGTATTTAATATTTTTTTCTATGATACTGCAGAAGTTCATTATGAATATGCGAAATTGTTTCCATTGAGTATATATTTATATTAATAATAAATTTTGTTATTAATTTCCGATGCAAAACGACAACTTCGTACTTAAGCGCCGTATCTTTATTGAAATTATTGTTTCATTGTTATCGATCCAGGCAATGACGCACTGACGCGCGCGCAGTTCTGCTAGCCTCGTTCGGGAGCGGTCTCAACCAGAATCAATATCGTGCCCTTCACAAAGCTGATTTATTAATGTGTCATTGCTCTTCAATATATGTTGATTTAGAGTTCTGTATATATCTCATTTATGACTGTATTGCTGGCCAAGTGTAGAAGTTCATTACACAGATGTTACAAAAAAAACACGAGGTTCTTATTTCAACAGCATTCTATTTTGTGTATGTTGTGTGGTATCTTCGTAGATTTTTAACAGATAAAAAAATATATTTTTAATTCATAGAGTTATTTGCCTATATGATCGCATTTAAATTTAGATTTGGTTAAGATCTGACAATGTAGGAAAGCAAAGGGAAGAAATTCTCTTCTACCGATGGCAGCAACAAACATAAATGGGCTAGTGAAATCACTGGTCACTTGTAAGACTAGTGTCGATCCGTGATTTTGTCCACGCAGAGCTGATGACACCGTTAATAATTAATCGTTTTCCTTATTTTGATAAATGTATGTTTATTAAATCAAGTCTCTGAACACATTGTTCACTATTCTCCTTTAAAATATCAATTGAATTTCTTTCCATATTGAATATTAAGTTTGATTAATTTATTATCACCTAATTAATTATTTTTTTAAGGGAATATTTTCGATTGCGATTGTCGACGATGCGATTGTCGGTTCTACTAGCGATTTGGCTTGTCACGTGCCACTTACGAGTTGTCACATTATCTTGCTGATTTTACATTTAATATTACTTGTTTACTTTTGTTTTCATCGTATTACGCACTTAAAAAAGCTATAAATATCATTTTTTTTTTAATAATAAAAACAAATAGAATTAAGAGAATACTATACAGCTTTATTATATAAGTTAATACAGTGATTAATTATTTTTGTAGGCGGTGCCAACTAAAGCGAGGTAAAGAAAAAGGAAAAAATAATTTTAAGGAAAGCCCAACCTCAACATCTATATCTATGAATATAAATCTAATTTTATTTAATATACCTTTTTAATGACATAGGATGTTAACAATGATTCGAAGTATTACTTGGTTTTTGTATCTGTTAAAATATTATAGTATCAAACAATGTTGGTAAATTTAGTTTTCAGTGCGTTTGGGAAGCGAACGCCAATCGATTTCAAGTCGATAGAACCGAGGTCGAGCCTTACAAACTGCAATAGAGATGCAGTCGTCGACCGCCCTATGCTGCGCGTGCGACACGCATACGATGTGGCGTTTTGTCCGGACATTAATGACGCATATTATACATCTCGCGCGTCCGTATTCTCCACGTGCGAAAAGAAATCTCCAGCACCGCCCGCCCGGCCCGCGCTAACCGTCCCGTTTCTTTGTCCACTCTCCCAAAAGAGAATCGTTTTGTTGTACAAACCCCCTCTCGCGTCCGATATAAAATTGTTTGAGTTTTATTGTGGGGAGGCGTTGAACCCCACCATTTGGGGATGAATAGTATTCGCCCGTGACTATGCGGGGGTATTCGCTTGCGTGCGTTTGCTGTCTTGCAATATTTGTTTACGCAAATAGCGTTGTATATTCGAACATTTTCATAGTCTGTATATTTCGACGTGTGTTGTAATTCCGTTTGCTCATTAATGAATTGCTGCTTGAAGAGTCGATGCCGTACCTTTATAGAGGTCAAAATTTTTAGCAATAAAAAAATATCAGAATAATAAAAATAAGGCATATAATAGATTTTTGACGGGTGCCTGTCTGTAAATTTAATCATATCTATAAAATTATTAGTAATGTACTATTTAATAAAATATTTGAAACTCAGTTTCCACTGAATAAGTTTAGTTTGTTAAAAAGTTTTCATTTTTCTTCATAGCAACATATACGTTTGGTGAAATAATGAAACCGAATTTGTCTATAAATACATTAAATTTGCACATTTTTAAATGACAGTGCTCCATACGTCACGTTCAGCAGTGAAGTAATATCACGGCGAGGCAACTGTAACATACTGTATATGGACAATAATAGATGCTGCTTAAAATGGAGTCGGACTTACGTTGAGCTTAAAAATAGCATCGTTCGCATGGTCGTCAGCCGTGACTGTGGACAATTTAGTGGCTTTTTCCTTCTTTTTTTTTTTGTACGCGAAGTTTAACTAAATTCTAGCCGGTCTATTGTTGTATCGATTTGGTTCATAAATGTAGAAGAAACGTTGTTTGTATATGTAAATTATGTTCGATTCCGAGAATCTACATGGATATATTTTTATTGTATTGTTTTCGAAGCGAACGTAAAATTAATTTCACGAATTGACGTTGAGCAATGTGTACACACTCACACGTATATATATATATATATACGTTTGGAGAATGTAATTAGGAATTGATGCCGAGTTGGAATATATTTCTAAAATCCAAGTTAGATCTGAACGTTGTTGAATCTAACTTGGGACTCGACAGCTATTTACTTATTCTCAAAATTTTGTCTCAACTTTGACGAGGGTAAATGTTCACTGAAACTCGATTGCGGCACATAAATTTGTGATTAGTTTTTGGTTTCCTTAAATATTTTATGCGAAATTTATTTATCTAAGCGCCAGGGGCGGGTTCGTTTTTGACACTTTTTCGTCGTTTTATTTGGTACACAATAATGCCTGTTGTTTCCATTGCGTGTTTCTCTCTGCTTTCATCATTTTTACATAATAAAAATAAATGAATTTTCTTTTAATATTTTTAATTTTTCTATTTTAAAAATAACACAACTTTTTTAATGATCCATGTAACGAATTATTAAGATTGGGGAAATAATTTTATGACTAGATTTATCTACGGATATATTTGCAAAATCATTTTTAAAACTTTTTATCTTAAAATAAATAAAAGTAGATAGATATAGTGATGGTGTGGGTTATTTTTTGTTTGAAATTAGTTCAATTGATTCGCCGCCATACCGATGAACTAGAATTAAAAAATAACGAAATGTAACATTGTACAGATTCCGTACAGACTTATTGTAATATCACACAGTTAGAATTTCTACTGTAATTTATTTCATATAAACCTTAATTTCGTGTTTTTTATATTAATCCAACTTGCTCATGTTCAGACGCTTTCAAACTAAAATCACGTTTCGTCTTTATATTATGAAATAGCGTTATACGTATTTTCTGCTAAAAAAATATATAAAAGTTTATTAAATGGTTAAATATCATTTTGTAAATTCTTATATGGTTTTTTTAAACGAGTTCATTTTCCATTTATCGCTTTATAAGGTCAATCGAAATTATATACCTTAGAAGTTTAGCGTAGCCTATGAATTACAGCGCAGCTTGAACTTCGGTACATATAGCTTATCACACCATTTCTGCATATTATACGAAAATAATAACAAAGGTATATAGAAAAGTATATAGTATAAAGGTATATAGATCCGTAAAAGCGAAAACGAATGTGAAGTTCATACTTGTATTTATAAGAAAATATCTACTAAGGTAATACTGATTGTTTCATATTGTATTGACTTCGTATATTTTATTGTCTTAGAATGCTTGACGAAATTTCTTCTAATTTTAAGATCTTAATTAAGACGCCTGTGTAATAAACGGCTATTCAAACAGTGTATTGAACAATACGCAGTGTCTTTGTATTTAGATTTAGCGTTACATATATAAGTAAATACAATATCAAAGAGTAATTTTGCTTTCACGACACAGCCTGGCCTCCGGAAGCCATCAGCGACATCCGCCAAATGTGTGCGCATTTTGATAAATCGACTTCATTTAGATCCAGAATTTGAACAATAAGGGCGCGCTGTTATACAGCGGTTGTTAATAGTGTTTAAAGGGAAGTAAATTTATTTTTATTTTCTAAGTATATTGATGCGTGTGTTTTAAAATTGTGTTTTAAAAGGTATTTGAAAACTAGAAATGTAGAATTAATATTTCTTTTAATTAATCAATTTCTTTTAAATTTTAATGGCCAGTTGACATGTGTTAATGATGACCCAACTCTTTGATGCTTTAGTGAATCAATGCAATAATGGCCAGCAAGTTCTTTTCCGATTAGAAAGTATCGTGTTCGATATATAGCTAGTGGTGTGTTTTCACTGGACGAAAAGCAACAGCAGAAGTTATTTCTTCACGTATATATGCTGCAAGAATGTGGAATCTTACTGGTCGAACCAGTCCATTGTCGTACTGCAACCAGGTTGACCACAGCATGTCTCTAACTACGATTAACATGTTATTGTCGTGCAAGACGTTGAGGACATTCCATTATTTTTTAATTTTGGCTTCTTTTTCAATGACCCCTCTCCTTTAATGACAGTTTATTAACATTTTCGTCAATATCTTCGTTAGTGGCTTCAACTTCGAATCCTATCTAAGACTCGGTTACAAGTAATGCTACCGGATTTGGAAAAACCATAGCTCTTGTTTATTTTGGTATTACTAGTGCATTTCCTTCATTAATTGTACGGTTTGACCTCCTTTTATAAAGTGTAAAATAACCACAATACTCGTTCTAATATTCATTGAATTCTGGATTATGGTTCGGCCTATTGGATAATTTGTTTAAGTTCTAGAATATGGAATGTGGAATATAGATAGTGAAATATGTAATTTAAATAAAATATATATTTAGTCAATTATTCAGCAACTATCATATTCTAGCTTTTCTTTCTCTTGTATTTGTAGCACTATATTCTAGCTCACATTACCTAAGCGAAGACGTACGTGTTGTTTTAGAAACTAGAGAAGGTACAGTGAATAAGGTAACTTAAATACGAAGCAGTCATGGGGATTCCCATTTGTAAATGAGAATTGGTAATTAATATTCTATTTTTACTTATATGTTTATTATACAGTGCAAACATAAAAGGGTCGAGTAATAGACAAATCTTATTAGCAAATATGTATGTAATGACAATAACATATCATTATGATAATAAATATCAAGTGAAATAACTTATTGAATACTTGAAGGATTAGTTTGTGTTTTTAGAGGATATTTCTTTAATTTGAAATTCAAATGTTTTTTATAACGTATTATATTAACGTACGGTTTAACAAACTGTGAAAAGGCAGTTAGTTGAAATCACTAAAACTTTCTGACGGACCCTCGTAAGTATATTCCAATGGGTCCAGACAACTTCGTCTATACCTAATTGCAACCTCAGTGTCTGACGCTTTTGTGATATTGGCCTACCAGGTTTTCTTGACTCTGTACGAGGAGTAGTGGAAATTGTTGCTAGTATTATTGTGAAAGCATTAAACTCCAGATGGACTTGAAAAATTACCGCTTGATAATCCATACATCTAGACCGTCACATACCGGAATTTCTTGATAGACAGAATTTCAAAGAAGAAATGGGGACCTTTAACTCAAGCCAGCGGGAAAGTTTAAATTTCAATTATATTATTTATATTTTATTTATTAAATTAATTAATTTCCAATTTTATTATTGAATTACTAAAGCATTTTTTTAAAAAAACATACTTTCAATTTATTTTTTGTTTGTTGTGTCAATCACATAATTATCATCCTTACGAAATAATTGAAAATGCGAAATTTTTATTAAAAGAAATATAAAGAAACATGTAAATTTATATTGATTTAATGTAAGACTACCACCCGAATGCTTGTTTCTACAGAAAATGAATAGATTATCCTTGATATCGATCCACTTATCTCAATTTCTATGCCACTCTTAGTAAAACTTTGATTCCAAAGGGGTGTTTTCCGAATGACGAGTATTTAAGAATATAACATGCCTCTTGGCTTTTCTTTCAAGTTTGTAAATATTATAGTAGCATAGGCCCGCAGCGTTTTCCGCTCAGATATAGAATAAGTTAAATCCCATATCTATTCGATTCGCTATTTCAGTTAGCATGCTGATTACATTCCTGATCCTGATTTTCATAAAATTGTTATACTAATTCATAGGCCCTTTTTGATAGGTCCAGTGACATCACCACTGGTTTGGAAATGTTTAATTTGCATAATTGTTTATTTTTTGAGTTTAATCCAATGTTTCCGGTCACAGTTTGTGCCTGCTCCAAATAAATATTTCACGACGCCATCCCAAACTCTTTTCAACTTCAAACAAAAGTCAACAGACAACTCTTTTTTTCGCCTCCGATCCGTTTATTCATTGTTTGAATTATTTCATGAATACTTTTTGCGAATTAGAGCCGAGAATATTTATGATAATTATACATATAAATAAAACTGAAATGTTTGTCTGTAGGGGTCTGTCTCCATAGGGTTATTTATATGTATAAATAATGCTATAGAGTCGGTAATGCACAATCATATAAACAACTTCTGAACCGATCTCGACAGGACTTTCATTGAAAGGTAGAGAGGCTTTTTAGACTACATTTAAGATACTTTTTAACCTGGAAATTTAGGGCAATTATTAACTCGCTACGTCATCTTTCGATGTAGAAGATATATGAATGATTCTATGTCGACTATGAGCCGAGCCGTGAGAAAAGGTATTTAAAAATAATTTGAACAGTTACTCGCCATCAGTACGTCAATAAAGCATAAAATACAAACATTACGGATTTTCCACAAAGATAGACATACGACATGCTAGACGTTGTATGTAGGTTTCGCTGAGACATGTACATAATTTACCGTTTTATCATTTTATTGTAACTTGGAGACCTTGGGGAGAACAGGGTACCAGAGCGAAACGGGAAAAAGACAAAGCGCTCGCTAATGGCGATGGAGAAGCGCTTAGTTCACACATAACGTTATATTTGCTATGTATATTTTTATTATACCGTAGTATGCGGAGTGGTTATTGTCAACATAAGAATGCGTTTAGTTTGGACTCTAACGAAGATTAGTGAAGAAGTTTGAAAATTGCACTTTTTCTATGCCCATCAAGGAAATTGCGCTATATCTTATTCTCTCTACGAAAAGTTAGAATTAGTTCTAACATACTTCTGAATGACAGTCCAGTGACAACTCGAGACCAACAAGCATACATAACGGCCAAAACAATTCTGTTTTAGGGACTTTATGCCGGGACGTCTCTGCTCACGGAACACATTGCTCTGCGCTTCTGATAATAATTATCAGATCACACTTCTCATATCAATAGACACTTTTAGTTTTATCTACGCATTGTGTGTGCCCGTGTACATCAGAAAAAATTGTTGACAGTCCTGCTTTACGGACGCTACGAATCGAACTAGCGATGCGGTAGTCAGTTGAGAGATGTGATGTATAGTGACATCCAATTGTCAGAAAACGCCATCACCAAAAATAGGTAGTTATTTTCGGAAACATAAGAAAATAATAGTCTCAAAAATTCAAAAGCACTTGTTTATAAAACGTTGCGAAAGTACTATACGGTTTTCTAAACTAAGCAAGCGATAGAGCATTTTCGACTTTGCAATCTAAAAGATTATAAAATCGAAATAGAGCTTTTAAATAGAAATGCAAAACTAATTTTTGACATGATTAAAGAATTCTTATGACTGACATGAAACATTAAACGCTTAAAAGAAGAATAATTACAGCTAAAATTTCAATAAAACTATGACAGTCGTAGAAGAAAAGTAGTTTAAAAAGGTTCAAAGCGTCACTGGAATTCAATATAATAAGAATAATCAGAATTAACGTCTGTTGCATTTATTACAGGTTTTAACAAATTCGAAATGTCGAATATTTTTAATATGCTTACGACATCGCCAACAAACACAAGCTATGGCATTAGCAAGTATAACCGTGATGAAATGGGCTTTAGCATGGTTCCGAAACAATCATAAAAAATAATTGCTAATGAAGGAAAACGTCAATTAGATGTGTTGACTTCTGCTACTGTCATAACGTTGATGTGATAATATATTTTACATACGCCTAAAACTAATGTTTGAGCGAAAAAAATGACACCAATTTAAAATCAGACTCCCGCAAGGTAACTAGGCTAAAGCCAGCAACTCTTCTGCGACGACTGTATAAATAGTAGTTCTTTTAAAATGGCTTCAACAGATCCTTCTGTTTTATGAAGCAACAAAAGAACATTTCGTTGAGTTAATTCTTAATGAGCATACGTTACACATAAAAAATTTAGCCGCGATATATCTAGCTCGTGACAACGATGTAATAATATTGTGTTTTCCTCCTCACTGCCGTTACAAATAGCAGCCATTTTGCACCGTTGTTTCATGAGCCCTTTATGCTTGTACTGCGAATATGAAATTTAATAAGGAAGTGGCGCAGGTCGCGCCCGTGAAATACTGTTTAGTTGATCCATATATCTGCATGTTTTCATCAAGCCTCCTTAAATACATCGAACTTAAGAACAACTATCAAATTATTCTGGGATAGGTTATGTCTTTCGTACAAAAAATGACAGATATCGTTTTGGATAATGATTGTTAGAGTTGTGAGATTGTGTGAGGAACTCTAACGAGTAAGAAAACGAGTTAGAAAAATCTATTAAAAAGATAATAAATATCAAAAAAGCAAAAGTAATTTATACTCCCAAATACGGTGAAGGCTGAATGGAGTGTTCTTGTGGCGTTAGTAAAAAAATGACAGCAATAACGTGAGCGGATCTAACGGATTTTTCTCTGATTATGCCAATAATTAGTACTTCTTGGTATCCTGACAGTATTTGCCATTACATTCAGATAGATAGGGGATAGATCAGAATGCGTAATTTCCCTTTTTTCAAATATTTTTTTTTATACTAATTCTTTAAACAAGATTCAAATTAGTTATTAGTTAAATCTGTAACTTTTGTATTAGCAGTTAATAAGAACAGATGCTAATTATAAGCCATTAAACTGCTATTTAAACCATTACATTCTCCAAATTACACGTGTAGTTTCTATTCTAAACATTGACACTGAATGTAGGTCAAATTTATGAGCAATCAATTTCGTGTTTAATAAATACACACAAAATTGTATTGATTGAAGTATAAACAATTGAGTAATGAAGCACATTTCTGTTTATATTTGCCCATGTAAATTGTTACCCGGGCATGACGTCACCGTGCACAATGCATGTATGGTTAATCGAAATCCAACAATAAAAGATCCCCTTGCAGTAATATCAATATATGCAAATGTCTGTTGTTTTTATTCTGTTAATTAATATATAAAGAATTTGAGAAAATATAAGAATAAAAAAATAATAATTTAGCAATTCTAGGAAAAAAAATCCCTTTCAAATGTGACATCCCGTTATGAACTTAATTAAAGTAAAACCTCATCTTCTTAAATTGCCTATGTTCAAAAGAATATAATATACTTTTTTTTTTAAACGAATATGGATAAGTTTTTTACAATGATTTTCGAAAAAATAACAATAGATATTAGTTACCAAGCTAAGCGGTTCTGTCACACAAACAAACAGATTGACATCCCAAAAAGATGTATTACTTAAGCGCTAGACTCAAATTATGTTAGGTTGGGTTCTACTGTGCAAGTAGCACTCGCGCTAAGATAAATCTAGGGCAGGAAGATACACACAATCAGGGTCGGGAAAGAGCTAGAACAAAATAATTGAGATATATAAGCGTGTTAACCCACCGGGGAATCGAGCCAGAAACTTTTTCATCCAATGTTTTTCCATTCAACCGCCGAGGTCGTTATTGTCCAACCCCTAACGGGTTCATTATTACGTTATAGTTTGTTTAGGCGTCGAAATGGGGTCTAACTGTAGGTTCATCTCATTTATTCTTCTGTTTATTTTCAGTGTCGTTTTGTCTAATGTTCATCCCCGTATATAGACAAGAAATAATTGTGCCCTAAACCTTACCTTGGTTCGATTCGATTCTGATCTTGATCTTTAGTCGTTGAAAAAGTAAGTAAATTCCCTTTGTATCCGATTATTATAGCCATGTTTATTTATTTCAATGAATCTTGCGCATTCGAAAGCAATAAATAAGGAAGAGACGAAGGCATGATATCGTTAATATTCCGAAAGTTTTATTAATTGATTCTTCTTTTTTTGATCTAAAGAGGAATATCGGATGTCGATAATATTTTCCGAAATAATTTCGTCGGTCGTGACTAAGACAAATCTATCTCGATTTTACGTAGATAGAATTGGTTTTTTTAAGTACAGCAACGTATATAAAAAAAAATTCACTCCGGGAGTTCCGGCAGAAGTGAAAACTTGAACATTAACGTTGTGCATTTTTGAATATTTTGGAATGGTTAGGGAATAATTTCGCACGAATTGCTTTATTTATTTATTTATCAGTATAAAAGTACTATCATTTGTGTGGTAAAATACAATATTCATTTATTGCGCTATCGTACACATACATGACAATTTATATTACATTAAAAGTTTAATACTTCAGAACTATTACAATTATTTTACATTAAAAAGTTTATCTCTCAGAAAAATCAACTTTCATCCATAATTCTGACGACTCTTTCACCATCATCATTACCAGCATCATCATCGCCAATCTACAAACACACGCACACTCGCGCAAGCGCCCTGCGCCGCTTAAACGAAATAGCAGGAGTAGGCATACATTTTCGCCGCGCTGTAGAAAGAGAGGGGATATTACTTCCCCTTCTACGCCTTGCCGGCGGCGGTCTACTCTCCCTCCATCTTACGAATTTCCGAACAGGTCGCGTGTCCTGACGCGAGTTTAACATTTTTTACCCATCCCAAAAAGGGCACAACGCCGCTAAAGAAGTTTTCACTTCAAAAAGGAACGTCGAGGCTTCGCCCGGTGTATGCCCGTCGTCCCACGGTCAGAGCAGCATAGCTGAGAGAATGCGTGACGTAGACAGTTGAAAGATTCAGTAACAAATAAAAGTACCTCAAATGGCATCACGGCTTGGGAAATGAAATAATATTTTTCTATGTCATCGTGTTGTCCACTTGACCACAAGTAAACAATGTTATGACTGTTAAGACATGTGATATATGCGTTTAAAATTTAATACAAAATAGTTGATAATTTTATTTTAAAGTTTGAGGAAGCAAAATATAAATTACCTCATATAAATACAAATAACCTCAGTTTTTTCGCTAAATCCTTCCGTTGTTTGAAAGCTGTCCGCGTCAATATTTACTTGAGATTTGAGCAAAGCCGCTGTTGGAAGCAATTAAACTGGGTAACTTTGATTGGTGTTAATGATATTGTGTTGAGTTGTTTTGTTGAATTTTGTGGTTTAATATGAATAAATTTGGAATTTAGCTAGAATGCATTCCGTCCACGCATATTTATTCTAATTGAGATATTAGGTATAATTGTCCGGCTTAGAATGGTTTTTTTTTTGCTGACGCACTATTTGTTCAGATACGTTCATTGGATGTTGTCATAAAGTAGTCAATTTAATGAAAGACAGATTCAACAAATCATCCGTAAACCAGCAGGTCGAGCACCACGGCTCTAGGCAAGTGCCTATCCAGCGACAAACATATATTCTAGCCGTCAAATTAGTCTAATCTTCCAGAATTAATGCATAAATAGACGAATTTGTCCATATAGAAAGATATTTTCGAGCATAGATAAATAAAGTTTATACAAATAGAATACACTTGATCAATGTCTTTTATGGATCTGAAATTGTATTAATTTTATTACTAGCATTTATGCGCTCATTACGACAAACTGAGTGCACTTTGATTTTATACCGCTATTACATTTAAAACCATTGTTTTCTAAGATTTTTCTGCAGTTATCACACAAAATAGTCACATTGTAATAAAATTGTTTATTGTTTTGCGATCGTAACAGTAGTCAATATAAAAATTACGTTTCAGTGATGATGTGATGATGATTTAGTTTTAGTAATGCAGCATTTGTTGCGTCAGAGAGCTGATTAATATTTCAGATGCGTATAAGTGACATTATATACTTTCAAATATAAGGACAAATACCATTAACCAAAAACTTCAGAATCTTCACTTTAATGTATGAATAAAAAAACTAATCAAAGTAACTAATTTACAAATAATATATCCCAAGTGATATTGGGTACATAAAATGGAAAGTGTATTTGTTTGTTTGTGATACTTTGTCACTTCAACTGAGCATTAAATTGTAGTAAAAATCGGTAGACATATCTTATATATGTCATGATCAAATATATAATAGGATCTTTTATTTATTCTGGGCTAGATTTTTGCCGTGAATTCATGAGCTTGAGTATAAAATACAAATTTTTGAGAACGAGGATTAGAATCGAGGGCGAGATCGGGGTCAGAATTCTAAATGGGATCTGGAAAAGAATCCAAAGTGAATTAGGTAACGGAATCGTAAGTGAAACCGAAAACAAAATTCAAAGTGGAATCGAAGCCAGTATCGAGAGCGAAACTGAAAACGGAAAAAAGAGCGGGATCAAAAGTAGAACGGAAACTGGGAATGGAAACAGAAATTTATGGTGAGATTATAACCCACTGACAAAAACTGTTACTTTATAACTATAGGAACCGCAAGCGATTCCTTTCATGCACAAGCATGGATATAATTTACAGAATAAATTATATCCGTGCTTGAAATCTTTATCCAGAATAAATATATAAATAACATTCCTTCATAATGATATAAAAATTTGATCGTGTCTAAGCGAATTTGTTATTACCGAAATGGTAACAAATTCTTTTAAAACTTATAACTCTTCAAATGCAATACAAATTTTGAAAAGTTTGGAAGATTAAGGATTTTTTTGAAAATCTAATCAACTGTCGAATATGATTCTGAGACACTTAAAACTGCTGTTGTAATTTGCAGGCTTTCCGTTGAAATTCATGCTTAGGATATTGTCATTACAATCAAAAGCCACAAGTAAGAATTATTTTATTTGTTTATGAATTAGGTATTGATATAACATCGTACATGTGGTATTATTAATACAGTAAGTAAAAGTAATCCCTTTTCATAATATTTAATCTCAAGAACAAGTTCATATATTCATGTTTATTTATGTATTACTCCAAATCAGATAGATAGGCATTTATTAGATAAGATCTCAAATAAATGGAAATTAGATAACTACAGTAAAATATGAATCAAATATAGTGCTTTTTCAAGATTACTGTTTTGTTATAATATATTTTAGATACGTAATATGAAAATAAATAATGTATAGACAGCCTTGTTAACAAAAGAATTCTATTCAATTTGAATATAATCAAGTAATATAATTTGTGATATATAAATGTCGGCGAGTTGGTCGCTTGTAGACATTTGTTTGCTTCGAGCAGCCGTCAGTGGTAGAAGCGCGTCTACTTCTTCCTGGTTCGTCTGAGCAAAGGGCGGCCAATGTCGGCTCTGTAAGTGCATTTGAATGATATACTTATTCAGTGAATATTGACAATATTTGCATACTAAAACTTTGATCTCGCGCGTCGTTAACTGTTGTCTAGTTATACTAAGCGGTATCACACTAGATCGAGCAACTTACTATACATATTTACTATGTCTACAACGTGATTTACATCTAGTAGGCTGTAGGTAACAATTTTATCTATTTTGTCAGCTCTAGTAAAATACTTAAATCTCTTTGGTGCTAGACAAACAGACATACAATCTGTTAATCACATGACTAATATCAATATAAATGTTAAATAGAAAAAAAAGTGGACAAAAGGCAAAATATATTTTGTTATCGTTTTTGTATTCTCGTGTCGCTCATGCTAGTAGTCGTACTACACTTTTGTTTTGATATTTCAAAGAAAACATATTTAAAGTGTGAACTAAGTAGTACGATGATTTAACTTAATTCAAAAAGATAAGGCCACTTAGTTTTTGAATCGAGTTAAATTTTAGTTAAATTTATTTTTAGTAGATTTTTACATAACGGCAACTTAAATATTCAAATTCAAAAATATGTTTATTTCTTAGATCATTAAGTTTAAAATACATTAACACTCCATTTTTTTCACCACTCCAGAATTTTCCATTCGTTTAGACGAGTTTCATCAAAAAGAAGAGCGACCAAGAAACTTGAGACTAAGTCATAAAAATATTTTTGCTACTTTAATCTTACGGAAACAGAGCAGATACCGTATTACGTATGCGGCGTACACAGTTTGAGCGAGTTGCAGACAGGGAAACATAATGGTATACGGGAACCACCTGCAAAGCTTAAGAATGTATTAATGCCTACTTATATGTAGAATTAGGCCTCATGATGCAATATGTAATACTTTTTAATTAAAATTATAATTTTCTCCAATATTTTAGTATTTTTTTCCGAACTCATACAAACGGTCAAAATGAAAGCGCGTATTGTGGTTGGATTACAAATGAAGAAAATAATAGCCAGTGATGAATTTATATATTTAATCAATACCTGCGAAAAACAAACTTGCAACAACGTTAAAGCAGTAATAAGTCATGGCTTTCTCGGAAATAACATGCCTGAAAGCTACCAAAAAATTATTGAAATGATGCTTTGAAACTGCAGAACATTATTTCGTTGCATTTGTTACAAGCTTGCTTAGAATAATTTAAAGAACAATATGAGTGCTTAATTTGAAAATGGAGGAAAACGCTTTTACCGCGTTGTGAAGCTTTTCGAATGACCGTATCAGGCGAATCATAATTAAGGCACGATGGCAGATTATGTTGGGACTTTAATACAACAAAGTTCATACATCCATATACGATTAATATTAAATATGAACTTTATTTCGTCCTTAGATATATTTTGCTACAAAAGCAATTTAAATGCCAACCCGTTATTTACTTAATTGTGTCATTGACACATATTCTGGTTTATAGAAATTACAAACTACTTAAAAAAAAGTATTTTTATATTTCATTGGTTACGTATAAGATAGTATTTAGCATTTACAACTTCCACTCAAAATTCTTGTTGACCGGTGAATCGACTTCTTTTATGATTTTCCTTGATTTCTTTTCACTTATTCTCCATAATAAGTTGTTTGGTCTTTCATTTCTGTTTCTTGTTTAACGATAAATTGAAAATAACTCAAGACGCGTTTAAAAATCGGCACTCGGCAGAAGGACGCCGGCGCTCACGCCGGGCCCCAATAAATCAACGGCACGTGTCACCCGCCCTGTAACATCCCCAGAGATAGGTATTTTAATAAAATTTTGTTCGCCATGTAATATACATTTCTTTATGTATTTTCGTTTTGGCGACGAAAAAAGAACTATTGGACGTTGGAATAAAATCACAGCAGGCTTTAATAAAGTCAACATGCAACGTCGTAACGTCTGTACTAAGTCAGCGTGGAGCACCCTTGAAGCCTCTTTAATTGTAAATAAAATGATTGTGTAAAAATATCCTTAATCAATCAATTTATTTCATAGAAGACGTACGCTTTAGCAGCGGTGTACCGGCCACAGTTTCTTGATCGAACCTGTACGGGGTCCGTTGGTAGCGAAGTGAACTGTATGTGATTGAAGGCGTACAGGAGAAATATAGGAAGTCACGATACCTGACTTTTGGTGGCTGTAGCCTTGGGCCCTCTTGCTGGCACTCTTTTCGCGCGCCTCCATTTTTTTAATCTGTCGGATTAGCACTTATAGCATTTTATAATTATATCAACGATTATAGCGAAAACGAAAGCGTCCGTTACAGCGACGTTGCGATAAGAGTATGTATGTAAGAGCGGGGAGGGACAGGAGCGATAAGGGAAGAAAAGGCGGGTAGAACAAAAAGAGAAATAACGGCGCGAACAGGTGACGTAGGGCTATAAAAACCTGACAACGATTGTTCTTAAAGCCTTAGTCACGATTCCAAGGCGTCTTCCTCTACAAAATTACAATAATTTCAGATATCACATGTAAAATGGCACGATATAAATAGCGATTTAAAAAATCGAGTTAAATGCATATAAATATTTTGGTAACACAAGCCTATGTGATAGTGATATTTATAGCATATAATGTTACACAATAAAAACATCTTATAATGGGTCTTCGTTACTACGAGGATATTATCCATTTTCTACCACATTTTCATTCATGTTTTTCGATGTTATACAAAGTTGGTCTTACTGATGCGCTTACACAGAGAAGCCACAAATTTACGGTAAGACATACTTTTTACTTACCAAAATCATTAGATCTCTTTTAAATCATCTTTTAAACAAATAGCTGGTAGCAAGCACAATATTCTACACTAACTTAAAAAGCTGTAAATGCCGCTGTTAATAAAAATCCAAACAGAGACATTTAAAACTAAAGCAGCCCTATCATTTTTGATACAGTAAATTGCTTACCTCTTTCTACTTTACATTTTAATTGTTATAAAAATTATTAAAAAATGTCAGCCGTCATGGAACGTCTGGCAGATGTGAAACATCGAGTTTGTACAAGTAATATGCATTAAAGACAAGATGACGACAGGAACTACATATATCGTAATTGAATAATGGAAAAATTAAAGATGACGACTTTTGTACACAAAATGATGACTATTTATTTAATAAACATTTACTTTCATTAAATACAAAAATTAAATATTAATCTCAAGTCGCCACAACTTAATTCATTTCGCCTGTGACCTCAGTAATAGTTATAATCGATGTTTCCTCTGACGGTATTACTATGACAATTGCTTGTCACAGTAATACCAATCAATAATGATTGATTATTAATAATCAATTGTTAATCAAAATACAATCATATTAATCAAAATGTAGTAATGTTTACGGTGTGGCGATGGATCGCCACGCTATACTATAGATATATACAGTCCACAGGTAGTAGTGTGTACGATGTGGCAACGCGTCGCCATGTGCAAGCTACTGTGCGACTCCCTGCTCACTCGATTCGATGGTGCTGTTTACTACAGTATACATTTTGACTACGTATATATATACCATTGTATAGCGCATTGTACAGTGCATTCTACTATAAATAGACTGTATATATACTTTAGTATAGCGTGGCGACTCGTCGCCACGGCAAGCGTCGCCACGCCAACGATTCGGCTTACCCTGCGCCTATAGATGTTTCAAGACTGTATATATACCCTAGTATAGCGTGGCGACCCGTCGCCACGGCAAGCCTCGCCACTCCAACAATCCGGTTTGGCCTACACCTATAGATGTTTGAAACTGCATATATACCTTAGTATAGCGTGGCGACCCGTTGCCACGGCAAGCGTCGCCACGCCAACAATCTGGTTTACCCTGCCCCTATAGATGTTCCACATCAAAAAAAAACATTAAATAAAATTATAACACAAGACAAAGTCATTTGTTCTATTATGACAATTAAACGAACTATTGAGGTCGTTCGTACAGTTTGTATATTTTCCCAATTCCATGTTTATAAATTACAGATGTTTTTGAAAATGCATTAAAAATCCACTGTGTAAGTTTTAACCTAAAAAAATATTTCATACAGATTTTGTGTGTTTCTAGGTATGTTTTTTTTGTATCTTTGTTATGAGATCACGTAAAAACGACTGCGGAATGGTTTTCTTAGTGTAGTAACTTAAAGTCAAAATAAAAATCTTAGTGACATGAGCTTGATTCTGTTTTTTTTTAGATACTCTTTAGTTTACTTAGCCCACTGATGATGATAACACGTCTGCCGCTGCTATCACTTTTGTCTTAATCGAAGACTTTCAGCTTTAATACTTACGGCGCAGTGACATTTGTTTAACTTGAGATTGACTAATCGTTACGCGCATATAACTTCTATATCTTTACTTGGAGCATAGACGTAATGTATAAACGGAGCATAGCGACAGGTCGACTGAGTTATATAATAGGTCACGAATTTCAAGGAACGCTTCAGTAGTTATTCTGTGTGTAAGATTGTAAGGCCTTCGTTGAAGTGAAAGAGGTCTTCTGTGAACGACCAAAATAAAAAATAATATAAACTAATTGTATAAAAACGTGTAGGATTTTTTAAAATTTCCATTTTAAATATTTGCAAAGGAGCGGTGGTGGCTGAGCGAGAACGTTGTCTTCAAACAGAAGGTTTGGGTTCAAAACTTTATCTCTTGACGTACGAGTTTTGAGTTTTGAAACAAAAGTAAATTATTGTCGTAGATATGCGTACGAGAAGGTAGGGTATGGCAGAATAAATATGAATGGACAATGTAGGCGATGGCAATGAGATCTCTGCGTAGTATGTGTAGAGAATTCGTGAAAGATTGGTATAACAAAAGTGACGTCAAGGAATCGTGGGCTATGAAAGAAAATGTAGTGGTTAAAATATAAAAATGTAAGATTGAGGTGGTTTGGTCATCTGGAAAGGACATATAAAAGCAGACTAACGAAATAAGTCTATGGAGTGATGAAGAGGACGGTAAGGGGTGCTCTATGGAATTTAATGCAAAGCGGGGTTTTCTTACACAAAGAGAAAAAATCTCACGTAAAAAGGCCAAAATTTAAGCAATTAAAACCGAGGTGTTGCATAAAATGTTGATGGATGTCAGCGAGACAAAAGAGGTACATAAAGATCTTACCTTACGGAGATTTGTGGTCTCTGTCTTCTAAGAAATGAACGTGACCTTATAAATAAATGAATTTTTAAATGAAATTATTTGCTCAGTGCTTTGAATAAGTTACTTTTATCGTCGTATCTTATCGTAATTGTCGTAAATAATAAGTTGTAGATCCCATACGTTGCCACTGCTTTGTTGACGATGTCAATATTGTCCAGTATATATCCCAAGCTGTACTGGACAAGTGAGTAAATCTTAAAAACCGTGTTTGTTTGTATGTAGGAGTAATCTCACGTACTTCTGTAAGGATTTTAAAAACTATTTCACTAATAGAAAGTCAGTGTCTCTGCGCGATATAGGGTAACGACACCAGTAGATGAACACCCCCCAGTAGATGGACACATATGATTTCAAATAGCAATTACATTAAATTTAAGATCAAAAATGTAAAGTTATAATTTTTATCTATAAGAACATATAGTTTGGATTGCGAAAAATACTTTTTTATATTCAGTTTATTTAAAATAATAATTTTAAATAATTATTCAAATGTGGCGACGCGAAGTTTAGCTCCGAGAGCACCACTAGTAAGCATGTGACAGGTAACTGGTAAACGTTATTTGTTATTACTATCGTAAATATTGAAAAAAGTAAGGCATGTATATTTTATTATGTTTATATTTAACTAATAAACCTATAAATATAGTATTTAAATAATTAAATTAAAAAAAATACGAATATTAAGTGTCCATCTATTGGTGACCCTTTTCTAACCTCTATCCAATAGATGAACATAGAGTTTACATGGTGAATTTGCCTAATTTTTTGAAATTTTATTCGTTAACAATGTTTATTAATATGAACTTATTTTTACTTTTATAGATGACTAATAAAAAAAAGATAATAAAAAAGATAATTACTTTCTTGATATATTTTTAATTATATAGATATTTGTTTGATTTATTACCTTTTAACTTTATCATTTTTTTTATTCTTTGGTGGGAATAATTAATAAATTAATTATTTCTTGCATGATTGTTATGTTAAAAATCTCGATTGTTCGGTGTTCATCTATTGGTATTGACTGTCCATCGACTGGAGATTTTGTCCATTTACTGGGGTTTTGGTATTTTTCGCAAATTTTACGTTTTTAATAATTATTGACAAGTTTTACGTAATTTTCATTATTGTTTTTTAGTTAATTATATATTTTTACATTAATATAATTCACTTTATAACAAATTATTTATATATTACTATATTGTTTTGCTAAAAAAATATGAGAGTTTGCTTAAGTGTCCATCTACTGGGGTATTTACCCTAGACTATATTGTGTTTTTATTTATTTTCTGTTTATTTTTTTTATATCGTCCACATTTCACGAAAATGTTTAAAGTTTCCACGTTTGGTGGTAACAAACATACATGTTTACATCAATACTTTGATCTTTGTAATGAGCATTATTTTATATACAATACATCTCAGTGTTAGGAGAACATTAAAAAACATACATATTTGCATAGTTACGTAGATACTGCAGTATTTATTATATATATGTGAGTGAGTATTGTAATTACGAACGTGACATAGAAGTAGGATATTATTCCACGCGGACAAGACAGCGAGGCGCAAAAGCGACGTAGTGCATGATCGGGGACCGAGCGCGGGATTATGATCTGAATGGCGCGTGAGACTGGAATTAAAAACAGGAGCGGTACCGGAATCAGAAACGAAAACGGGTTCGGAATTGAAATCAAGTGCAAGGCAAGGATTAGAATTGACAACAAGAACAAAATCGGAACAGACAGTGTTACCACATTTGTAGTCAAAAACAAGACCGGGATAAGGATTAGAATTGAAAGCGAAATCACTCTATACAAAAGATACTACAATTAATTTAATGTCGACGCGGGTGGCGCCACCGGTGAAATTAAAATTAAAAATTAAATACTTCATATAGCTCAAATCATCGCAAATAAAGTTTCACTTTTGTAATTATTTGTTTCTTAGAATATCAATAGTTTGTCATAGTGCGTTTTCATCGCCAAATTTCGAAATCTAATTATCTATAGGAATATCTTTTAAAACTTCATAAAGGTCCTGGTTTGACCATCAATGCGGAGTCATCAAACTATTGCATGATTATCCGATCTACAACCATGCGCAAAATTTAAAAAAGGAAAAGTGAATCAATTTACAATCGTGATCATTGCAATTTACTAACGATCCTGATCAATTTACATGTTTGGATCCGAAGATTATAATGTATGACAAGTTCCATCAATACTTGTAATTACAAAACAAGGGCTACTTTATATAACAATCACAATTACAAGAACTTCAATTGTACAGTTTAATAACAAAAAGGACTCATAAATTTCTCCTTGGAAAGCTATAAAACTCATAAAATATAAGAAAGTATAGTTGGCAAATGCGGCCTAATATACAATTTGATTGTGGAGTCTGCGAGCGCGGCCGTGGGCGTCGCCAGTCTATCTCGAGTGGCTCCTTAGGATAATCGATGAGAAATGGAATCGTTCTATACTTATAGAGTTTACATTCTCTATTTCCGGAGGAGATGGGAACGATAAGCCATTTCCATCTTCAACGACGATTGCTTGCCAGTCGTGCATATTTCCCCTTGAGCTTTAGATGATATACGTCTAGTATATATTCTCCTACCTAAACCGTTTATGTATACTTTTCAGTTTACTTTGTTTGATAAAAATCTAAATAATCAAATTTATTTCAATTTTGAATTAAAAAAAAGCTGGAAATTGCCATGAGCATCGAAAGAAGTATCCGTAATTAGTCTTATATTTGTTCGCACACTGAAAACCATTTTTTTTTATAGAAGAAATAATCTCGTGGGTCACGCACATAAAACACTGCAGATAGGAAAAGACGTTGTGATCGCACAAACTTTGTTCTGGATGATGGTCTTTCATTATTTTACAAAAGACCACTATTAACAATCGAAAATAAGGCTGGCTTAAACGGCATTCGCTAGAAGAAGCACAGCATTATCGTGGCCTCGCCCATTATATTTCTTTTAACAAAATAATAATCATCATTTTCTATCTAAAATTCATTATATGTAATGAAAATAATGATTGAAGGAATGGATAAATCAAAATGGAAAGTCATGGTTTGAATTTTGAAAAACGTGAAGAAAGGTCTTTAATTTACTGTATCAAAGAAAATTAACGGTAAGCTTCAAAAAAATGAGATAATAAACGCCCTAGCAAATTTTAAGACCGTTTTTTCCCTTAGAAAGTGAATAAAAAAAAAATTCATTGGTTTTGGTGAAAAGTATCACTTTTTATTATCAAATCAAGTTAAAATAACAAATACTATCAAGTTTCAAGGAAAAATACTATATCTGGTACAAACTTAACCACCCTCTTGAGAGAGAGGACAGATTAAGTGTTAAAGTTTGAGATCTCTTTTCACATGCAATGCCTACGGTGCAAAAATTAAAAAAATTTAGCCTAAATGATTTGTGCTAGAGGTGATGACGAGTCGGTGAATAATTGATCGGTCGGTCAGTATTCTGCATTTAATATACATTAGATGATAAAGAAAATTACAAACCTTGAGGAAGAAATTTAAAAGGGGAAAACTTCTTACTTTGAGGAGTTTCATCGTTTTTAAGTTTCATTTAGCAAGCAAAATCGATTAAAACTGAAATTCAAAATCACTGAACATCACGCATATGGTCAGCTCTGGCATGACGCACTAATTAACCACGACGATAGGCCACGCGACAAACCAGAATGGGTGGTCACACACATGCAGGTACATATTAGAACAAAATACATGCTCGGTTGAATGATGTATCGTGCAGACTGTCTAGCCACAGTTTGACAATAGCCACAGGTCTCGAAATGCGCGTTCATATTGTATAGATACTGTATTTGTTGTATGGACACCTGTAATGTTTTAAACATAATATAGTTACAAATGTAGGAAAATGTATATAAGTGAAAATAAGTGTCCTTTGATTGAATTTACATATTATTAGTTGAGATATTGCTTGAGAAATTGACCATTTACTGGTGAATTAGCTAATATTAAATTAGTGATATTTTATTAATTATATCCATGCAACCGCTAATATTGAATAGAAAAAAAACTGTTTTAAAGTATAAACTTAAACAATCATTTATTTGAAACGTATCTATTTGTAGAGAGTTGTAAACATTATATTAATCATAAAATAATACATTAAATGTTCGTATTATAAAGCACTTGAACCTCATTTAACGTTAATTTATTTAAGAATTCCTTCTTGATTTTTATTAACAACACGTTTCACAAAATGCTGTTCCTATAACGTGAAAGACCATAAAACTAATGTAACTAACGCATCAAATTGAAACGAATTGGTCGACTATTCGTTTCAATTTACACTCCGGCTCGGTAAAGGTGCATAAAAAACACGAATAAATTCACATCTACCGTATGCGGCGGACGTCTCCATCGGGTTGCCGCAGAAGTAGATTAGGACGAGCTTCATCCGAACGAGCTCGACCCTCGTCTGGGTGAAACAAAGCCTTGGTAATCAGTTCGATTAGGGTGAATTTCGCCTTCGTCTTCTTTTCGAGAGCAAAATGTTTCGCAGGCTTTTTTTGGCTATGTATGAGAAAGAAGATTGAATTATAGAAAGAACAACCTTGACTGAACTCTTTTTAAAGCCATAAATCATCAACCAATCATAAAAATAAGGAGACGCCATGGATTTCTATTATCTTTTACAAAGAGTAGGGATACTGAATCACAATAATGCACCTCCATACCTGTAATGTTTTGCTCATCGATCGCCTTTTTTGAATAATTTTGGAGGGGTGAATACAGGATATATAAAATTAATTAAAAATTTTTTAAACAATTTCTAAGGGGCAAACGAGCATGCGAGTCACCAGAGAGTAGATGACCACCGCAGCCTGTGTTGACTTGCAACTTCAAAGGAGTCGCTATTCCTTTGCCGGATTTTCCGGAAGGAATAATATATCTGATGGAGAGGGGTGTGAAATGATGGAAAAGGGGTGCGGGCCACGGAAATTCTCACTCATTTGACGAAACAAAAAAAGCGGAAGTTGATACTTTACGTCTGTATTCTGTGAGAGTGTTAGTATCTCACCAGCAGAGCCGGCCCATTTCCGTGCTGCAGCCAACTTGGCCACAGCATGGCTCCACCACATTATAATAATTTATTTTCCATATCAGAGAATAAATTATTATTGTATTCACTGTTTATTATCACTAATACTTTAAGTAGTGGCGAGTCTCCTGATAGCCTACAGCCCTCAATCTCTATTGGGCCAGCGTAGAGGGCTAAAGTTCTATCTCCCTCGATAAAAATAAAACGAAGTGCGCTTTTTTTAAAAAAATGCTTCATTTTGCGCAACGAACCTATTAATTGAGTTCATGGTTTAACGACTAGTAATGGACCCACATAAGACGGGTGTTAGAATGTTATATGGTTCATAAACTTATATTTACTACCTGTTTTATCCAACAACAACGACATCTAAGTGATTTTCCTTTGAGATGGTTGACTATTCATCGTTAACTTGTATCATTTACTTAGCTGTAATAATTTTTCTTTTAACTTCCTTGCATGCACCATTGCCGTGACTTATTTTACATAATAATTATTACATAAGAATAACCACTTAGCTAGCAGGAGGGGGATATGTTAAATTAGCACTGTTAAGATTAATATTTTTCCCAAAAAATTCCCTATTTCCAAAAATGGTTTTACAGACTCGCTATGTTTTTGAATGAGCGGCGTGATTAGACAGACAGACGGACGGATGTGGTGAAATTATAAGAGTTTCTTGTTTACTATGGAACCCTAAAAAGAGATTCTCTTAGGGCATAGTTCAACAATGAGGTAATTAAAAACGTGACACTTGTCTAGTGAATGCACGATCACCTCTAATGCAAGAGATACGAGTTTCGGCTCCTTAACCTAAACCATTGAGTTTTTAGCCTACACTCTAATTCACTGCAGGTAGGACGCCACCTATTGTAAAAATTATGTATTAAGATTCACGAACAACTTGTAAAATTTCCAACATACATTGAACAAGTTAGGGAGTATAACCCTGAACCCTTTCATAGGAATTAAACAACTAACTAACTGACCTATTCATTTAAATTACGGTTACGAGGCCGGCGTCTATACTGTCTTGTAATTTTCACGTATCACAAACTAAACCTCTCTAAATACTGATAATTATTTCCATGATGATATTATTATAATTTACTGTCCGTTTGCCGACCGCTTCGGGGAATGTAATTTATAATTCAATATAATTTTTTTCATTCTAAGCGTTGATTTTGCTCTCGGTTTCCACTTACCCATTTTATTTGGTAGCAATATTTGTTTTTTTGTACAGAAAGTATACCGTATTCTAGGTCAAGGCAAATTCTACTATATTTAATTTAATTAATTTAATTTAATACTACTATAATATAAAATTTGATCGCAATACGGACAAGAGTGATTAAGTGACAAACATACTTCCGTATTTACCACTGACTTCTACCCGCGCCCGCCCACGTGGTCTACAATGCATTTCTTCATCTTGTATATTGACCGATCATTATCTCGATCAAGATCCTGATTGTTATCCCGTGTTCAAATTCCGCACCCGGTGCTGCTCTTGCTAATTTGTTGTTTGTAATTTTTTTTAATCCTGTATTCCTATCGCTATCTCACTTTTAATTCTGAACCTATACTTGAACTAATTAGATTTCTATTCTGGTCCCATTTTCGATCCCGTTTTCAATTCCGACCCCAGTATTGCTTCATATTCCGATTCCGGCCACACGCTTGATTCTAATTTTGGTACCACATTCGATTTTGATCTCGGACTCGTTTTCGATTTAGATGCCGGTCTCGATTTCCAATTCTGCTCCCCGTCCCACTTGTGATTTCGACTCAGATACTGGCCACGGTTTCGACTTGGACGAAACCAGAACGAATATTGACATTGGAAAATATTTAAGCTGTATTACTGGGAGATAGGGTAACTTTATATGATTAAAAAAATTTTTATTAAGGTGTCTCATAAATAATATCTATTTTTGATGTTCATTTTGTTTATTAAATATTCATACAAAAAAGGACACCTCAATATCCAAAGTATAACAAATCATATTGTATAGCCTTAACCCTACATTCAAACTCTCTGAAACCTTGGTATGGATCTTTCTTGGCCTTAGATGAAAAGAATTGCCGTACTGCATTTTAAACATCTTCTAAGGACTCAATTTTTTTCCAAAAAAAATTTCCTCCTGGATCTGATATAAACAGTAACTGATGGTGCAAGGTCCGGAATAAATGTTGAATGTGGTTGGAATCCAATATCACCAATTTCTTTTATCTTATATTCCGTAACTTTCTCACTTATGGTCTAGCATTGTAATGCTGCAAGAGTACCATTTTTCTGTTCACTAAATTTGGATATTTCCGCGACAAACCTTCATGCATTGATATCAGCTGTTCAATATATATTGTGGCAGTGGTAGTTTGACTTTTCACAACGGGTTCTAGTAACTGTCTTTTGTGTAACAACTGATTTTATGTTTGCATTGTTAAGATAAATCCTTTTTTCATCACAAGTAATAATTCGTTTAATAAAGCGATCATATTTTGGCGGGGCAAGAAGCTGTTTACACACTTTTCCCCGACTTTCGTTTGAATCTCATTTAATTTGTGGGGCTCTATTCGACAAATTCTATAGGATCTTACACAATGATTTTAAGTGGTGATCGATGATATTTTAAGAAGATCCATAGGAGTCCGATAATCGTTAAGTGCTGGTAATAGGTTGGTTTTCTACTGCTTTCTTTGTAGACTCTATATCCCACACAGGTGGGCTACCAAAGCATGTCCATCTACCACCGTATAAATCTCCATGATTAAAACGACTAAAGCAACGTTGTGCCGTTTGCTTCTTGACTCCTTGATTGGTTCTCCGTCAATCTCACATATTTTCCTTGCTGTCACGTCTGCTTTAAGATTTTGTTTCCAATTATGTCTTAACAATGCATGAATTTCATATTTATCGCATTCCATACATTTTAGTATTAAAACGTGTTGCCTGTGAATTAATGTAAACAGTATCATTAAATAAAAATAAGAAGTTTTACTCTTTGTAGAACTGGAGACTTGTCTTAACAAGTTATGACATGAATAAAAAAAGATTATATGAACTTCAGTTATGAAAACTGACACTGTTTATGAGAAACTCTCGGTAGATTCTTTAATAGCACAAATATGAAAATGACGCCAAATGGAAATGTCTTCAGTTCATTTTACTCTGGGAGCTTTTCGTTTATAGATGATTTTTTAGTATCGGTTCCATAAATCTGTGCAATGGTACAAATATACAAAAAACGTCGGATATGAAGAGTTCAATTTTTTTTTCAGAAACCCTTCCGTTCATGTGAACTACATATCACATATAATCACATACATAACACATACATGTCCATAAAAAAAATGAAATTTAATCAAAATCCATTTAGCCTTTTCGGAGATTATCCCAAACAAACAAACAGACAGTTTATTGACATGATATTGTAGGTTATCTATTGTGCGTATGTCCTTAATGTGTCCTAAATTTCACTAAGATCAATTAAGACATTTTTTAATTTTAAGAGGACATACAAAAAGTCAGAGTAAACATTTTAAACCAATAATAAAGAATTAAATGCTTTAAAAAATAAATATTTGTGGCAAAATTATACACAATATTGTATGTACAGTTTCATACATTATATAAATACGTAAATAAAACTTATCTTATTTTTATTCCAAGTGGTAATTTACTCTATTCAAAATTTGATAATTTGTTCAGCCGTTTCGAAGATAAGCTCTGACAAAGAAACACATAAACCTTTTATAGAAACTATATATAGCCTATCATTTGCGCATTCTCATGTTCTTGGTGTGTTCCAAATTTTATCAAAATTGTTCAAGCGGTTCTAAGTTGTAAAATGATAGAAAGACAAACAGGCATATTAATAAAAAAATTGAAAAAGAGAGAACTGAAGTCCATGAGACTTAAAACGATTATTTATAACGAAATTTGACAAATAAAATGTATGTACAGACATACTACAGATTTATATTGCTGTATAGATGGATTACAAAAAAAAAATCCCTAGTTGCCTATATTCTTGATATATCAATAAGGTTTACGTGATACGTGTGTATATATATATATATATATAAGCAAAAACAACCCCGAATTGTGTGATGATGAGGCATAATTTTATATATCAAAAATTCAAACACTGACACATTTTCAGAATACGCAGAAATGTTTCTTGTGTTTATTTCATTTATCACTAACAGAAACATACTGCATACGTCATATCAACCCAAGTCCACAGTTAGCGAATTGTCGATATAAGTCGATTTATACTTAATAATAGATCTCATACTTACCAACTCCGTTGACTTGTGCATCAACAGATGGCGTTAGTTACAAACGAAAAAAAAAAAGAATCATACTCATCGAATTCATTCACTTATACATAAAGGGATGGTGTTAGTGCATAAGACATAGTTATCGCCTACGTTCGCTTGTGCACTACAGATAGTGTCGTATATAAGCACGTGTTCTCGAAATAAACCCTATTACAAATGAAAACATAGACGTAGCCACGTCAAAAATACTGACATCTATAGCTATATCGGTTTCGATTTTCAAATTATTACATGAACACCTTCAGCGGTTTAAATTTATCATACACCATTTTATCCCTATTTTCACCCCCCCGTAAGCTAATTTTTCAAAACCAATGCGTCGTTACGTTTCATTTTTAAGTAACTAAAATATTAACTTTGGTGTTAATAGATTCAAGAGTTCCGTTTTTCTGTATAAAATTTTCAACCCTTTTTGTACTCCGTTCAGGATTCCTTTGAAAAAATAATGCATGTCATGGTTTTTGTTAGTAATAATTAGCTAAAATATAAATTTTGATATTAATAGATTTAGCGGTTTCAATTTCCCATACAAACTTTTACCGCTTATTTTACCCCTTTCAGAGTTAAAGAAACAATGTATGTAAGTTTTTTTTATTTCTACAAGTAATTTCGATTATCCACACAAAGCAATTTCACTCTTTTCATCTATTGAATTTAAAAGAAAATCATGTCTCATTGCTCACCTACGTTATTACAGGAACACCTCTGCAAAATTTTAGGTCTCTACATTCAGTACTTATGGCTGTGCGTTGGTATATCGGTCCATAAGATTATTCTTTTATATATAGAATACATTAGCTGTTACTTAACCGGTTCGTTGGACGTAAATTAAAATTTAGGAGTGTTTATTTAATTTATGATTTAAATTTGCTCATATTTTCAATTGCCGTATTATGTATTTACACAAAAATGAAAGTTGTATAAAATGGTAACCTTTTTTTTAAAAAAAACTTTTTACAGAACATAATTTATCCTACTGCATTTTTTTTTACAGTCAATTTAGCCATTTGAGCGTGATTTACGTGTATGTACGCCCGTGTACGTGTTAATAATGTTATGAATGTAAATAGTATTAAATTAAATAGTTACATTCCATGAGTTTTTCTGATGATCTTACATTTATCAAAATCCGTTAAGCTTCTATTTTTTATGGCATAGGTGGTTTAACCTCTATCTCGAAACCAGCTCAATATAAAAATACGGACATATTTTTACCGAGCCTTCCATTTTTGTTCATCATGCAATCATCTTTTCAAAACTAGATTTCATTATTTTCAAATCCATCTAATCAGGCCAAGGTTAAGGTCAGATTAAGCGGGCTATCACTAGATTTGGGACAAAGTCATCACAAACATTCCGTCACCTTATTACCTCCGATGGTGTTACTAAAGTTTATCACCAAAGGTGTTGAGAGAGTAAAAGCCGAAATATACGCCTCGCGCCGAGGCCGCGGGCGCCGAGTTAGTTTTACCGTATAGCGTTAGGGTTAACAATCGCCCATAAAGCTCGGCGAACGCGCGCGACTACATATAGTTGACGGGAATACCGCCGTGAGGGAGTTCAATTTACAGGAATACGAGCGGGGGAGGTGCTACGGGACAGAACCGAAACGTGAAACGGAACGTATTTATGAAGTAATTGACTTGCGAACGTAGGTTGGATATTACGACTTGGATCAAGTCGTGGTGAATTTTCGTTTGCGGATCTTGACGCGCTTTGGTCATGCCGTAGACTGTTTCCGATTTTGACAAGTTAGCAGACTCGTTATATGTCTATTATTCCTAATATATGGATAGCAAGGTAGTCGGAAAATTCTCTACTAAACTAGCTTAGGTTAGAAAAGACCAGGAAAGGGTCTGCAAAATTTTTTAATTGAAAAAATTATCAGATTTTTTTTATAGTAATGATCAGTGTGTTTGTAAATCCTTCAGTAATAAATAAAGTTTCAATTATTGAGCTCACAGAAATACATAAGAAATCTATGCGGCGAGACTTGATTTGATTTGTTTGCTGCTTGTAGTTATTTTTTTTAGTGATCAAATTTTTGGTAACTCGTCATTTTTAATTTAATTCGTAACCTTTTCTCCGCAAGATGAAAGTGTTTCACACGAATAATGTTTGTCTTTCAATGTCTTAACTCCTAGTTCAGCAAAGGCTTGCGGCATATATGTACACGCTGGGCACGTCGACTTCATAAAAATAAAGAGAGTCGACTAGAAGTTCCAAGCCACGAAAGATAGAGTTGGCAAAGTGGCAAAAGTTCTAAGAGTTTTGGACTGACCCGTTTTTCTAGCTTTTATAGCTTTAAAATAACCCGCCAACCCTAAGACTTAAGACTACTTCTACATTATCAAGTTGAGCTTACATGAGTTACATGGTTTGGAACACGTATAGTCGGTCATTTCATATAACTTAAGCGCTGTATTATGCATAATCTCTTGACTTACATAATTTTATTGGCTTTTTATAAGTCGATAGATGTTACATTGGGGTTATTTACAGAAGCGATTTTGACGTTTCAGTGATATTTGTGTACGTTTATACAACTATAAAAACATAAGAATACAACTAAATGATTTCATTACGGATTAGTATATTAATTTTATTTTAATAATTTATAATCTTATAGATATACCTAATCATCATAATTTGAAAGGTAACTAATGGTATTCAACACTGAAAATGGAGCATTAATTTTAAGGGTATTTCATTTTTATTACATTGGCTACCATTACTAGAAAAATATACATACAATATTGTATGTAAAATTTATGGCTATTTTAGACAAACAAATTAGTGGACTCTATATACTCATAAAGCATACATAATTTAAAATAACAGTTTTTAAGATTATTTATGCCATTTTCTTAGAAACACAGTCGCAGGCATTCAAAATAAGAGAAATTCATATTCAATAGGGTGCTAATAAAGTAACAGCAATCCATACTAAATCAATACAATACGTTCCAAATACATTCTAACTTAATAACATTATCTATACTCTTAAAAAGTACCTGGTTGTCGTTAATTATGGCATATATCGAGTTGATTAATTGAAACCGAACGTTGACAACGTGAGCGTTCTCCATCACACGAGCAAAGGCAGATCGATCGCTCGGACTTGCGTAATTTTCAATTTAAATTCAACCTTCTTCACCGGCGCCGTGCGTTAACTTAAAAGCGTTCGATTTTCATTTAATTTCACGGAGCTTTTTATACGGAGCGATCCGCGCCGCCGAATGGGCGTATGCGCCGCGTCGCGTGATTGCCGCGAAATAAAGTACGGCCGGTGGAATTTCTAGACATCACGCCGCGCTAAACGATCGACTTTTATAAGCGTCGTCACGGAGATGGCTGTTGTGCGGTTATTGCCGGGCTGTACGAAAAACTGGGCCGAGTCTGTGTGTACATTGGTATTTTTATTCGACTCGAATGGGAGAAAATAAGATTATTAAAAGGGCGCCCTATTAGGATATATCTATTACATATCCTTTTCATTTCTACCACCATGTATCGTGCATTAGAGAACGTGCTTTTGCGTGTAGCGGTCGAAGCCGTTCTTTGCACTCGATACACCCACCTCCCCGTCTAAGCATATTGAATCCGCGTCGAATACATAAGCTTTACATTAGAGTCACCCAAGGGAGTGGTTTTAGTGGGTAAAAATTTCACATAATCCGTTCTCCAGGTTGCGTGACCGGGTATCTTTCGTCCGAGAAGATTACCACTTCCTACGCAAAAAAGGTAATCTTTTTATTTAGGATTTAGGGATTTGAACCCAAAGTTTTAATCGTTGGTCTAGAGCGAGTTGGAAGCTGCTAATAAACGTAGTCACCATAGCGATGACAACGTCGGCGATAGACGGCTTCAGCTATTTCTTTGAGAAACAGAGCGGATGGTTTAATCTGATTCAAGTTGAAATCTCATCGTTCAATTCGGCGGTGATCATGAAGAACGCGGTACCATGTGGTTCCAAGGTGACGCTTTCAACCACCGAGCCACTACAATCCAAATCCACATGTGTCCATTTCCAATGTATCTTTTCGTTGCTTTTAATTGAATAAATATTATTATGAGAGCATTGTCGTGTTAAAGCAAATTTCTCTTACGGTTGACTGATGACTAATATTTTACTTTAATCTGCATATGCCATATACGTATACTAGTTATTAGCAACCACAACCATATTTCCAGGTACACCATGTGGTATAGCAGTATATTCGGGCTGTATTTAATAAGCCCCTGATATCTATTTGCTTAAAGACATATTCTTCTTGATATTAGGGATTAATTATTTTATTGTCATTAGCGAAAATTTTAATTTAATTTCTTATTCCTGGTTGTAAACAAATACTATTAAAGTTTTAAAACAATCGCTCTTGTGTTTCGATCAGTGGACATCGTTCGCCAATTTTTTATATTCTCATATAAAAAATTCCAAATAAGGTACATTCAATCCTTTTACAGTGTAAGATTCGGATTTCCTTTTTAATTATTCTATTTATGGCGTTCATACTACAAAAAAGGTCATATATCATACATATTTGCCATAAAGACAAAGAAGCGGGGAAAATTTTTGAATTTATTGCTATCCTATTCGTTCCACATCAGTAACATGATACGTTCTGAATATCAATTTGGGATCGAGATAGAATCGGTAACGAATTTCTTTCTCTCACTCGGTCCGCATTAACATACAGTTGTTTATATTGAGGGTATTATTCCCAGCTGAATTGAGAAGAAAGATGTGGGCATTCGAAGAAGATGCATATTTTTTCGATTCTGCTTTAGATATCAAATGTATATTGTGAAGATGTTCCTTTTGTTACTAAATCGTCTACTTGTATTACAAACAAATTCTTCGAATGTAGTCAGTTAGATTATTTTATGGAAGTGTACGCAATTTTAAGAAGATTATTTGAAACATAGTTTTTTAAGATTTCATTAAAGGATACATACTTTTTTTGGAAAATCTCTTACTGTGACGTCATAAATCTGTGCTATAATTGTGTAAACTCAGGCCTTATATAATAAAAAAATAAATACAATCTCCATACATCTATTTAATCACAGCATGTTCTATGTTCAGTACGATGCTTTTCGATGAAAATTAAGAGTCTACGTAACTTTTACACGCGATTAAAGTAATTTTTTTTGGTTTAGTTTTGTGGCACATATAAATTATGTACATATTATCTAAAAATCAATAAGTCGTTTTAGCTTTTAGTAATACAGACTGAGTTCAGGATTTTAATTTAAAGGCAGATCATTCTATTAAAAAAAAATATTAAGAAACTCGGTTTATATCTATTGGGCCGGAACCGTATGCGCAGTTTTTTTTGTAACTACGTGGGGCGCACTATAAGTTTCTGGAACTGGGCACTTACATAAATAATATTTTAAAAGGAATTACTACATTTGAAAATTAACTCTTTGGCTATTGAATGCAGTTTGTTTCAGCTAACTGTCAATTATTTTTATATTGTGGCGTCATTTTTAAAAACTTGCATGTCTCCATCACTATGGATTTAAGTCTTGAAAATTTTGGTAGTATGATTTTCTACGATTTTGAGTGTAATGTCACAGCTTAGCAGGGTCTTGATCGGTTTCGAACTGCTTTTGGCGATGAAGCACAATGCAAGACGACTATTTATAACTGGTTTGCAGAATTCAAGTGCGGTCGTGTTAATTTCAGTGACGAATTTCATGATGGTCGCCTGTTCACCGCGGTAAACAATAAAAACATCGATGCTGCGCACCGTACGATTGAAACAGATAGGCATCTGATCTACCATGAGATTCGAGCATCCTTAGGCATAGGCATGAGTCAAATACCATCATCCTATATTGGAGTATGATAAAGCTGTGTTCGCACTGTATTCCACACAATTTGATTGAGGCTCAAAAAACGAACCGCATCACTTGATGCAATGTCATGCTTAGCAGATTCAAGGAAGGGGCGTTAAATTTGATGTGGGACACAGCAACAAGTGACGAAATATAGTTTATTGCACGGCCATTTGTTTGCCGGAAGTTATTAAGGAACTTCAGAAAAATTACGGTTATTTTTAATATCGTATCATACCCGTTCTCGTACGGCCAAACAGACAAATAAATATTTGAAGGAGAAAAACGTAGGACTTTTTTTTCGCAAAAATTAAGAACCAATTACACGATCAACGATTTTTATCACCAGAAGAAGCTGTTGAAGAGTATGAAAAACATGTTTCCCAGGTCAACAGGGAGGAGTGGCATAAATGTTTTCTAAATTGGTTTATTCGCATGAAAAAGTGCATTTATGCTAACGGAGAATATTTTGAGAAACAAATATTAATTTTTGACCATTCACAGTAATTTTTTATCATTTGTTCCAGAAATTTTCAGTGCGACCTACGTATCAACAACATCATTAATAAGCATTTATATTGAACTTTCGGATGACTAATCTAATTAAACTTGTGCGCTACAAGCTTTTGAAGTTATTTGATGTAGTAGAATATTAGGTACAATTATATATATGGTCCTTCCGTGTCTGGACGAAGCCAGAACAGGAGCAGCATTTTTGTAACATAGTCAGTAATTTTTAGGTCACTATGTATCTAGGTCACTATGTCACTAGGTATCTATTTAATTAATAGATACGTTATAATAGTTATAAGGCAATCATGTGAGTGAAACATCTACAAAGGGGTACTGCTTGATAAACAGGTTCCGTAATTATTTTATAAATTAATCTTTGAGAAAGCGAGATTACTTTATTTTTAACAAATTACCTCTGACCTTTGTTCATTTGTAATGAGATCAGAAATTAGCTGAAATTTGAATTCAGATGTATGTATTTTGGTGCGATATATGACAATGAACTTTTGCGAGAATCCAAATAAAAGCGTTGATTAATCTAAAAATAACAAATATGTGCGAGGATGAAAAGCTGGTGTTACCCAATAAAATATGTAGTGCAAAATAAAGGCAATTTAAATCCAAAAATTACTTGACCTTTACAAGTCGAGTGGAGCGCAACCCATACACTTTGCATCGTGAGACATACAAATGCATTTGCACAGTGCGAACACTGGAGATCTTCAACCAGCATATTGTTTAGTTGCTGACGAATGACATCAGTGAGAGCTCAGATGCGTTCAGATTTGGCTAAGCAAAAGTTTTGTCATCTCACTTGATTACGTCAAAACAAAGATAAAGAGAAACGCTTCCGTAGTACTTAGTGAATAATGGGATGACCCAAAATCGAATGGTTACAGACACAAAAATAGAAAATCCGACAGCTCAACAGCGTGCCGTCACCACACCGCGTTTCGCTATACATCTCCCAAGGAACGTTTCACCTTACCGTTGATATGAGTCCTTACCACGTATAACACATTGTGGCAGTGACAGCAACACCTTATTCTTTCGTCAGATCAACACGCGCGCATGAGAGACTCTCGGTTCATAAATTGCATTGCGACAATAGTTCTAGTCAAACGCGACGCGAGACGACAGCGGCGGCTTTTCCTACTTCTATAGTTTCGGAGATTAAGATCGTATAAAATACTTTTATTTATATACAATACATAATTATTTGTTTAATAAATTCTTCTTTTTATTTTAGTTTTATTAATTTAAATGTTCTTGTGAACTTATTATATATTATACACAGGTGTACATAAATATGTAGCGAAACTATTTCAACTTGAATTTATAATGTGATGAATATTTTCTTTTTAAATTTATTTATATACATGTCTTTTCTAGAAAATTAAAAAAAATTAAACGTTACTTTATTTAACGCCATTTCGTATTTATTTCGTAAATAAATACGTAAGAAAATTTTGTAATTACTTAGTGTTACGTACCTAAATACTAATTGTTGGAAATTCGAGACTCGAGACACGGCGAGCAAAGCTCGGTTGCCTAAATCCTAAGAATCGAGGTGAAAGTAGCTACGGCGGCAAAGTGAAAAAATTAAGAACCGCCTTGTAATAAAAAACTCATTAATAGTCTTTGACATCCTTTTCTCAAAAGTAGAATTTTACGTGTATGTATTTCATACCACTTCATTTCCACAATTCCATGCTCGTAGACAACTGTTTCTACTAAAGTGAAAACTTCTTTTATTCGATTGGTTCAGTAGATTAAATAATGATAAACGAATACAAAGAAAAATTAAAAGTATTTCGTTTGTTATGTATCAAATAGATCTCGTACCTTAATTAGAAAAGTAATACCAACATCGCAAACCCTAATAACACGTGACTGAAGTTTAGAAAGGATATATAATATTTAATAGTTTGGGTCGGCGTGCGCCGATAAAGCAACCGGGCAGTGGTTTTTAGGGTTCCGTAGTCAACAATGAAGCCTTATAGTTTCGACACGTCCGTCCGTCTGTCCGTCCGCGGCTTAGCTCAATCACTCCTAGTACTAGAAATCTGTAATTTGGCATGGGTGTGCATATTAATCACACCGAAAAATTAGTAGAATATGATCTTGAAAGACAAAGAAATTTGTAGGTTACCTCTCCTAGATGTAAAAAAAGGTGATTACTTTTTTTCTAATTTATCTCATGGCGTGGCGTATCGTTAGATAGGCCATTGTAAAACATTGTAGGTCTATGAAAACTATTTTTTCGATTTACTTATCCGTTAGGGAAATTTTGATATTTACGTTGTTAATCTTTGTTAGGGTCATAAAGCGCGCCAACTAAATGGTTATTTTTCGATACGTGAAAAAATACACCAAAATTGTATATGTAACGAAATTAAAAGGAAAAGCTATTACATCTGAGTAAGCTCTACATCTTAACGACTAATAGTTGACAAATTTGTAAAATATGTTTGGAGAAGGAAAAAGAAAAATTCCCTGAAATATCCTTTTTGAAAATTACTTGGATAAAGTTATTGGTTGTGTAAAAGAGGCATTAACATAAGTATATGAACGATATAAAATTATGTATATATAAAATTCACTTATCTTTTCTGTGAGGAAACCGATTTTAATGAAATAAATATTAAAAGTTATCATAGATACATTATTAAAATCTAAACTCAAATTAGTTGCGCCGTTGTGGAGGTTAGCTCGCACAAAGCCACAGCCAGATAAACAGAAACTTCTCCAGTTATTCAGTTTATGTACAAGATTGATTGTGTAGTGTGTGGTGCTTTCGTTTGTTAGTCGTCTGTCTATCTTATCAGTAATTTATATCATTTATGTATAATAATAATTTTTTTGAAGTCAAAATCAAATTTTGATTTTCTCGTTTTTAATTGAGGAAGGTTTACTTACATTCTAGGGACCAAATTTAATTTTTAAATTTGATTATTTTAAACATTTCATTAGACAGCCGGTATACAATTATATGTTTCTAAAATAATCGTTGTTGAAATATTATATTTTATCTCATTTTGTTTTATATATTGGTAGTGTACCAAAAAAAAGTTACTAGGCACGATAGGCTCCACGTGGAAAATTTTGCGATATATATTTTAACCCATTTTAAATATAAAATTTTATTAGACTCACGTGGAAAATTTTCATATAATACAATGTGTTATATATTTTAACCCATTTTAAATATAATTTTTTTTATAAAAATCAATAACCTTCAATGATGTACATATAAAAAGCAATTTAATTTAACCCGCTACCCCATTCTTGTTCCAACAACAAAGCTTTTAAGTTTATTTTGTGCCCTAGAGACAATGCGAACGTCTTCAAAGAAGATATACGCGACAATGTTAATGGAATTCTCGCGGTGAATATTTTAGTTTCACTTAGAATAGAAGATTTTTTTATTATTATTAAAAAAAGTCTGTCTGAAGGTATTAATGTCAGACTTTAAAAAAAAAGTTAAAGCTGCAACGATTAATATACGAAACAATGTAGCATAACAAAGTAGCAGAAAATTTTTCGTTACTCCATACCTTATTTTTTTATATTTCTAATAGTCTCAAGTTCTCTTTGAAAACTATTTCAAAACACCAGACGTGTACGAGAAAACTGCTCCAACTACCACTTAAAGTCGTAATGAGGTACCATGAATTATTCAGGGCACGTCGGAAGCGATATTGGCTAGCTCAAAGGTCGAACCGATGACCTTAATGTGTATATCTGAGGTAGTGCTATCTGTCATTGTGAAGTTAATGCTGTATGATTGAACAATAATAAATAAATTGGTGACTCTTAGTTTGATAAATATACTTTAAAATTTCTGAACCTTATAGATAATATTTGTCAAATGTATTTTCTATTTAAAAGTATTTGGTCCACAATCTACGGGTTATAAGAAATTTTAACGTAAAATTGATATTAGAAAATCCATTTATTAATGATTTCAATATATTATGTTACGACATAATAATTGCCCTGGATCAATAGACCATTCAAATATTTGTTTCTGTAATCATTCTAAAAATTGATACGAAAAAACATTTAAGTATCCTTTTCAAGTTCAAATTAAATGGGAGCCATGGCGTGAAGTGTAAAATTAAAAATTCATTGGATAAGTTATTTTTAGTCACGATTAAAGTACTATAATTTATTATTCGAAGGCGTCGCTCATAACCATTGAACTCCTACCATTTTTACTTAGATACCTATTTATTTATGAACAAATCGAATCAAATCAAAAAATATCTTTATTTCGTAGGAAATAGAAATTACACTTGAAATGCGTCATAAACAACTGTTTTCGACATTAAAATTACCACCCATTCCAAATGCTGATTCATCATGAGAAGAATGGGCAGGAAACTTAAGGTTTGCTCATTTTACTCATCGATACAAAATATTGAATGATTAATAATTTAGTACAACACTTAGTAATAACATGATGCTACCTGATAGCCGATAGAACATACCGGTGCGGATGCTACATGCCCACGGCTAGAAGTCGGAGTGACAATATTTTATGAAAACATTTTTCCTGAAACCGCAAAAGCCAAAGGATAATTTCATGAAGCCTGCACGGAACGCTTTCGTCCTTGCCCCTAAAACAAATTACGTTCAGAATTAGATTTAGCAAAACGGGAAGCCGCAATTGCTGACTCCTGATTTGTCATTTTTATAAAGGAAAGGTAAAAGCTCTACCGTATTACGTAATAATGTAGTATTTCGGGGACAAATTTATAAGGTGATGCACTTGTAGGAAATTATTAATTTGAGAATAAATTATTATATCACATAGTTGTACATTACTTATATGCCGATGAAGACTCTCTGATATTATTTACATGGAGTTTTAAAATTTTGGATATTATTTTTAGCACTTTACAGCTGTACGTTTTTGTCGATGATCTATAAAGTGTTGATTTTTACTTTTACGGGTAAGGATGTTGTTTGAAGGTAAAAATCCTTTAAATATTTTATTTTTTTGAAGAAAGTTAAAATGTATTTTAAATATATTTTAGCTTTTTTGTATGACTTGTATTTTATACACTTCTAAAGAGTCATATGATTTCTGATTTACAGAACGTCATATTTTATCTAATATCACCTTATATATAACTTGGCAGACGACGACTACCTTTGGTGAGACTTGAATTTTATAAAGAATAGTGGAGATGACAAGTGCACATTGCGTTCATAAATGACTTACAATGAATAAAAGTATTTAGAACAGATTTATTATGATGAACAAAGGCTCGTCATGCTGACATTTAATACAATTTGTCAATGATTAATTTCCTTGTAATTTGACTTAAACTGTCAAATTAAGGACCTATTGAATTACGGTACATGCTCAAACCATTGCCATCACAAAACTTAACTTCTTTCTTATACAAAGTTTGAAAGTTGTTTATGTCAGGTTTATAGTCATTTTGTTATTACCTGCTAAGACACGTTTTTCCACAATACTTTTCTTTCAAATCAATGGGCTTGGACCAAAATCTTCATGATGATCCAAAAAGGTTCATGAGATGGTTTTATGAGAGTTGTTTAAACTTACTAAAATTAACTTTATGCATAAGCAGTAATAGACGGCGAGTATAGGTTGTTCTTTCATACCCTAAATATACTTCATCTAAATTTGGGGGGGGTCTTGTCAGTGATAGAGCGATATGGCTATATTTTCAAGGGACTTGCTGTTACCCAGGTGCTTTAGATATCAAAATACATTGAAGAGTTACAAAACGAAAAAAAGGCCTTTTTTGAGATTCAAACTAAAATCTGGAAGAAATAGCTACTTTTTGAGGTATTTAGCGGTCCTTAACTAGTTTAAACTTTCGTGATTTGCATTCTTATTTTTGTTAAAATGTATACGAGTTCTTTCTTTGGAGAAGTTTCTAGTTGTTTTGGAACATGTGGATAAGTTTTTGAAACGTCAGATTCCGCGCAAACGTTGTCGCGGCGTTGCGACCGCCTGTGACTGACTGTGAATTCTACTTTTATTTTGATTTGTTAGGTTTTCATCTTAGGTCATGGGATTATTTTCATTTTAAACTTTGCCATTCTCTTACAAGAAACCGTAAAAGGATTCTCATCTGAAAAGAATTTTCCGATCTGAGCTTCCCGTAAACGTGGAACTTCCTACCAAAGTGGTTGTTCTTGTACACCAAAGATAAATGTTTTAAAAGAGCCATGAATATAAATCCTACTGAAATATGAAAAATTTAAATTTATAAATCTTTCTTACAATGTGCGACATCAATAGATATTCTTAAATTTTTAATCATAGAATTTTACCGTCTACATTTAATTTTATTTTATTATATGTTAGATGTTTTACTCCAATGCGTGTTTCGTAATGCATTTTATTTAACATCTGTATTATTAGTTACAAGGTGTTTGAAACTTTATTTACTTAAAAGAATTTATGTACCCAGTTTTAGGACACCTGTATGAAGTTATATGAAGACATCTTAACGCTTTGGCCGCAAGTTGAAATTTTAAACACAGGCTTGATTAATTTTATAGATATTATTTCGATCACTTGGGAATTGACTGCTAGTTACTTTAATGAATAATTATTTGACTGGGTTGTAGACATAGATATTCTACTACCACATTTTACGTTACCAATCTCTAGTTATTAAAAATATTTATTCAAAAGTATTTTATTTTTTCTATCAAATATATACAACTTTAAGTAAATATAATGTCCTTTTCTACAGACATTTTGTGTTGAAGTCGAAACTTTAGAAAACTCAGTAAATGAAACAGTTTTTCTTTCTTCACGAACATAAAATATATGCATACAATTTTAATACTTAATTCTTTTACGGTTCCGTACCTATTACCGAGACGATAACATAAATCTTAAATCGCACAAACGTGTGCCGTCGGAACCCCAATACTCAATTAAAGTCTGGACTACAGGCGCTCTGAAGTCTAAACCACGATCGTGCCGCAGCAGACTGGCGAAATTAACACTCGTATAAAAGCACCAGAGCTCCAAAATATAAAACGAGTGCGAAAATATACTCTAGCAGTTAAATCCCGGGAAGAGAGCTCACAGCCTTCTATGAAATATTCAGAAAGCCTTCCAGAAAATATCTATGAAATATTTGCCTTAAACAGTACTCTCAGTAACTCGACAAAATTGAAATTCCAAAATGTGAACTTTTGATTAAGCGAGTCATCGGCCACGTCGTTTGGCGTTACATAATTTTATGAATTAGATGATAGCACGGTTTAAGGCACATCCATACATGACTAACAGACATTGTAGGCCTATCGGGAATTCATTTCATTGGCTATGGGGTATTAAAGGTTATTTTTATTTTTACTAACATTTCGAGAAATCTTCAGGGACTCGTATTAAGCAAAATCGCGTAATTCCTGTTAGATACAAAGATAATTTCTATAGGCGTATCATTGACAACACCCATGACCTTCCTATTACACATTTATCATATTACATTTTCATTTTATTTTATATTCTATACTCTGTTGATATTATGCTTACAGTTTTTGCGTAATTAATTTTTATTTCGCAATATAATAATTTTATCGGATATCGAAAAGATATATTCTCATTGCGACACCAAAACAAATAAGTGGCGCAATGGAAATCCGATATTCTACCACGATACATACTTCGTGAGTAACCTCAAGTAACAAAGGTAAAAGCTATTACCGCGAAGGCCCGTAAACTTTCTCGTATCAAACACTTTGTTACTTTACCCTAATAATGATCTAATGAAAGAAATCCTAGGATTTTTTTTTCATTAAAAACAAGTAATTTATTGATGCTGAATTCAACTACTCTGGAAATTCATCAGAAAATTATAAATGTAGAAGAGGTTTTGGTGTAGGATTTCTGCAAATCGATTTTTTGTAGAATATTGAAGTAATTTCTATCTTTCGCTTCTCTATCTATAAATCTAAATATTTTGTTCAAGACTAGCCTCACAGACGTGGAATTTTAGATTTTAAAGTCTAAAGTCATGAAAATTGATTCAATAATTTAAGTAATTATTTATTTGTACGTTTTTAACATATTATACATACATATACATACAAATACACGAGTGAATTTGTAATCTCAAAAAAATATTTTTGTATGTTATAATATGCATTAAATATTTTCGGATGTTTTCCTTTATTGTGCTGCGAGATCTTGCTTCTTACCAAATGTCATGGTTCTAGGTCAATAGAAAGTGCCTTCTAGATTTTGTTTTGACATAGATAGCCATATTTTTTGATTACATTGACTTGGAAGCTTGATTTTCTTACAGCTACAAGGATGACAGGGCGTATTTAATACTAATTTGAACCTGATAATATCACGTATTTCTGAAAAAAAAGATCTTAATATGCAGACACACAGATGGATAACGAAGTGATATTACAAGGGTTTATTTTTTTTCTAAGGTACGGAGCCCTAAAATGAAAATTAATTTACTTTATTGCTTTATGAAACGTTTCATATTTTCTGGAAACCCTTTTAGGTGTGTCTGATCTCGTTTCGACCTCCAAATTTCTATTAAAATTTATTACAGAAGAGCATAAAATTCGTAATTTCCGCAAAGATAATCCTTTCTCATTAAAAATTTTAATTATTTCAGACGTAAGAAACCTTCCAAACTCGGGATAAGTATCACATCACACAAATAATCTCATCCACTCTCATGTCACGTCGTACGTCGTATAATTAGCAAAATGGATATGCATGTACTTACGAAGTTAGAGAACATTTATATAATGGCAATTCGGGCCAAAATCTTAATACGATGTTTCCGTTCTGAGGTGTTCTGGAATAAGAATTTATTATTACGTAATAGAGTTTACGCGTATAATTTTTCTAGGTAATTGTACAGGTATCACTATACCCTCTATCTACTCGTCTACTGTACTGAAGTAGACGAAGAGACAGACGTCCATCGATGCGATACAAGGCGTCCGTTTTTCCAATCCCGATAAGGGATACTGAACGGCCGACAGCTTGGTCAAGTAGCGGTCATCTGCAGCGATAGACATCGTCATCTATCTTAGGAGCCGGGCCCGCGTTGTGTTCAGACGCATCGAGTGATTGATCACTTCGCCCACCACTAACGATACCGCCCTAATCTGTAATACTTCAATTATTATTTGACTGAGGAGAAATGTAACTAAGTTTCCATGATTGATTACGGACTTTATACTTTTTCAATCCTTTATATATCATAATCGAATTTTATATATCACATCTGTACATAGATTTTAGATCGCGGATGCGTTCGCGTGTAAATAAAATAAATAATTTCGCCTGCCCCCGGTTCTGAAAAAATGAGTTTGTGTTCCGACACAGCCCCACTAGAGTTTTTATTTTGAAAAAATTGGTTGCCTGTAAAGTCGGTATACGGGCGAAAGTTTTACGTGACAACGACTTTGAGTGGTAAAATCATTTTAATGTGAATATTCATTCGTATAGTAGGAAGAAGGATGAAATAATAGTAACAATTTAAAACATTTATTTATACAAAGAATTATATTTAAAACATTAATTTATACAAAGAATCTCGCACTGAATTTCATATTAACAAAATTTTATTTTTACCTTTACACATACATACGTATTTATATACAAATATACATACAATAACTTGCAATACATTTGCGTCTCTGTCTCTCTCGCTCTTAGGCGGGCTAACTGTGCTCGAGTGGAAGGGACGCGTGCCTTTCACTTTTTATGTCTGTCTCTCTCGCTCTTAGGCGGGCTAACCATGCCCGAGTGGAAGGGACGCGTGCCTCTCACTCGCTCTCATTGTGAGCGCATAACGTGAGCGGAGCGTAACGCAGTTTCTTGAAGTGTCACCCGGCAAACCAATTTATAAGACGTTGTCACGTCGAAAGTAATTCTATCTTGTATTTCTACTTCAAAATTCAGAATCGTACAGAAATGTACATTAAAATCAGATGTTTAAATTAAATCAAATCTATATTCAAAAAATTAAAACTGTTAGCAAATGATATGAATAAATAAAATAAGAGATGTCATTTCCAAATCTGATGACAGTTATAAATGATATATACATATATATTTCTCTTTTAACAACTTAATTATAAATCTTCCAGTCTCTCCAAAGATAAAACAGGTTTTGAAAAAAATTACTTCGATTTAATTAAATTTGTATAGAACTGGTTAATTGTTTATAATTAATAATTATCAGATTGGTTTTTTGCGTGTCTCTATACGGTAAATTACTTTAGTCTATGCAAATTAATGCATTTTTTATATATCAAGAGCCGGTTTTATAAAGATCCGTTAGTATATTTTTAATTAATCCATTATTTAAAAAGTGATGCAACTATTTTGAAACCGTTAATGATCCAAATGTGCATTAAATTTGAAATTGTCGATTTTTGCTTTTGAATAATGACTTAACAACAATTTTGTAAATATCCACTACAGTCGGATTTAAATCAAACCGCAAGTAAACGTTTTCTTTACAAATGATATTTATTGAAGCGTTAGGTGGTTAAAACTTGATAATCCTCACTCAAAGAAAGTTGTAGATATACAATCACAACACAAATAAAATAAAGACGACTTGCGAGTAATAATATATTATATGTTCAAATTGTCCGTATTAAAAGCTATCAAAATGTTTCCTTCAAAATGTGCTAAAAATTAAAAATCTTTTCATTTCGTATTTTAAGGTAATATCCCAATTTTACGATTACGAACATTAACTAATATACTTTTATTCCTCAGCTCTCATCCTTAAAACATTAAGTGCTTATTTCTTTTAATTTATAATTTATTTATTTCATATATTTCCTATATGGTATGTACGTATATATGCGAATGTTGATCACCAAAAATATCGAATTAAGTAACTCGTTTTATCAAATTTTTACTTGTAAGCTTAATTACATCAGAACCGATAGTGAAAAATTGTACAAATACGGTTAAAAGGCATTCGTTGCTAAAATTAAATATTGTTTATACATTTTTAAATTTTTCTGTAGTAAAAAAATATAAATATATTCTTTGAATGGTACTATATTTTTGGGAACTTTTAAGAACGACTTTTAAGGAAAAATCCTGTTTGTAATTAACCAGAAAAACGCTTACGAAAGGGATAAATACGAGGTGAAGTGGACGACCGCTTTCTTGAGGGCCCTCCAAGACTTTCATTATCTTTGAAGCTACAGCGTTTGGGCAAAGACAAGATATATTCTTAAGAGATTTTTTTCGGTATAATCTACATTGCATTTTTTATTAGAAAAAAATTTAAGCTTTTTTCATCTCAATATTTCATGACCGCTAGCAATGTCTAAATAAATTAAAATCATGCAATGAATACACTGTCGTTTTTTCTGATAGTACGCTTTATTTAAAAAATAATTATTGCAAAATATAGAATGGCAGCATTGCAGATGATATGGAATAAATTAAAAAATAATAGTCAAATGATATAGGATATATTATGTACCTAAGTAAATTTAGTTTCGGTTTTCGTTTAAAGTTCAAGGTATTAATAGGTAAAATGTCCATTAAATTTGTATTTAACATTAATATGGATACATAAATACGGTCATTTTAATTTGGATTGGATTTATCGAATTTAAATTGTATTTAATTCGGTTTGAATTTTTGGCTTTTGATAAAAATTTGGTAACATCGTTATATAATGCACCAATCAATAATGATTAATTTTCTTTAACCGTATCGATAATGTCAGGCCATATACCAAGTTAAGTTGAATGAATAAACCAGAAAATGGTTTGATTTTAATAAAATGTTCTACTAGTTTTTATTAATCAATCAGTCTTTATCAATCGACGTACAGTATTTAAAAATTGTAGAGGTGGTGCTGTTTTCTTAGAAACTCATCCAACGGAGTGCCTCTAGCGTTTGCAGTGTAGGCGCAGCAGCCTGTTATTTTTTCATTATACAATTACAATATTATCAGATCTCTTCCACAGTCCTCAATTAAAACATACATAAATGTTGTATGGAGATCGGATATGGAGAGCTCTTTCAGTAGATATCCTATCCTATTTCTTTGAACACTTCAATGAAATATAGCCTTAATATCTGCTATCATATGCTTTTTATAGAGTAATAAATCTGTCTCATTAAGTACGTATGCCCCGAAATGAGACGAGAATAAGCTCATCGAATGATACATCAAGGCGATCGCTTATAAATGTGTTTTAAAACCATTTATAAATGCCGAAGTATTGAAGGATGAAATGCATACGTTTATTGCGTTCGGGTAATGTTAGCGAGGCTGTATTTTAAATTGGACAATAAAATAAATAGACTATTCTTTGGTATATACTTACATAGTTCGTGTAATGGACGGGCAATGAGAAAATAGCTATTCTGCAATGCCTCACTGATACTAAGACTTTTTTTTTGACGAAAAGCCGTCTAAGAAAGATAAACATGATTATAAAAGATATTTCAACGTCGCTAGAATTAATAGGATTCAATTACTTTTTTTTTTTCGTCGTTCCACTACGGCGTCCAGACGTAAGTAACTATTACAAATTTTGGTCAATATATCTTTGTCAATGATGCCTAGGACTCGAAAGATTCAACAATAAAATGTTTAAATAGAACAAACACATATATTTTTAAAAACGTATTTTTAGATTTAAATCACTCTATGGGCATTATCTGCGCACAACTCTCAATGTCAAATGTACGCGTTCGAAGCTTATAGTTTGTGTAAATAGCAAAATAATTTATTAATTCCAACTTTTCACAACGCTATAGCCGATGTTACAATTATTGTTTATAATATTGATTTACACCCTTTGAGACTTTTTACAAATATCTCAAATAAAATACAGAATCCTTGGCACGCACAGACCATTTTTATTTTTGTATGACATCTATTATTTTGACTTTTGAAATGTAATCTACCAAAATAATCGTATTATGGTTATGTAAATGATACTTAATTTCAATGTAAAATTTGGCTTTGACCAAGTCCAAGCTTCTAAGTTAAATTTAACCATTAGTTAGGGAAACTTTTGAGGACAATCAAGGACGTTTCAACCAGCTTTTAAATCTTAAAGTTCAAGTTTAGATCCCAAAGACTTAAACAATCTCAGGAGTAATTTATAATATAAAGTAAATCTGATTTTCAACTTCACTTATTTTCACGCTATTGCTTTCAACATGGGGTAGTCAGATATGATACACGTGTGCACGTTCACGTTTAGCAGCTAAATCAGCGCATTAATTTATTATTTGACTTATATTTATATAACAATACGATGGATCCAAAGGCCAGGTACTGTATAATATTTTATTGTATATTTGTTTATGTAATATTATTAGCATTTGTAAAATCTAAAATTGCATACCTCACAAAGTTTAATTTTGACAAAAGAAAATATGTAAAAGAAAAGTTAGACGTCCTGGTTACACATTGAGGTAAGAAATGAGCTATTACAATAGGAGTCAAGAAGAATAGGCCACATTAACTCAGAGTAAGGTAGAAATTATAAAGGTTTTGAATGAATATTACCATTTCCCAGAAAAATATACTGAAGGTGGTGCATAAGGTAAACAAAATGAGGAATGAAAGATTAAGGGAAGAAATAAGCTAGGAAAAAGGGATTTATTTTAAGGGGAACTCGATACCATAAATTTAATTCCGCTTTAAAATCTTTTGCATCAGGAATCTAGTTACACATGGAAGACTCGTTTAGATAACACATGAGTTGTTAAAATAGCAACCAAGATTAATTGTCCGCATTAGCACAGAACAGTGAAGAAATTGAAAAAGTAGCGGATAACTTTACCATCTCCCAGAAACGGACACTAATAGTTCTGCTCCTGTTACGTAACATATAAGTTTCTGTCTGTTTATCTTTCTGTCTTTCTGTCTATATATCTATCTATAATTTAACAATTACTTAAACAATTTTCATTAAATGTAAAAAACTGATCCAAAACTATTATTAAATAAAATATATGTTGCTGTTTATTTTATTTAATACTGTTTTTGTAAGAAGGAATATATGATGTAATAGGATGAGGTAGATCGAAACCAAAACTAAAAGGGAGTGTCAAAAATTCTATTGTAACTAACCAATAATAATAATGGCATACGAATAATGACAATAAGAAGGTATATGACAAAAATAACGTAATACTATAAGAATAATAATAATAAGAGTCATAATAGATTAACGCAGACTATAGGGTTTTTACACTGCGTGTTTGTCAGTGCATTAATCTATTAATGTAATATTACAAAGATAATACTTTGTGAAAATTTTTGGGTGTTTGTAACCAAATTATACACAAGTACCTGGACGTATTTAAATTAAATTTAGCACATTTTCTTGATCAAATGCATAATAATTTTTACTTCCCACTAATGTGTTCTTGTGAAGTAATTTATAAGTAACCGGAATCGATATCGAAAGCGGGATCAATATCAAAATCGAAACTGATGAGGCAATCAGAAAAAAAAGGGAGACACAGGTTTAGAATAGAAAACAAAATCGAACTAAATGTAAAAACTTAAAATGAAACTTAAATTGAACTTGAATTGAATTTAAATTGAAAAAAGGATCGGATTGGTATCAATGATAGAAAGATAACGCGATATATAAAAATAAGAACCAATTATGTCTCCATGCGGTCGGAGCCGTGGGCACAAGCTAGTAAACAATAAAATTAAAATTGTAAAAACAAAGTTGTTAAAGGTCTGTTGGATTTTGATATAAATGATGTTCTTTACATTGAATTGTTTGTATGTAAGACCCATTGAATAATTAATTTTCAGTATATAAATCAATCTCAAATTCAAACGTGAAAATTGTGTACGGAACACTCGTTAAATGCAACTCTCACGTGTATTTCAACAATTATCAACTATATATATTACTTGGAAACGTCAAATTAAAAGTTAATAATAAATGTGTACATATATGCATTTTACAAATTATATAAATAACAAAGTAAAAATAGCTAACTCTATGCTAATAAATGATAGAATAGAAGCCCACTTTTTCATATGAAATATGGTCGTAATTTGTTTACAAAGTTTGCGAACTGTGATTGCATGGATCGTACCGTAAATTTTCACTTTGTTCACAACTAAAGATAACAATGATAAATTATTGGAAAATATATATTACGGACCACAAATATTAAAAGATGAAACTGGTTCGGTGAGTTAAGTTTTCTTCTGGCGATCAGTCAGTGAAAAAAATGAAGTTCGATTAAATAAAAAGCTTTCTTGTGGTTCTCGAATACGTTTCGGTGTCAACTAGTATCGTGAAAAGGTGAATGAAATCAAATCAAATTAAATATATTTTTATTTCGTAGGTAATCGAATTACATTTGAAATACGTTATGTCGAAAAGATGTACTGAACATCTTTTCGACATAACGTATTTACCACCCGATCCAAATAGTGATTTACTTTGACAAGAATGACAAGAAGATCAGAAGTATTGAATTATAAATAAAATTAATACAACAATTAGAAATAAAATAAAACAACCTAATAGCCTAGTTGTTCTAACCCATGGGTTTTTTCATTAAAAATATTCAGACACGGTATAACAGTCCTTGTACAGAATATAACTTTCTTTTAATAAACATTTAAATTCATGAAATAGTAAATTATGAATTTCAGCTGGGATCTTATTGTAAAAACGCACAAATTACCCTTTGACTGATTTGTTAATTTTACTGAGTCGGGTTTTATGAGCAATAAGGACGTTCTTATGTATAGTGTTAATGTTTCAGGCGTCGCTCATTTTTTGGGACCATTATATATTTTCTTGACATACACCAGGTTTTTATATATGTATTGTGTTCTTGACTTCAAAATATTAATTTCCTTAATTTTTTTCTCCGACAGACACCATTGGTATCAAATTAGAAACAGTACGAATAGTTCGCTTCTGCAGCTCGAAAATTATGTTAATATCGGCTGTGTGATCCCACAATAAAGTTTTATCATAATAAAATTTTATAGGTCATGAGACTATGAAAAAAACTCAAACTCATCTCCCAGTGTTTTCATTTGTAAGTGGCCGAATTCTTTTGACTACATATGCCACAGAACTAAGCATTTTTGCTAATCTTGTTACATGAGAATTCCTACGTAACTTAGCATCTAAAGGGAGACTAAGAAATAAAGTCGTGTCCACAATATGCAGTACTTCGTCCTTGGTCATTACTTTGGGTTGAACAATTTAGAGTAAATGACAAAAAATTAAAAACCTTTGTTTTCCTTTCAGTAAAAAAAAGATTATTAATACTAAACCATTTTTCTATTTCAGAGATGGTACTGTTTACTTGACTTTACAAAAGCTGCTTAACGTCTATCAATTTTAAATGTAAGGAGGTATCATCAGCAAACAATACAATCCCATGACCATCCTTAACAGGATCATTAATGTGACCTAAGAATAGGAGTGGTCCAAGAACTGAACCATGTAGAACACCCATATTGACTGCAGATCTTGACAATATTTTACCATTAATATCAACCTTTGAATTGTATCACTTAAATAAGACTGTAGTCCAAGCGATCTACCCATGACACAACAATCATGTAGTTTCTTGATCAATGTGTCAAGATCAACGTAGTCAAATGTCTTGGATAAGTCACAGAAACAATAAATAACTTCCTGTGAATCCTCCCAGGTATCAAAAATTTGACGCATAAGCTTAACAATAACTTTAATTGTTGAGCAACCCTTCATGAATCTAAACTGCTTAACGTTCATTAAATTATTTTTATATAATATTGCAATACTTGATTTAAAATAACTTCAAAAAATATTACTGAGTGTCGGTAGTATTGCTACGTACGTAAAGTTCGTAGAGTCAGATATACCACCGGATTCAAATAATGGAATTACTTTTTTAAAGCCGGAAACACACCACAATCAATGCAAGCGTTAAAGTCACTACTAGATATAGAGCAATACAGTATTATTGAATCAATTATTTTTACGGAAAAGCCATCAAGAACGGCAGTTTTTTTTATTTTTATATATTCGAGTGTTTCGAGAACATCGTTATAATGGACACGGGTAAATGCAAACGCAACGCCTCAAACATCGACGTTACGTTTCAACGAAGATTCGGCGAGAGTGGGCGATGACTTCAGAGATTGTGTAATTGAAACTGGAATACTAGCAAAATATTTTCAAAAGCAAAGGCAACTTTTAAGTCTTTGTTTATAATTTTGTCATTAATTTTTTAATTAAAATTTTAAATGTCGGAATGTATTTTCCAATTTCACTATGTATTATATTCTATGTAGTATTTATCACATTTGTCTTAGTGTTTATTTTATGTATACACCATACTATACATACATTCTACTTTTTAGGATTTACTATTTTACGGAAACAGATCAAGATATGCCAGAGGGAACAGTCCGTCCCGGACTGCTGTTTTTGGAACGCCTCCAAAAAATTGAGAATTCCTGTTTAGTTGAATTCCAAATAAAACTGAAATATTATGTTCAGTAATTAAAATTCTGTTGAAGACCCTTATATATTTCAGAAATAAATACTATGTATTAACTTTAAATGCATAATTGCCACATAAACAAAAAAAAAAAGAAAATCCACGTATACTGCTAATTAATACTACTGTCAGCATTAACTGTAGGTTATTGGGAGCTTTGTTAAATAAAAAACGCATATTACTCTACGTAACGAATCATTACATTTATATACTGAACTCCAATGAAGGAACAAAGAGACCTTGTCACAACGTGTAAATAGATTAATATTTTGTTGTAGTCCAAAATTAGCATGTCGATGACGCGAACTTATAAGACTACCCATCCGCAAATCGTCAAAGGTGCACATAGAACTTTTCTCTTCAAAAAAGGGGAACACACTTCATATTGTCTTTCGGTAGTCGTTAGGTGGCGTCGGGTATATTTATGAAATAACAAAAAGACCTGCCCCCCTCCCCTCGGTCGTCGCGCGCACACGCTATGAGGGTCGTGAACCAACCGTTACACGCAATCGGATGGACAATGAAGTTTACGAGAAGCTGACACTTACTGATACTGGGAGCGTCAGCCCGGGGATTTTTGGGGATGCCCCGAGGCAAGCGTTCACGTGTCGACACGTAATTCCATATCAAAACACTATATATAACGTTCGTGATATGGAAAAGTCGGTGAAGTGCGTATCGGGTCACGCGCAGTATAGAATTTCATAGTTACCTGTTACAATATGAAGACTTATGGGCATTTTGTTTGATGCTATGAATAATTTTGTGTGCTATTTGAGTTCATGGTTTAAAGGCTAATGAGGTCTAAGAACAGGTCTAAATAAATCTGATTCTAAGAAATTAGGATTTTATTTATACCATAATTTTACATGGTTCGTAAAATTATATTTAAGTAATGTAAATATAAGTTACGTTTAACATTCTTGATTGTTTATAGAGAATCAAGAATCTCGTTTCTTGATTTTGATTATAGAATATCATCATTAGAGATAGAATTATCATCATCCCCAGTTTACTAGAAAGAGGGATATTTAAAAAAATATAAAATTTCAGTTGATCACTCTATCGATGTAATTTATGTGTACATCCGTGCCAAATTACAGTTTCTTTGTACTAAGGTCTCTGAACAAAGCCACAGACAGACACACATGGCAAAACTATACGGATATCTTGTTGACTTTGGAACCGTAAAAATGTGATTATTTGTTAAAAATCAAATTAAACGTGACGCTTTTGTGGTTGGCTAAAATTTGTAGAAAAAAAAATGATGTATAATTACGTGAACAAAAGAGAAATATAAATGAATTTAATTAACAAAGATATTTTTTGAAATTCATATACATGAAACTGTAGAAGCGTCGTGTCTTCACATTGAAAATATTTGTCAAAAGTGATTACGGATGATGTAGCGAAAGTAATAGAATACAACAAGGTTATCTCTAAAAATGTTGTCATTCTGTTTGTTTGTTGTTGAACACTCTAATCCCAAAACTACTAATCAAACTTTCAAACTTTTAAGAGGTTTTTACTTATTACTTGAGTGTACTTGGGAGCAACAATATACATAAAGGGTTGCGGATATTCATGGGCGGAAGTGATCACCTACTCACCGTTGCCTCGCATGTAAATTCGCCGTTTTAATATATTATAAAAATATTTTGTAATCAGCTATCATTGGCTGTTGGTGACAGAGGTAATGGAAGATGCAGGCATCAATGATTTTTATATCAATTTTGTATTTAATTCCGTTAAATGATCAAACAAACTTTAAGATAGACATGGAAAATAAGTGAGCACCATACATACACTAATACCGTGACGAAAAGTAGTGTTATGATTTGTTTTGAAATCAAAGCTGGCGTTTCACTTTCGTCGATAAATTCGAATATCATTTCTCGAAATTTATACTTCTTAGGTGTAAAACTATGTCATTGCCCCTTAAAAGTGTTGCGACAACGATTCGCTGAGAACTCTACAAACCCTTTTATAGTTGAATTTGATTAATTATTACCTTTGAAATTGAACCTGAAAAGGCTTTTGTTTGTGAAGAAATACGCTTTCTTTATTTCTTTTCGAGGAAAAAAATTCAACTAATTCTGAGAGTAAAATCCATTTGATGATTTTGTACTTTCGAATCGTATCATCGACTTGAAAAAAACCTGAAAAACAAATTGTTAGTAATGTAGGCTTTTCTTACAAAGAAGCATTATGAGCGTTTATTGTTAAATATTAATGAAAAATAAGTTGAGTTTCAGCTTCATTTCCCTCTCAAGTTATTGTTCATTCGCTTTTTCATCTGTCACAACTGCTTTCAGTTTAAAATTATGATAGTACCTATAAGTACATTGCTCATACAGTGCGCAATATTAATTTAAAACAATAGCTATCATCATAACAGTACTATCATTAAAAAGATTTTACCAATGATTTCTAATATACAGTATACTAAACTGCATAAAAATAAATATCGGTTAGCATTAGAAAAAAGTTACAATATGAATACAAAGTTTTGATGGCTTTCATTTCTGATTTCTGCACTGTAATATACTGTTCTTCCTTGCACTGTACTGTTTAATAATATTGTATTTTTTTCAATTTCTTTATTAGTCTTTCGCTGCAGAAACTAAATTATCGGTGCCCGATTCGCCCGACATTATCGAATCAAGACATATTTTACTCTTCACATAACGTCGAGGCACCTGCGCAAACCCTACTGCGCATAAATAGCCAAATATAAACATGCACATAGCACTAGAAGCGGTCGAGTGGTCGTCCATCATGCGCGCCCGGCACATCGGAGCCCACGTCAAAGTATCCATTTAAGCTGGAGTGCTGGGCACTCGGATCTCGCGTGTAACTTATTCACTGCTAAAAGGCTTGGACGCTCAAAGGATAGTTTAGTGCAAGAAAAAAAAAATCTGTAAAACGGTTGAACTTGCAGACCATCCCTGAACCTTCTCGCTATGATATTTATTGATGTATTTTGAGCTTCTGGAGTTCAAAAGTATAGTTGTCTCGAAGCTCAGAGACTTATCTTTTAGCTTTCCGAGCTTAAAAATACTAAAATCGTTTGACTTTAGCCATTCCCGAAACTTTATGCTACTTTAGAGTCTAAATTTTTCAAAAATATTCCTAAAAGTAAATTATCGATTTTGATTCCAAAAAAATTATTTATATGCTTTTTTAACCTCTCCGAGCTCGAAAATATAATTTTAATACGGGTTCAGCTCTTCAAGTTCAAACATCTAGGTTTATTTAATTATAACGCTTCTTTTTAATTTTTGAACAAATTTACCTCTGTAACACATTATTGTTTCTTCATGTGCTTTGTAGCGTTAAACTCAGTTTTTTAAGCAAAAGCAAAAGCAGTTCATATCTCTGCTCCGACTATTTCTAGTTGGAACCACTTTTCTGCATAGAATTAATCTTAATAAAATTGCCGTGTTTTCGTGTTATTTGTCCACGACATATTTACCTTTCGTATTTGTCATAATATTTAACAGATAGTACACGCGTACCATCTAATAAATAATTTGCTTCTCGATTTTCCACCGCAAAAATTAGATATTTCGTACGGTAGAGAATCGTCTTTAATTGATCACTAGAATCTTTGTCGCCGGATTCCTGACACGCAACATTTTAGGGTACGTCAATGGAGTTACTTTCAGGTGCAATTCGGTATGTCTTCTCAAATGAAAACAAACTATCTAATGTGTAACGTAAATTTAAAAATATATAAATAATTTAAGATGTAGTATATATCTAAACAAGATCAATCACTTACAGAAGTTACATAATATAGTGATGGAATAATAATTGTATTTATTACAATGTGCCACACGATTTCCAAGTACAAATATGAAGCAATGTTTAAGTTCACGCAAAGCTTGCCCGTAACTAAACTCTAATTCCTACTGTATAATAGACCACAGCTGCAGTGAACCCTGTTACGATTCAAATCGAATATTATCGTTAGAAAAGGATGCACAAACATTTGATACTAACTGCGTGTGGTTCGTGTCAAAGTATTCACATAATTTGAAAAATACGATCAAAATTTGAATCCAGAACGTAGTCGGAATCGGAATGGAAGCAGTACTGAGACCAAATTTAAAGCGGGACCGCTATCGATGATGGAATCGGAATCTTCTTAGATCAAAGCCGGAGTCGGAATCAAAGACGGGACCGCGATCGGAATCAAGAATTAAAGAAATAGATATCTAGAGCAAGACCGGGATCAGAATCGGAAACAGGAGAGCGGTCGTTATCTTGATTTCGTGATGGGGAGACGTGCAAGATGAAGGAATTCATTTTATATCTACGCGGACGGAGCCGCCGGCAAAAGCCAGTCTGTAATATTTAGAAAGTTCAAACAAAACGGCGCCAATACAACCTCAAGAGGAATGGTTGATTACCAAAAGCTTTCTAATATGCGGTACACACTAAATACAGATATACATTTTATGATATTTATTAGACACTTATGGATTAGAGTATAAATAAATGTCACAATAATAATTAAGGGGAATTTATTAAATCCATCCCATGAGGAATTCGTAACAAAAAATTTTTTTGGCAGCTACTTTTTACGAATCTCTAATAAATCTTAATATACGGCCTTGAATGAAACCTTATTTTCATTCAAGGCCGTATGAAAATAAGGTTTTTCATACGGCCTTGAAAAACCTTATTTTCCAACCATTATTATATAACCAAAATATAGACAGATTGAAATGTCAATCTGTCTATATTTTGACAGATTGACATTTCAATCTGTCAAAATATACGATCTCAAGAGGGTAGACATCTTTTTTAAACCGTTATAATTTTTTACTTCGGGGATGATTAATCGTTCTTTTCCTTTTTGTCAGTAACTAATAAATTGTTAAAATAAACAGTACTGGACAAGTGCAAACAGACTTTACACTCTGAGGGTTCCATATACACTTAATTATCTGTTTACATTTTTCATTTAGCAGAAGTCTCGACGATTTTGGCATGTTTCTGAATATCAATACAGGCGAGGCAATTCCGAAAATTCCGAAACTTTTGTTACTTTTGTGTTCTTTAAGAAGAATATATAAACAATGTAAATATTCGGCTTTTCGAAAATCTTAAGTTTTTATAGCGGTAAGTTGAAAAATGTTCTCTCATACATGGCTCTGCATCACGATCCTTATTCTGACTGCAAATGTCACGTTGTGACATGTTTTTTGATTGCGTTAATTTAGAATCGAGGTTATTTTTATAATTTCAAAGAACCGTAGATCTAAGTATTCAGTGATCTAAGAAGACGAATCTCCACAAACAGACAGACAGACAAACGGACGAACTGCAAAGTTATTCTGTAAGGGTTCCTTTTTTGGTACAGAACCCCAAAATGTAATATTTACTACACAACGATTAATCATAAAATTAAAACAGCATCAAATAAATTTTCATCGAAGAAATGGTATTCAAAGAAATTCATTAATTTGGTGTTATAATTACATGCATTTTCTTAATTTCTTCTACCCAAATTAGAGACGATGCTTACGTCATTAATATTTAATTAAACAATAAAATGTTTGATGCTCGATGTATAATCAAAAACAATTAATGTTATTAGAAAATTACAAGTGGCAAATTTATTAAAGGCGCACTCAGACTGTCGACAATTCACGTCAAGTCCTCGTTATAAATTTTCTTAAAATGCACAATCGATGGTACAAACTTTCAAAATTCTTCAATGACAAATCTATAATATTTCTACGGACGATGATCGATGATCAATTTAATAACTTTCTTTCTCTAAAATTTGATTATAAGCAAATTCCAAGGTCCGACATGGCGCTAGCTAGTAGTTGGTTTTGTGAAAATTTCCTAAGGGTAAATTTTAACATGAGAATAGAATATTACTTGTGAAATATGTGTTTTTCAGATTTTATAACTAAATACACGTGTACGGTTTTATTACAAAATATGCGATCGAAAATTTGAATGTTATTGGAACGAAGTTCCTTACGGCGGGCTTCGAGGAGATAGGGATTTTGCTGCGCGACCGAACTGAAAAAAATGTGTGAGTAAAACCGTAAGAAAAAGTCCGTGGAATAAAACCGTTAAATGAGACGTGCGCAGGCGCGACAGTCGTATACACAAGCGAGTAGTGTATTATACCTTTCTCTTTCCCCCTCTTTCTTTTCGTTCTCTCATCCCTTCTCTCTCTATTACCACTCCACCCCGCCAATGCATAGTATATACTCATGAATTCATGGACAAGCACGTGGCTAATATTCACAATAAAGATACATTTTACTCGTGAGTAGTCACGTTTATTTTCATATAATTTCAAATCGTCAAAACAATAATAAATATAGTAACAATGGCAAGTGAACTAACAAGTGACTTGAATGCAATTGACAGTGATAATAGTGGGAAATTATTCTATTTCTATGTAATTTGGTGTTGTCAAACAAAAATAAAGAGACATATTTTGTTATTTTAGTTGATAATTTGAATTACGATTTTTTTTTATTTTACGTAATTTATTTTATTTCCTAAAATACTGAATTTTCTAAATACTTTCCTGTACTCAAATAAAAACTAATCAGCAAAACTTAAGAGTAAAATCAAGAAAACCTACATAAAATTGAGCACGATTTTTTTTGCAAATTGTGTCGATTCTACATTAGCCGAAGGAACTTCGTTCCTACCTGGTGTCCCACGACACCACATTTAATTTTTTTATACTTTAATACCTACTCTGAAACTTTATTTGAATGGATAGTGTAAAGACATGTCGAGAATTAACAATGGAATAAATTTACTCAAATAAAATTCATTTTCAATGAATTAAATTGAAATGCATACTTACTATTGTTCCGAAACATATCGCATAAGGAATGGCTCTGTGTCTGCGGCTTCAAATATTTGCGTCTTCTACTGGCATTTATCAATACTGCCGTGAGTGCTAACTATTTTTAGATATCATCTTACTTTTTCATTATTTCGTTAATGTTGTTAAATTTTTTAATTCTCAATTCAGCAACGCGTGCACGCAGCGAATCCGCTTGTCTGAAGAAGACGTTAGTGGAAAACGTCATCCGTGTATCTTTGATAGAACACAAGTAAGGATTGTATGACAGTAGGGTCAGAACGGATGAGATGAATTTGGTTTTTTTCGTGAAAATGTTCCGTTCGCACTTTGTTCGTAGGCGCTTTAAAATTCCTATAGAACAGCGATGTGAAAAGTTTTAAATATTATAAAGAAATATGCGATAGCCTGATTCGAAGATTTGAAAATATTTTTACCATTAATATAGTCACATAATTTTACGGAACATGGTGACATAATGAATCTTTTGTATGACGTTGGTAAATATACAAACGGACTTATCTTTTTCGACCTGTCGTAGAAAATAATCTGATTGTTTATGGGAAATAGATTTGATTCTATCAATTGTAGAATTAACAACATACAAAAAAAAACTCTCGGTAAATAAATTCTCTAAATAAATAAATTGTCGGTAATAGAAAATATAATAAAAGTAGTCGAGTTAGAGTGCGCGAGGTGATTGCGGCTATATATAAAATAGGATCGGAATTATAGAATTTAAGAATCAATTATAGAATCAAGAATTATATAATATAAAGTCATATTTTAGATAAACTAGAGATCCGTTATAAATTATTAATGCTATTAATAAATATACTTGCATAATACTGAAGAAAACAATAACACTTTAAGCTCATTGGAGTACTTTTGATAAATTATTTGTGGTAATGGGCCTTAATTATAATAGATTATTAATGGATCTAAGTTCATAGATTTATTGAATATAGATCGACTTTTTTAATATCTCCGATTCTTTAATAAATCTGTATAGTCGAAGTCAACCGGCAGTAGTATGGGTTTACCTTAAAATACGCTTATTGCTTGTATCCGATACATTTTTTATTTAAAATTTGCATTTTTTTTAATAATTGTTTCTAAATTATAGTTTGATAAAATTATACTTGTAGGATTACCTTGAACATTAGATTGATCGAAATTGAATTCTTTTGAAAATTAATTATGATCTCAATTTCTTATGAATCAATTTGATATTCAAGAATAAACAATCATTGAGTACATAGAAATTATCCTTATCTATTATGATAAGACAAATATTTTTTAATTGTGTAAAAGCCGAAGGTCTGATTTTTTTCGCTAGAAAAAAGAAAATGGTATAATAAAAGAAGCGCAAATGAAAACTCCTTTAATTTATTTTATTACAAACTGTAGAAAAAAATGTTTATTCGAAAATAAAATTCGCAGAAATATTTCAAGTTACCTGTATTCTTTTGTAGTAATCGATAATATCTGTTTGGTAATGGATCTAGCAGTGTAAGACTATTATTCTAATATGTATAATGTGAAATATAAAACAGTAATTAAAATCACAAAAGATAATATGTTAAAACTTTATTTATTTCCTCAGTGCAGGAACGAGACAACTTTATGTAGGATGCGGTAACATGTTATGTTTTCATATTCAATTTCCAAATCAGGCTAAAATGCGCTGTTCATACATTTGCAAATCAAATAGAATAAATGCTGTTAATTCAAATCTCAAAAACCCTGAAATATATCCGAATCTCCAAAATAAGTATTTCATTTAATCTATCCATTAACTATAAATATATCGTTATTTAAGTGTCACTAACGATTCTTAGAAATTGGTGACATTTTTAAATTTAACTAATCACATTATCGTAGGTAAAAGCGACGAGAACGTATTCGATTCAAAACACCTGTCTTTGTTTCCTAAGTTGTGTAGGTATTGTAGTACCTATAGGTAGTAGGTACGGCACCTGAAATAGGGCACTGTGTTTTGTGAAGCTACCACCCGTTCGGGAGGCAGTTTTGTTCGTCTGTCGTTTATGGCCGTCCCGTCAAAAACTTCGTCGCGAATTCGTAATAGGAATATTAGGCGTGATTGTAAAGTTTTTAATTACGCTCCCCGCATTTCGTAAAAGTGAATGAAAAAGTTTTACATTTCGTAAATTTTGTTTCAGGTAAAGAAACGCCCGTCAAGCTGCCACGAGAGATTGAAGAATTTCGAGGTAAATTTTAACAAGATATGCTGAGACGTACGTTAGTGATTAGCTTCAATTTTATACAATATGTTAAGGTGACGAATTGGAAATTTTGGTGGTAGGGACCTCGATTTTTTTCTAAAAATCTAGAATATTTGCTAGTAATCTTTTGTGACCTGATTCATGTTTGATTCATATATGTTATTGGATTGAATTTGTCAGTTACCATTACACGATTTTCTAAGTTACAACAGAGAAACAATATCATATATACCTTTTTTAAAAACTAGACTTACATTTTGCATACAAATAGGATCGATTTAAGCAACAATTTTTTTTACGTAGATTAATCTATATAATTACTTCAAATTTTATAATCAATCCTAGTTTTTATTTCGTTATTTTGTCGCATAGAACCTTTAAAAATAAGCAAACGTAACGTGTCTTCGTACGCAGTTTCACGGTATGCGCGGGTCGCTACGATCCACGTCGCATTAATAGTTTATCACTGCGTCATCATAATTGTATCGTTACGTTAAAGTTTTATAATAAATACAATATATACTAATAATAAAAAATATTGTGTATTTTATATTCATAACTAATTAAAAAAATGACCTAAAAGGGTTATACCACGCGTCCAATCTAAGCCGTTTGAAAGTAGGGTAAAATTGCCGACTGTGGACTACTACTAGGTACCTATGTCACATGTCTTGAGTTTAATGCTATTTGAATAATGGCGAAAATCGTTTGTGACATTTGTGAATTTTCTCACGCTACAAGCGGTCTTTCGTAGGTTCGGCTGGTTTTTTTTATGCCTTATCTACAAAGACTTTGATTGCGTTATTCACAAAATTCTAATTCAAAAATAAAATAAAAACTAAAAGTCTCACAAATTGTTTTCAGAAATCAGTTCTGTTATACCCAAATAACGTAATACAGGCACCGGATATAAACGGGATTAAATCGTTTGGGATTAGATGTAATAGTGAAAGTTTCTCAGGACTTACATGAATGTTTTGCCATACTACGACACACTAAATGTTTGCTGAGATACTTTTGACGTGATAACGTCTTATAAATCGATGAACGCCGGCTGCACGCACGAAAAAGCATGACTCATTGTCGCGTTCCGCTTGAGCCAAGCGTGCGAGCGAGAGCGCGGAACAATAGAGAGGCACGATCGACCTAAGCGTTCGGTTTGTGAGGCATCTATCTCTTTACTATATAATTTAAGTAGAAAAAGATTTGAATTAACGAGTGCAAATAAATGTTATTTTATTGAAATCATTGTCATTTTTAATTAACTCCTTTGCATTATACAAAATAATGATAATTCAGTGATAATAATTCAATTCAATTCATAAAAGAATGCAATTTTTCATCTAAGTTTTCTTATGACATTATAACGTAAAATTATCGTCCGTAAACCGACTTTACAGACAACCAATTTCTTCGATTTTGAAAATTGACAGGAAAAAGAAGCTTTTGACGAAATGTTCTCCCTTAAATTTCAAATTGGTTTGCGACACATAACTTGTTACTTCGGATTTGTTTCTAATTAGCAAGATTTTGAAAAGTATATTCTCTGTTATGGGCGTATGTACTATTAAATAACTAGCTTTTTCCCGCGACTCCGTCCGCGTATACGTAAAATGACTTCATTTTGTATGTTGCCTCATCCTGCGATTAGGATTCCAATCACTATACCGTTATCCATTCTGCTCCCGGTCCTGCTCTCGATGTCTTTCATTCTTGATTTCGACCCCGATCTTAACTTTCAAGTCTATCTCTCGTTCTGTAAGCAATTTTGTTTCTATTAGCGGTCAAGGTTCTAATTTGGACAGACAGCAAATAATAGTTTATCAAAATAAAATTTGGGCTATATCACATTGGGATAGTTTAGGTTTCTATGTGTGAAAGAGTTTTTAGAATCTGTAACGACAGAAATATGGAGATGAATCCCTTATTTTTTTTCCAAAGCTTCTTGTTCGCATGCAAAATATATAGCTAGTTCCATAATAAGCGGGATAAATGCTTTAAGCACCCAAAAAAACGGATAAAATATATATAATGACTTCGATTTTTCATACAAAATTTCATCCCTTATTTCACCCCCTTATAGACATTTTTTCAAAAGCGGTGCGTCATTATTTTTCATTTGTAATACGTAGCACAAATATACATTTTGACACCAATACCTTCAACGGTTTCATTTTTCTATATAAATATTTTAATTCTAATTTTATCCCCCTTTTGGATTACTTTCTCAAAACGATATATTTCATTGTTTCTTAATAGTTATGATTAGTTAAAACATTAATTTCGACATCAATAACTTTAGCGATTTTGATTATCCATACAACATATTACTCCTTCCTTTACCTCTTTCAGGATTGATATTAGTAAAACAATGTATGGTATTATTTACGGTTTCTATTTTCCATACAACAATATTCTCTTTTCAACTTCCTAGAGATTGAGTTTCTATAAATCCTTTCTTAATGCCCGCTTACATTATAATAGGAATCTCTACAAAATTTCAAGTCTCTAGACCAAGTAGTTTGAGCTATGCGTCATAAGTCAGTCAGTTTACTCTTTTATGCATACACGTATGCCTATTATCCTAAAACTGATAGAACAGATTAAAAAAACGGCGTATAAACAATGACTTCGCGAATTCAAAAAAGATGGTTGAAATCCTTTTATTGAACTAAAAGATCTCGAACGCGAAACGAATCTTGCATTAATTTAGCCGATTTTTAAGCCTTTGTTCATCTTAGACGAGGGTCGAACTTGGGGCGATGGAGTTCCTTCTATTTCTGCGGGGATCTCGATGGACACGTCTAGCTATATGAAGACGATAGACGTGAATTTATACGTCAAATTCCCTTTTTACCTTTTGTAAACCGCGTGCAGATCGGACTGAATGCTTTAATAACATTGCTCAGGTATATAGTTGAAATTAACGTTATTCGTTTTATTTTTTTCATTCGAAGTCGTTGTGATGATCCTTACGGGTTTTTTTAGTAACATTCAAAGTAGAAAAAATCCAGAGAAATACTGACATCATTTCGATTCTTATATAAATTCATCATAGAATGTGGAGAACAACTAAATTTACAAAGAGATTGTTGTGGAGGAGACAATTACTCTATAGTGTGAAGTAGAAATGGTAGAAAATCTACATTTTCATAAAATATATCAACACGTATATTAAATTTTATATATGATTAATGCTTTTTTCATTTGTAGATTTCCTCATTTAACGTCAGTTTTAATTCTGACAAAAATTCTAATATTTCTTAATAATTACATAATTTATTAAGCGAGTGAATGTAAGAGTCGAATAATCGAATAAATGCACTGCACGTTGTTTTAATGCAATATTTAGAGAGTTTTGTCATATACGTTTATCAAAAATCAATAGTGAAAATAACGTTGTTCATAAGGATGACCGAACAACACAGGCAAGAATTCGTCCTTTTTTACTTTGTTTACAATTATATTAAAATATGTATTTTTTTACAATATTATCTAATATTAAGTTAGCTAAAGATTTTAATTTGATTTGTGAAACGAACCTTAAATCATACGGTCGTCATCGTCCAGTTGGTACAAAAAGTGAAAGGATCGCGGAAGGTGAGCACAAAAGTTAACGGACCGTTAAAATGGTTTCGTCAGCGGTCCTTGTACCTCGACCTTATCATATGAGGCATATTACTTATGTATTGCAGTGCTTTCCCTGTACCTCGAACCTCAATCGCGATAGAGGTACGAAGTAAACCCAGGTCAGGCGCATGTCGCGTCATCGTTATATGCGCGAGTTTAGATCCTGTTCCCAGAACGAATACATGAACTTTGGCTTGCCTTGCCGGCTGAAGTCTATTTGTCGCACTCAAACATCAAATTTGACGGCTCATAGTCTCTAGTGTTCGGTCATTTTCATAATTAGGTTTCAATTATTCGTATGGGGTACATTTTATTATTATGAGATGTATTTTGATTAGCTCGAGTGTGTTTGGTCTTCACTTCATATACATAATATGTCTAGCGAATGACGAGTTATTGTTTGTTACAGTTGACTGGAATGACATTCAGTATACGAAAAATTAGCGACGCGAGAAATGTATAAACTAGGTATTTGATATCTCAATAGGTAATTAACTTACAGTAACGAGTTAAATAAAAATAAAAAGTTTTAAACGTAAAAGTTTATAAAAGTAATTGCATTCTATTGTATGGTGTATTATGTCTTGTATAATGTGATTGCGAACTGTAATGTAATACATATACACAAAATATCGAATAATAAAGAAACAGGCAAATGGAAATTTTTCTAATGAAGTTTATAAATAACAAAAATACAGCGTGAATTTCAGGAGATTACAAGAAAATAAATATATGTTTTATTAATTTTTAAAATTTAAAAACAGTGCTTATCTTTGACTCTAACACAAAGCTCTGGCTTTATCATCATTTCTAGGCGAGTGAATTATATTCACCAGTGGAGGTCAGTTTTACTTTAATGTGATCGGTGTCGAGAAAGAAGTGATTTTTTTTCTCGACTAATAGGCGGGTACCTTAGGGCGAAACCCTAACGCGAAACGCCGTCAGTGCCTCGACAGGGACTTAGGGACGGTTACCACATTCTTGCGTAGCTATAGTCTCTTTTAATATAAATGCCAAGCTAAAATAGCCTACAAAATAAGAGGCGGAGAAAATTAATATCCCAACTGGAATATAAAATGTTGGATAAAAGTCAGTACATTGGAACAATGTACAAGCGGGACAATTGATTGATCTACTGAAAGGCAAGTCAAGTAAATAATTATAACAAATGCAATATTGTCCACATTGGATCCATCCACGCAACATAAATGCGTGGATGGATCCACCCATTTATCAACGGGTTGCTCCAAAATTCACATATGATAAACTGAATGCATGTCGTGCTTTTCTTAATATTGCCATCAGTGATTTCATGACTTCACCTATAACGCATGCTAGCCAGCTTCTGGCACCTCCTTTTCTTCTGTATGTCAGCTATACTCCAAGCAAAACACTCGCTATAGATGTCTAGCTACTTTTAGTCTAGGATATGTGAGCCTGAAAATGTCTAAATCAAAATTAAAAATTAATCGCAAAATGCGTTTGAAATTTATGAATAATGGACCTTTTTTTCTCAACAATCAATCTGATATTACCTGATACATTTTTCACATTATTTTAAAATCTCACGTTTAATATGCGATCTTAGACATAATACAATTTTCTATGAGGTTAATTATTTATTGTCGACCTATTGCATCATTTTACTACTGTAATCGAACTAAATTCGTAAATGCTTGCCGGTCTTACGTAAGTATACTCTAATGAACTATAGAGTAATCGCGTAGTCAAGTCAGTATCACCGTAATATCTAAACGTGTGCGATGTAGCTCAATACCTCGCGAATTAATTAATTTGTAATCCCACGTAGATTAATTGAAGTTGTCACAACCAACATCCAAACTAATCAACTTCAGAATGAGTACGATCTACCTAATTATAATATATAGCTATTATTCTCTTGTAAATTACAAGTTATCCTAGTAATTGTGAATGATCCCTAATATATCTTGATCATCTAAGAATATGTGAATCTTGATATCATTCATTCAAATCAAAAATACTCGAATCAAGAAAATCATAAACTATAAACAAATCTGAATAGTCCAGTTTTCAAAAAAAAAAGAAAAGGAAAAACCATCGCATCATCATATGAACTACACATAATAATGTAATCTAATAATTAAACTATTCGCTAAATAAAACAATAGAGAGATAAAAAATCTTTACATTAAAGATACTCGAAAAATCTACTCTGGGGTGCATTAGAAAGCTTGATAGAATACAATTCAATAGTTTTTAAAATTTTGTCTGTTTACCTGTGCATTTGTTTGTGAACTCCGCGAAAACGGTTGTATATAATTTGATAAAATTTGGTATGATAATAGTTTATACTCCGAAATACCATTTTTATCTGGTTTCACTGTTATTTTTATAACTTATATATTTTTTGAATAAGACTAGAATCAAGATAGAAACTAGAATCGGTATTAAAAGCGGGACATAGATTGGAATCGAAAGTGGGAACAAGACCGAAATCATGGTCGACACCGTGATCGGTCCGCGTTAAGATGAAAGAATTCATTCGATGTCACGCAGGTGGAGCCAAGGGCGAAGCTAGTGTAGAGTAATTTCCTCGTTTTCTTATTTTACGATTTTCTACGATCGAAGCTTAACAAAATAACACACGGCAAAGTTCCTCAAAAATTTTCCTGGAAGAGCAGCATGTACCCTTTTAAGAACAATAAAATGGGTCTTTTATTAATTTTCCTTTGAGAGTTATTCTTGTGTTCCGTCTCAACTCGTATATTTATTTTAGATAATATATGACGTAATGGTCTTATGTTCCGCGCAGCACCGCTTGAAGCTTTAGTCCGCTGCGATCTTAAGCTTTTTTTAGAGTTCCATATACCCGACGAAAAATGGAAATCTTATAAAACCTGTCTAGTTTGTTTGTTAGTTAGTCCATCCCTCTGCCATAAATTTTTTATTTCCGAATTTACTGGACGATAAATCAAGAGATTTGCTACCTACATATATAGAGTGAGATGAGCCAGTCTAGACCGTACGAGTAAATTATGATTTTGGGGTTCAATTTTGAGCGGTTTGCCTGTTTAAATGTTTAGTAATATGTCTTGAAATACTCACAACATAGTATTCGCAAAAAGATTAGCTTAACACTGCCATTTATTAATTTCAAAAGGGAATATCTGAACAAGTTTATGGATGCGCTTAAAAATACATAATATCTGTACTAGATGGCAGTACTTGTGATTTTTAGTTACGATTTCTCTTATTAATATATTTTTATTAAAACATTACTAGGCTTTCCGTGACAGTCGGAAATTCAAAACAATAAAATAAAAATTTATTTATTTATCTATCGTAAATAAAGAAAGAACTAAATGGAAGATTCTGTCGAATAAGTTTTTTTTGGACTAAAGGTTGCACGAATGTCGGTTGGCTCTACACTCTTGTCACTCCTAATCCAGAATAGAACCTACCTACACTCTCTTTATATAATTACGCTCCCTTCGGTGTATCGGGACTTTTCCCTTTCAGTCATTGCAACTGGCTGAAGATTGAGGGAATGATGATGATGATGAGCTAAATGAAAGGTTCTTTAACAACCTTATATATCAGTAATAAAAGTTTAAATAATTAATATTAAATAAAATCAAATAATACATATTTTATACAATTAAAAACAAATTTATCTGTATATCTTTTCTGTGTCGTTATTAGATATTTTATTCATAAGAAACACCGTCTATTAATTTGAAATAAAATATCTGAACAGACTTACAAATGCATTTAAAAGTTTATAATAAGCTATACTTGATGGCAGTACTTGTCGTTCTTAGTTATTACGATTTCTTTTAATAATATGTTTGTAAGAAATATGGCTAGACCTTTCACGACTCTCTGAAAATTATAATTAATATACATCAATCACCTAAGCACTAATATAATTACATACATCAAACCGTGAAATCGATAAACTCTCATTCAAAACTAACTTCAGAGATGTCCATTGGCGCGCGCAATTTTTGTACATTTATCTTATAATAATCAAGATATATTCTGATTTTTTTTCGTCCTACCTGCGTTAAAGAGATATAACTTCAAAAAGTGTAAGTCCACATCTCCGCGGGAAACGCTAAATAATCGTGGAGAGAAAAGAATATATATAAAATATGTTGTTTAAATCCACCGAGGAGTATTGCAATTATTTATATTACAGAACCTTTCCTACATAAGTTCGAGATCGCTTTTTTAAATCCTTTAAAATGTTCCCAGCTTACAACGCCTGGAAATTAATAAATAAAGCATAGGTATCCTTTAAATAATCGGGGTGGTTGTGATACTTAAAAAAAAAACCTTTTTATAACTCACATTAATTGTTCACTACTAGTAAATATGCAATAATATCATAATATATGTACCTCTCTTATATTTTGTGAATTCGAGTGGAAATGTCATGCTCTTATTTCGTTGTAAATCTGGGTGTCACTTTAGATGAATTTGTTTTTATATTACTAATGCTGATATTGTTGTTAAAACTATAAAATACAATATGAAGAGTCGTTCCAAATACCTACTAATCTGAATAAGTTACTTTAAAGGAATAGAAATTAGAATAGTCGTTTTAATTAAGCAAATAAATGTGATATCTACAAATTACAAGTTTTTCATTGAGTAATAGTAATGATTATGGCCCCTGTGATGTACACAACATATCGACGTGGCGCCTCACTAGCTCAGTCGCTTTGTGTCATCTGTAGAGAGTGGACGTTTTCCCGTTGAGCTGTGTATCAACGTACTGATAATTTTGGTTTTAAACTTAATCGCTAAACTAGGCTACACACGTTTTGGAGCGACAACAAACGCTTTCAAGTCGACCGCTTCCACATTCACGCTCTCTCTATTGCTGACGCGAAAATGTTTAAAAACCGCAAACAAAACATAGTTATCAATGAGTTCTCACCGCTTGACCGCGTTTTGAACATAGTTATCAATAATTATCATACACAATTTCAGGCACATTTCTGAATATATTTCTAATAGGACTACGAAAAACTTTTTCGTTTTGAGCTCTTCTTCGTTTCTTTAATGATATAGCAGGGAAATTAAAGATAATATTAACCGATGTATATGTAAATATATGCTTGCCTGCAACATGTGTTGTATTCGATTTGTTGGCTATCCAACAAATCGAATACAACACGTGTTGCAGACCCTCAAATCTGATCTTACGCTACGAATCTTTAATAAGAATAAGATTCGAGGGTCAGCGGTGGGTTATGCGCAGTGTGTTAACACAGGTTGCAGGCAAGCGTCTAATTATTGATTTCCGCGAATCACAATACTCATACAATAGAATATATAAGTAAATAACTTGAAAACTCCAATTAGACCTCCCTTCAGAATTTCTAATATGAAAGAAAAGTTTCTGCCTTTCGTTAACGCAACGCTTTCATGTGTGTAAATCCTGACCATTTTGAGCCATTGCTAGGACACGATGACGATTCACCGACCTATTTGTTTGCATTATTTCATTATAAAATACCTTGAATGAAAATGTTTTGTTTAGTGATCAGCGGTGGTGGATCATTGGACAAGAGCGTCGTCTTTGAACCTAAATTTACCAGGTTCTTACTTGACTACGGACGAATTAACCAATAGTTTTTAATTCGGGTCAATTTTAACCACTCGCTCGGTGCTTCAGACAACTACGTTAAACTGTTGGTGTTGGATGTTGCCATCAAATTGGTGACAAAATGGTCGTTTGCAGACGTACACCCCCCTTCCCTCACATTAATCATTCGAGGGAGACTTAACTAGGCCTCTCATTTTGAAATAAAAAATTGCAAGCTTGAAAAGTGGAGTGGTTCCAACTTGATACGACGTTTTTTTTTTTATTTTAAAATTCGCATTTCCAATTCCCCCCTTTCTCATTCGATCTTTGTGTGTTTGAAAGATAAACACCTGAAATGGGCCTGCATGAATACATTCGCTACTTTATGAACTCGCGTATGTTATACGACAACTTATAAGAAAAATATTCACGACTTGGCAGGCAACCGACATCGAAGATGAAAGCCGGCTTATCGCTCGTTTGGCGCGGAAATAGGGGATGCTGGCAGGGAGCGATCCTATTCTAGAACGGCGGCTGTGAGGTTATATGTCTAGTATAATATTGTATATTTTGGAGTGTCAGAAATTAGTGCTGTTGCCATTACCCTTATATAAGATTGTAAATGACGTAGTTGGTAAATGATATCTATACGCAATTCATATTACAAAAGCATTGACAAGTAATAAACATTAAAAATTGCCCAACCTAAATGAACTAATGAACAAGCAAATTATTGTTATTGCTGTGTCCGTATTTTATTATGTCATTAGAAAATTATTAATAATTAAGTTACTAGACAGTATTACAGCATCATTAGGAGATAGATGAAAGTTGAAAAGCAATGGTGAGACATCGATTTCACATAAATGCATTTCGTTTTTTTGTCTTTATTTATCACCATTTGTGTTTGTCAGATGTATAGTAAACAACTGACGTTATTGCTAACGTCAGCTTACGTGCATTTATGTGACGTCATCCCCTGTCGCTGAAATATCAAAACGGGTATTGAGACGATATTACAGTCACAGCACGTGCCTCTACTTCCTACACCACGGCTGCAGTCAACAAAGTTGAACTGATGCCAGGAAGCAATCGGGTCGCGGTCGGTCCATCCGGAGCCAGCCAATGACACCCTCTCTCGTTCGGACACATGCGGATGCTGTCGGCTCTCGTGGTCATTCATGTCCACGCCAGGGCAGGGCATAAGTGTTTTGACTGCGGGCAGATGCCCATAGATTATGTTCCTTTTTTTATTATTATGTATATTTATTGAATTTTCAGCGTTATTTTTTAATAACATTTACCATTTCTTTCTTCACATAATAAATTAAACACAACTAAAATATGATTACGTTACGTAAATCATGCTACATTCGAAACAACAACTATACAATGGACATACAAAAATCCTTCATCTTATATATCATCGATCCTGCTCTCGATACCAATTCGTGCCACTCTCTATTTCCATCACGACCCCGCTCTTAATTCCGCTCTTGATCTAAGTAGATTCCCATGCTAGTTCTACTCTATATCCCGGTCCAACTTCCAAATCTGACTTCGGTACTGCTCCCAAATTTGATCCTAGTCACGCTCTAAATTTCATTTTAGCTCAACACTCGATTTCGTCCTTTGTCCCGGTTTCGATTTCGATTCGTCCCGGTGTCGACATTCGATTCTGCTCGCAGTCTCGTTTGCGATTTCGATTCCGCTACCAATCCTGGTTCCGATTTGGATGAAGCCGGGGCAAATTATTTAGCTTATATTATTATGGGGTTACACGACCCCACAATATTTTTTTTTATGAGAGAAAGAGTTTTGGTATTTGTAACAGCACAAATATGCAGATAGAGTCAAGGCGAAATGTTAATAGTCTATTTCACTCAGGGATTTTCTATACAATGAAGAAATTTTTGGAATTTGTTCAGTGTTTTGGTTTAAGAGTACAAATATGCAAACGGAGTTGGGCAGAAATGTTAGCTTTTTTTTTAGATATTCTCCAGTTCTCGCGCATAATGTAGTTAATCGGATGAATGACTTAGGCACGCATATAAAACGAAAAAAATAAACTTATTCAAGACTAACTGCACCCGAGGCTTCGCCCGCGTGGGCTACAGAATTGTTGTTTAGTTTTTTTCATATAAATAATGGGTATATTAAAATTGCTTCGGTATGTCAATTATGAGATAAATATCAATAAGACAAATATATTTTAATTTAAACATACTTTTCGATATTTGAAGTGTCTCGTATACTTTTTTGTTTCCAAAGCATATATTTTATTTATATCAAGGCCTCTTTGTATACAATAACCCTCATTTTTCTAATGAGCGTAAGTCAGTTCCCCGCCGTCGTCAGCTGGATGTTATTTCAAATGCTTGTTGTGGATCATCATTAGAAGATGTACGTATATTATATCAGACTTTTTTGTAGATCTTTTTAAGATCTATGAGAAAGCTTTATATATCTCTAATGGTTCGCTTTCACACATTCGCTTTATATACCTCTAATGGTTTACTCAGCGTAAGCCATTTCAGCGCTCCAAAAGCGTCTTTTTTCCAAGTCGATTCAACATTATCGTCACTAATTATTTCGTACGTCACTTCATGTAACACAATATATCCTGTAATTTAGTCAGATTACATGGTTATGAATTTAAAAAAAATCGGATAAGCAAATCTCGCGTGAAAAAGATATGAACGGACAAACAGACAGATAGACATTGGGTTTTATAATATATAGGTATCGATGAAAATTTTTCGATTTACCTTAATTAATGTTGTCTTTGACACATTTTATTTGTTCGTTAGATATTGTATGGTGTGAGAGAGTACATTTCAAAACGGCTGCAATGTGATTCGTCTTCATTTTTCCCCGTTAGTGCTGAACATTAGCGAAAGTCCTCAATAATACCTAAATGTTTGTAAACTTGTCCATAAATATCATTTTTATATCAATAAAAAGTCAATAGTAATTGCACACAAAAACAATAAATTTTCATATTGTTTGTTATATTTTTTTAGCGATATAATGCATTTAGTTAATTAGATTAACATAAATTTTAACTAAACATACATTAAAAGTTACCGGAAACTTGCTATAATACATCAATTAAAACTGCATTGAAATCGGTTAAGCCTTTGTGAAATTAGCGTGTATAGATATACTGACAAACAGACAAAAAATTTAAAAATATTATTTTTGACCTTGGTAACAAGTACAATGTGTATAAATTGTTTTTATGAATAAAAAATATATAATTTAGGTACAAATAAGGCTCGTTTACGCTTTTATTACATATAATAATAGCAAGCCAATACGTTCAGCCTTTTCGGAAATTAGCTCGGACAAACAAATGGACAGGCAGCTTACGGATGTGTCTGCTTGCTCTCAGAATAAAAATTGAAAAATGATAAGTGTGGAGTAGGAGCGTTTGAAATTAATACTTACGACTAAATTTTGTAAAAGTAGCGTATGCATATTATTATAGGCGCGCATATAAAAAGTATCCTGTTTCTTATTCAAGATGTAATCTACTTGTGTTCAAATTTTGAATAAAATCTGTTTAGCTGTTTCACAGATTAGCTCGGATGAACAAACAGACAGACCTTTAATAAAAATTAATATAGTTTTTATTTGTGCAATTATATATTTTTACTATATCCTAATTCCCATTAAGATGAGTAAAATCGTTCTTAAGTTACAAAAAAAACATACACACAGGCAAACAAACATACATAAATTTTAAACACAGTGGAGCGGAGGTTAATGGCTCATAAAGCAAATATTTCTCAAAAAATTTGAGAAAAAAAATGTTTGTACAGACAAACCCTACATATTTATTTACTAGTATAAATATATAATTTATATTAATTACGATTTCTTTAATGTTACGCAAAAGGGGACATTTGAAAAAAATAAAAAAAACGTATATATCGGTGACGGCAATTAAGAAAAACGCCTTTTATACAGTATTCCCGCGAAAAGCACCCCAGACGTCAGCCTTCGGGTGATAAATAGTCCCCAAACAAAGATGCGAAAAAGGAAAGTATTTCTTCGCTGGGGCATGAAGGCGAGCGGAGCGCCACCTCGGGGGCCGAGAGCGCGCTCGTGTTGATTATGATTACCTGACAGTTCTCCGAAATCGTCCTGCGGCATGGTTTATTCATTGTTCAGCCGCCCCGCTGCCGAGTCAATGCGATCCGAAAGGGCGTATGTACATAAGCTGCCGGAGTACGCGTCCAGTGATTGTTGCGTGATGTCGTTTAATGTCTACCGTACCTGCGTAATCTACTATCTGCGTTACGGAATATGAGTAAAGGTTTATTTTTTTATGGTTATTTACATCTTATGTATTATTCCGTTCCCGCTCCCGATCCCGTTTCCGGTCTCGATCTAGATTGGATTCGGATCTAATCAGAGGAAAGCATATTCTTAAACCGGAAATGCGCGTACTGCCGTTAAATTATATTATTATTTAAAAATTGAAACGATATAATATATTAAATTATATCGTTTCAATTTTACCCGGTAACGTAGGAATTCCTTCTATATTTATGCGAGTGAAGTAGAGAGTTTAAGCTACTGTGTACTAAAATCTGACCAGATAAGTCTAGTATTCTACCTGTTTTAATCTAGTATTCTGGTCTAGTTTATATACTAGGAAAAGGGTTATGTAAATCGGACCACCAGTTCTCGAGTTATAAACGCACAAATGGATAAACCGATAATTATACAGAGTGACTTCGTGTTTTATAATAAAATAGGAAATTATTTTCTGAACATTTATATTTGAAAATTTTAAAAAATCAGGTATTTTACAGATCTTAGAAAGACACACAATTAAAAACATAACCAAAGTCAAAGTTACACGTACAGTCTACTCAACAAGTTGAAAACATATTAATTTTCGCTATGTCTGACTGTCAATTTTTATAAACAAATGCGTATAACTTATGAGCCCTTTTTATAGTTATAGTTACAAACTCGTTGTTGGGCTCATCTGAAAGATAAATTTATAGTCCATAAAGTTATCTTGAATGTTTTTAACCGTATCTATACTAGTTTCAAAGGTATAGCCATTAATATATAAACATACAGAATAGCCACTTTAGAAGTACATTAAAATGAAAAATGTAAAAAAATATTTTTATTTTATTTTGTTGCACATCGTTGTTTTCGTTTTTTGTTTATCACCTGAGAAATATTAACATATTCTATATTTTTTTTTGTAACAAATTGTTCATTTAATAAACAAATAGGATATGAATAAAAAAAATTCTTGGATTTCGTAAAAAACAGTAAATTCTGATTTAAAAATAAAAAGTTTTCCTTAATATTTTGTTCAAAAAATATATAAATAAAAAAAAACTTAGTATTTGAACAATTACAATTTTTTTAAAGAAATTTCTTTTTATTAAAAATCATGATCTGGCTCAACAAACTATATGACAAAAAATTTGAATTTTTATTCCATTTGTTTAAATTTTTTTTTAATATGTAATTATTCCATTTGCTTAAATTTTTTTTAAGCAACAGTTAAAAAAAATAATAACAGTTGTCGTATTATAGTAACAACAATCAAATTATAAGAAATGTAACCTCTTTTTCGCCTTTTCAAATATTCTGTTGTTTAAATAATTCATAAGCAAGAGGTCCTAACAATTAAAAATACCGCATGCTGTCAACTTCATTCAGTATAGTTACCAAAATGTCTCCACGAAGCAAAATCATTTTAAGACCTTTTGTTTAACAATTGTCGAGTTTGAAATGTAAATGAAAGTTTTGAAAAAAATATCTTCATGCAATGAAAAATGCATGAAAAATTTTTTATAGTCGGAATTTTTTCTTTCCAAATGACACTGTCATTTTTTTTATCTTAAATTAATATTTAATATAACAAAAAATAATCTTTGTAATTAGCGACCAATTTTCAGATAGCGTAACAGCACTGCTTTCAACGCGTGGGAGCCTATTTTCATTATTAAACAGAAATATTAACAAAAAAAGCTCTAATTTTGGAAGTCAACTCTTTTTTTGGAAATTTCCTCCTTGTCAAGATTGTCTTTGCAAACTTGCTTTAGCACCAATAGTTTTTGAGTAATTTCAAAAAGTAGTCGACCCCCTTTTTTCAATCTTTAATTGTTTATAGCTTTTGCAATTATTTATATGCGTATTTGAAATTTCTACATAAGCTATCGCACGTATTTTGATTTGTAGTAGCAAGAATTAACACGATGAACTAGACTAGTAGCTAGGTCTATTACGCCAACTTCATTTTTCTTTAATTTTTTAGAAATATTTTGAAATTTTTAAAAGTTGTGGCCAAAAAAATTTTATGACACCTCTGCAACAAGTTTCGGTTTCCTAAAAGTTGGCAATCGACTATAGTACTTTATTTTAAGCTTGTCTACAAAATTGAGGTATTAGAGATTTTCAGCATTAAAATAATTGCAAGAACCAGTTAAAATAAAAAATCTTTATTACTATAATTTATTAAATTGTTAATGCATATCTTATTCCTAGTAATATATACCAAAAAAACATATTAGTAATTAACATTAAAAATGGCATATTCGTAATAAAAATGAAAAATGACGTAGGTACTCATTATAAACATAGTTAGTAAAATATTAGTATTAGACAAAATTATTAGCAAAAAACAATACAATAACATACTAGTAATAAATATGAAAAAGGCTAAAAATAAACACTAAAACTGATAATATTGACAACAAACAACAAAAAACACACTAGGAATAAACAATAAAAGTAATACAATAAAAATACATATAACATCCTGTACTCAAGCTGTCGAACATTGTTAGCGCCTCCGTGAAGGAACGCGATGACTCTGTACGCACACATTGACATGCCTCGACGCACACATTTGTAATGAACAAATCGAGGCGTGTCGTATTCGATTATTCTTATATACAGTCGTATATACAGACAGTCATGTGTCAATTGGTCAATATTTATGTTGACCAATGCACATGGACCCGCACATTGTTCGACTTTGTTCAAATTAAATTGAAACAATTTCAATGCAATGCTACAATTATGTTAATAACTACGTAAATCAATTATTATAATATTCACATCTTCAAATTCTAACAGAACTTTATGACTTTTGTCTTGTGCTTACGGCGACTGTATACAACTAAATAATGTGTCGGAAAAAACTTAAATGCCCCTTGATACAAATTTTAACTTTTCTGAGAATTTATCACATTTTTTGTTTTTGTAAATAAATATCTACACATTTGTATTTTTTTTTTTGATTTGAAGTTCTATAAAAGGGTGCTGTTATATATATAAAAGGGTTTTTAAATATCTCTTTGTTTTTGTATTTCATACATATTTTGCAAAATGTGTTTTGTTCCTCGTCGCTTTGTTAATATTAAAAAAAAATCTACTAAATGCACATTGACAAATATCATTGTTATTTGTGTTCTGAAAAGCTACTAAATACCGTACAAACCGAAAATAATTTACGTTATTGATTTTCAATTTATTTTAGCTTTAGGTTAAGACAGAAAGTTTCCAATTACCAGTAAAACAGACCTTGAAGGCTTAATAAGGCGGAACACATTGAAATCCGCCACTTAGGAAAATAAGCCGGATGTTCACGTATTAAATTTTCCACGTGTGTGAATTCCGTAAACGACTTAATTAATTTCGAGAGGCGTCGCCTTAACGTTCACGATTTTCACAGATGAAACTCCATTAGAAGGCGTACTTAATTAAGATGAAATACCTAATTGTTGTTCATCGCGAATTCATAACTCCTGCTCCCTGAAAATAATGCACGAAGTGTAACAGCGTACGTTCGCGCGGCGGTGACAGGTAATTTCCTCGTGGATTGTGATACATTTATGCAGCGTGTACGTATAAAATTCATTGGAATGCTTGCGCTTTGGCGGAAAGGCTGTCGTGTATGTTGAAAACTGAAAACTTGAACGTTTCGTAATGAAAGCTGTTGAAGCAAAGCGGCTGTCGCTTTCGAACCGGGAGTTGCCGGGTTCTCGGTCCTGTCCAAAGGCGAATCGACCGATAAATTTTTAACTTAAGTCGACTGAGACCGTCCACCGTGTGCCTCGAAGGGCACGTTAAGCCGCCAGGTTAACAGCCTCCAGATGTCACTAGACCTACGCGGGGTGCTTATGGTGTCGAGCCCTCGATGTGAAATGGAAAGATTGTGATAAAGTATGCCTCAGCAGGGGGGCGATTAAAAACCTAATACAAAGCAAAACGCTCATACGATAGCTTTGATTATTTTAATACTTAATATGTATATATTTAATACATGTGAAAAGGAATATAGAATTTTTCGAGATCAATAGTGATAGATATAAATTCAATGAAAGAAATAAAAATAAACTGTATTTGCACGTGAGTCGACTACATAAAGTCACGGATTCGTTTAGGGGGCTCTTTGTGCGCATCTTCAGTAAGGTCTCCGAGAATATACAAAATCTCTGCTTAACAAATTTAAAATCATTTTTAAGCAACTGCTTCTTAAAAAAAAGGTATTACACAATTTGTGAATATTTTGAGGCCGAACATTGATGGGCATAACGAGCTCGACTTCTAGCGGGTTTCTTTATTTAAGTTGAAAAATTATATACGTTTGATTGTATAACATAATGTACATGAAGTCGAAAAGAGGTGCCCTCAAGTTTCTTGCTCGTTATTCTTGAGGGAGAACTGCCTTCCGAACGAGCGATAAAGTAGTGAAGCTAAGTAGTAAAATATGAATTTTTTACGCATTGTGACATATTTCAAGTGTTCATCGTGAGCTATGAAATAGATATATTTGAATTGAATTGAATTAAAATTATGCGATTATGTAGGTAGAAGAAAAAAATCTTTCCCATATAGAAACATCTTTAAAAGCGTACCTATCCAAATATGGTAGACCTTCGGATTATTGTCAAGTGTTATTCCAATGAAGAATAAAAGAAAATCGTTCTTAAGTTTGCGTTGGATTTGCTTGATTGAATATAGTAATTCATTAGTCTGAGTAAACTTTTACTCGGACTAATGAACCTACTATTACATAATTAAATTTTGCAATTTGTTATTGTTGGAACTGAACATTTCCAACAAGAATAAATGACCGAAAATGAAAAGATTAAAGATGCTTTTCTTAGTCTTACTTGATAATTTTCTTAGACACTTCAGTAAATCAATAATAAGTGTTTATTGACGTCGGTATACAGTGTGTTTCAACTTAGGAATGGTAATGTAGACAAAAATTCTCTAAGGAAAGGATATTATTTGAAACTAAGTATTTTAAATAATGTAATTTCTATAGAGATTTTTTTTTCATGATAAAGTGGTCCCTCATAGAGGGCTTACATTATGGAAAATATTGTATTAAAACGTTTTGTGGGACAGAAATTTCTACATCGAATCATGGGTTTCTCGGTGACTATGGAAGAAATATCACAACGGATCTACAAGTCGTGCTAGCTAACAAAGCGGTCTGAAACCAAAATTCAGTAATCTGAAATTGTGTACTTATTTGTACATCGGTGTTTGAATAAAACGCCGCGGCAGAATGCTAATACAAAATGTCGTTTCGAAACCGAAGCTTTTAATTAGAAGCTTTGTGCTTCGCTTTCAATCGGCCTCGTTTCGACGCATTCGTTTCGTATTTGTTCGAGTGCGATCCGTCTCCGTGTAAAATCTCTTGTTGAACACGTCCCACGTGTGTACCGGAGCGATTATTGGTTCAATTATTTCCCTGTTTCATCCTTCTGGAAAGTTCTCTTTTAGCGTACGAATTATATATACGTATGTAGATTCGTTGAACAATTTTACACCTTTTCTATTAGAAGCGGCACAGAGATTTAATTTTGGCGTTGGCGAATCATTTTTTTTATTGTGGACAATGGGAATCATTAGTTCGGTTGCTAATAAGTAATAAAATTAAAAATTTTAAATTAATATAAAGGTGTGTTTTTTTAATTTTTGTCGAATAAAGTTAGTGTGTATAGAGATATTTGTGACAACATTTTATTTGGGGCTCTCGCTCGCACCTTTGGTCGCGTAGATGTTGATGGATTGTTACATCGTTTACATCGTCTCATGAAACTAGATCCACCATCATCCCAATTTTGGTCCTGCTTTCGGTTCTGAATCCGTCCTACTCTTGACTGCGCCCCTAATCCTGTTCTTTTTTCCGATTTCAGTTCTGAACTCGAACATGATCTTGGTTGGACCTTCGTTTCAATTCTGGTTAAATTACGTTAATTTCCACATAAGAATCCTAAATATTTCTATGATAATTTTTATTATATCCCATACGTAATCCAATAAGCTCCTCTACCTCCCAAAAATTACCCCGGACGAATAGACAGACAGACAGACAAAGAGACTTACAAACAAACAAAATTATAAAAAGAATTATTTGAATACCAAAAGTTTTAAAATAAATCTATGGTTAAAAATGCAATTATTTTGAAATCACAGACAAACATTTCAATTTTATTTATATGTATACGTAGATTAGTTTTGTCCTTTCCTTCACTTCTCGTAGTGTACATAAAGTTTACGCACACTATAGTATGTATAACGTACATACAACAAAAGTTACAATACATAATTATAGTTAATTGTCCATCATCTCTAATATCGAACCTCAATCAAATTTGAACTTGATGTTCGTTTCATACCCAAATTCGCTTTAAATCTAAATTGTAATACCGGTCCCGGTTTCGATGCCTGTCTTAATCTTGGTCCCACTGTTATTTGCGATTCCGATAACCATCCTGATGACAATAGCGACTATGATGATGAAGCATAAGGTACTAATAACGTAAAACTCGTTACTCTTTTGCACCAATTTCCTCTTTCTGCATAGTTTTAATATTGCCAAATAAAAGTTAAATTATTTCCATTTTTTAGAATGCAAGCTAACACCTTTCTGCCTGTTTTTTCATATATTCTCTTCGAGATAAAGTTTATCTTCATATAGCCTATGTTCGATTGCAGGACAAAACCCGAATTTTGACAAGGTATACCTTCGCATTTATAATATGAAACTGGATAGGTAAAATTAAAGCTTGTATGTATAAAATTTTTTTTTCGTCTTCATTTATAATATTTGATATCATATATAGAGTATGTAAATACAATTTCGCTTTCTACACTATCTTATTCTAAATACAATAAGCACAATAAAAACAAAAAATATTTATTTTTCTGGTTATGTTTATTTTTACTTTTCTTTTTTACGTATTTAATTATTATTTTTAATTTATATGGTAATAGTAACAATTAAAAATAATAAACGTAATAACAATATGAAACTTAAAGAATAATGAAATTTTATAGAAATAAGAAATCCATATATGCACATTGGACTATAAATTAAATTATTTATATAAAAGGTATAAGTAAATTAAAAATTAAATAAACAATGACCTAAAACTGTTACAAAAATGCCGCCCCCCCTCTGGCCTGGTCCAGGCTAACTAATTATATAAAATGGTTCACTACCTTTTTCTTGTCTGCTTATCTACTATTTTTTTTGTTTTCTATCTACTGACGAGCTGTTGTTTAAAATTTTGGTAAAACCAGCTTTTTTTTCTCGGATTCATCGTAGGGTCGAAGTATTTATATTAAATACCCATTAATTAATCTACAATCTTTGTGTAATACTCAATACAGTATCTACTAATTAAAATTCACATGTTAATACAGTATGTATATAATATACTTTTCACACCTTTTTAAAATCATTGTGAACGTGTTAATATAAATTTTAAAGTAGGTATGTTCATTTAACTGTTAATAATGTTAATCTAATGAATGATCTTTCTAGTAAAATAAATTTATATGGTAAATAATGAAAAGTTAGACTAAAGGTTACAAAATGTTACTTTTCCGAGTTCTTTTAATTAAGAAAATATGCAATATTAAGAAATTTGAAAGAGATGCCTGACATAGATTACTATTCTTTGCCAATTTTGTATTCTACATTTCTATTCTATTCTACGACTTTACAATAATAATGTGACTAAAAATACTGTTTTAAATAGATGCTCACTTTGACAGTTCAGCGATCGTAATAAATTAGCCAGAATACAATTTTGACAGATCTCCATACAAAATGTACCGTGCGAGGTGCGTCACGAGAACCACAGCCAAAACTTTCGCAAAATCATTGACGTTCTCTAGAACTGAACGACGGTACGGAGTTTTAAAATGGGGCATAATCAGCATTTCTTCAACGTTACCTTAATTTACCCTAATAGACCAGCAGGTAATCATCTGAATCGGCTCAGTTATTGATTGATGCATGATATATAGAAAAACTGGCCACGTGCCTGTCGGATAATGCGCAGTGTAGAGTTGCGTAGTTGTCCGTCACAATATGCGAACTTAGAACTTTTTGTTTCATACTACGAATTTATTTATTGAATTGACGGGTTAACGGCTAATAACGTCTTTAAACAGGCCAACGTAGGACGGGTGTTAAGAATGTTATTATTATATACTTTCATAACTTTACATGGTTCTTAAACTAATGTTCACTACCCACTTCACACAATCAACAAGGTCATCGTCATTTAAGTAATTTTCAATGGAATTTGTACGAAATTTTGCTTTTTACTTCTCTAAGTACTTTTTATAAGTTGGTCGAGCGTTACTCGTTAACTTGTAAAGTCTACTTAGCTGTGATAATTTTCCTTTTAACTTCGCTATGTTTACTACTACCTTAAATTTGTTTCCATATCCGAGAATAACCATTTACTTTGGTGCACACTTAATTTGATGTATTTGAATGAACTATCCAATGATATTTCACACCATGGGATAAACGGAAAAAAAATTCATTTCCTCATTACGTGTAGGAGAGGTAATTAAAAAATTTTTTGCAAAATTTTATTCTACCACTTTGTTGACATACAAAGAGTTTCTGAGCCAAGCCGTAGACAGACAGCTGACGGACGGACAAGGCGAAACTATTAGGATTCTTTGTTTACTACGGTACCCTAATAAGGCAGAGCACATTTTGTATTAGATTTTGGCATCGACGTAGTCTTGAGTTTCTTCCTTGTTGTTTAGTAATGAAAGATCTTCTTCGTGAAATAATAAATTATTTTCCAAATCGATTAAACAACAAAGCTCATTTAAATTATATAAAATATTAACTACTCAATAGAAATATATGGAACATTATTTTTTTATTAATTTATCAATAAATCCAGTCTGTTTCTAATGTTCAGAGATCCAGATGCAAGTGTCCAGAGAAAAAAAAGACAAGCCGCAGAATGTGAACTTATTATTACAGAAAGTAAAATATTCTCTAATCAGAGATTTTTTAAATATATAATTTTTATCGCATTGTATGTCTAAACTCTTCACAATTCATTATAAATTTATTTTAAGTGTGTGTTGATTGCAATTTATGCTATCACCACGGAATGCCTCGAGTAAACATCACAGACCGCTCAAGTTACTGCTCTCGGTCGCATATGTTAATACGATTCAGACCTCAGACGCAGCACCAAGATATATTCATTGCTGAGGGGCGCATACCCTCGGGACGCTACTCTCTTAATACCTTAACTTCTTTACCTTACCCTAGACCCAGTCTCAAAAAGGACGCCCAGAGCAAAGATGTCGTTATTTGAAATGTTTCATATTCAAAGTAGTAAGTCGAGCTGTAATCGTTAAGTCCATGGTAAACTTACCGATGATTCAAATAAAATAACAATAGCAGTCTACAAAAAAAGGTTATCATTAATTATATAAGAAGAATATAAAATAATATTTACTTCTCATTCTTCTCCCTGTACCTTTTCTCTATAAGTTGTTATTCATAATCAACTTTTTCACTTTTATGCTCGTAATTCACTTTTAATGGATCATTTGTACTACCATTCTAGAAATTCACATGCAAATGGTCGAATAAGCGAATACGCCAAATGATTGCTTTTTAAGTCGCTCGGACTCTTAATTCTTCTCTGCTGTATTCTTCATATCCCTGAACACCACATCGGCGTTCTTCTACTCTGGCACTTCCACCACTACGCGCGACGTGACAATATAAAGGCACGTCACGATTTTCTTTTAGTCACTAACATATTTCTCTATTTTTTATATGTCGATTCGAAAGTGTCATAACACTATCGTGTTTTTCAAATGAATAATGAAAGCTGTTTATAGTGTGTGTGTTTAAATAATAAATAGGTATTGTCAAACATAAAGTAAAAATGTTTGTGATGTATTATTATTAGCACAGAATTTGAAATTCTAGCATGTATATGCTAGAATAAAAAATATTTGTCAATGTTTCTATACGCTAAAATTGATTACACAATAAACAGATAGATAGTGACTTCTTTTTTAGCATTACACTATCGAGTGTAGTTTTCGATGTCAGTAACATCGTTATGATTCATTGCAATAAATACAGTGCGCCATAAACGGTGAAACCTTGACATTGCTCAAGCACGAAACACTGACGTGTGCTAAATCCATCCGTTTTTAATTAAAAACGAAATACCCGGTTCGTTTCATTCGGTACCGCCGAGCGGCGAACCTTGACATAGACAATGGCGCCGGCCCCGAGCTGACCGCACCGTGCGTTTATAGAATCGATATTTACAATCGAGGTTTGATCGGGACACCTATAATATGGAAATTAATCGATAACTATGCAGCGATTCGCTAAAAAACCATTCAACTTCTTGTCGGAACTGCTTCAGCTAAGGTTTTGTGGCCGTTTTTATTGAGCAGAAACAAAAAAAGTATACATATATACCTATACATGTATATAATTAAAATATAAGGTTTTCTAAATTTCTAAAAAAAATTAAAATTACATTCTAAATTTTAATAGACTTGCAACAGGCTGTCACAAGTAAGCTCTATATTTTTAATGGCCGTATTATTTAACTACACAATTAATATATATATATGTGTACGTGTGTTTGTGTTTGCGTACATACGTGCGTACGTGCGTGTGTGTAAGAAATTTATGAAACTTAATATTTCCCAAGACAAGAGTATTCCTTGTTATTCTTGGTTTTGTTATAATTTAAATATTTTTACGGAGATAAAGCAGTTGATAATAAAATTTTTATGTTGCCATTTGAATTCAGCACAACGCCACATGAGAACTCGGGTACGAATCTTTGTTTGTTGAGGTGTAAATAATTTCTTTTAAAAATCTGACATTAAATATTTTTTACTAGTTTTATATTTTTTCGCGTTAAGCATTTAGTTCTTTATGCGCTGTATTTTTCTTGTTCTTGAAATTTCATTATAAGAGATCAAACTAGGCATCGAAAGGGAACGCTTCTTAGTTGAATTTACATAAGACCTAGTTTTATTCACGCCCAGGTTTCGAATAGTCCAACGAATCCTGGCTGACAGTATCACTAGTGTCCAATGGCACTTAGAACTGTATTTGGTAGCTTGAGGCAGAGTAGTAATTGGAACTACGGCAGAGTTTCAAACGTCACGAAAAGACGTCACATTGGCGGCGTGCTAGAGGATGCAGGACTTTTTAAAAACCCCAATGCTTGTTCTTCTCTAAGATTAACGGATTGCTGTTGACCTAGAATTAATATAATTTCATGACCAAATGTCAAAAATGACAGCGAATAAAATAGGAATATCAGTGATAGAAATAGAGTAAAGCAGGCAAGGGGGCAAGACTCAGAAACTTAGAAATATCTATGTGAGAAATAGTAAGATATGAAGAGAGAAGGGATGACAAAGGAAGTAACACGTCCCAATTGTCTATGGCGCGAAAAGAATAAAATAGCTGGTAATGTAACTAGAATTTATCTACATTAAATTACTGAAATTCTCTAAAATACGATAATTGCAATGATAGTCTGCTGTTCCCGATGAGATAAATCGCACTTAAACGCCCATCAAGAATCGTACATGTGAAACGACATTTGAAAATATATTGATACGATGTTTTATGGATGCCATGTAATTTGCAAAAAATAGTATTTTATCCATGGCTTTGGACGTTAACGTTGAATCAATGTTAAACAGTTAAAAATCTCCAAATGAGTTGAACGTTTTTCATATTTATATTTAATCAAAATGATTATTTGTTTCACGTGTCACAGAAAGATCATATAGCTATAAGAAAATGACATAATGTCATGAACTTTTATTAAAAAAAGGGATTAATTACTTATTGTAATTTGTAAATAATAACTTTTACAAGATTAAAGAATTCACATTTAATAATACCGACTTATTTATTGTAGCTATCAAATTTGATCTATAGTCTATACCCAAAAGGTATTTATTGGCCAAAATATTAGGTCGGGGAACAAGTTTTTTCGTACTTTACAAGTAAAAATTTGTAGTAAAATCTCTTTGGTTGTGCTGTTTGTAGCTGGCTAGTTTTGATACCATTAAATAAACGATGTTTTAAAAAAAGAAAAATAAAAAGTGAAAAGGGCGTCCCGCCATTTTTCTTTTGTTTTTCTCTCCACCAAAATGAGGGAATCTAACGTAGAAATTCGATATATTTCGAAGTTTTATCACAAGAACAGGGGAAAAATGCGATACAAGCCGTAAAAAAATGCAACGTTACTAGACCTAATGTAGTGTCGGTAAGAGTAGCACGAAACTGCTTCAAGTGTTTTCAGTCCGATAATTTTGATGTTAAAAATAAATCTCGCTCTAGTCAACCTTTTACGGATAAAGTAGATGTCATTTTCGAAAAATTAGAGCAAGATCGGCATGTTAGTTCTGATGACATATCTGAAGAGCTGGGGATTGACCACAAAACAGTTTTAACCCATTTGAAAAAAGCTGCAAATACAAAATAGCTCGATACTTGGATCCCACACGAGCTCACCGAAAGCAACCTAACTCATTTGCGATTCTCTATTGAAACGTAACGAAACTCTCCAGAATTCTTTATGTAGTGTTAGGTTAACATCAAGGGAGGACTGTCAAAAGTACTTGTCGCAGTATTTTGTGTCCAAAATTTCTTCAGCAAATGAGATTATGTTACTACCTACAAAATGACAACACGTTGTTTAACAAAAGGATGTATATATAACAATTAAATATGAATAGAATATGATGAAAAATTATCTTAAATTTGCATATAAAATATGAAAAAAATATTTCTCCAACCTTATAAATATAACCTTACGAGATGAGTGACAAAAAAATTGTATAGGATCACCAGAAACTGTCAGGAACACGTTATCAAATCGAAATTGTCAATAACGATGTCTATCCAACTTATGGTTTTCAGTCAAGTAATATTCAATGTTTAAAACTGCAAAATTAAGTTTATAAAAATAGTAGTATCGTAGTCAATACCGTACTAAATATTAGTTTCATTTAGTTTATATTATTATTATATAAACTCACGCCTTATTTCCCAGAAGGGTAGTCAGATATTATAGATTTCCACGTGGTATGATTGCATATCTCCCTTGCTTCGCTGACATCCATCAATCTTTTCTTGTATACTTGTGGGTTTGGGGTTTTTTTAACAAAATTTAGCCCTTTTTAACGCGTCGCCAATATGGTGTCCACGGAATTTTCTAGGTCGACCTTTGCCGATCTTTCCACCACACATATTCGCTGTATGGATTTGTTTTGCCTGTCTACTTTCATTCATCTTCGTTAAAAACTTTCGGTAAACGCTGATATATTGTTTTTCTTCATTTTTAGGGTAAATAACAGAACCCTAATAGTGTTGAATCCTAAATTTGTATGATGATTACGAAAATTATAGTCGTATTTCTCCATACATTTAATTGAAGACCGAATTTTTTTTTTCGTTTTTTTTATGTGGGGTGTTGTTGGATAGGCCTTTGTAAATAACTCGAACGTCGTTTTCTGTCTCCAGCACATTGTTTTATTTATTAGCTTCTTAAATCCTTAATTTTGTTTCCTCCGATTGTTTAAACGTGTATTTTAAAAATTGAAAGAAAATTTTATAATAATATTACGTAAATGTTTCCAACGAAATTTATTTTTAGACATCCACAACTTTTAATACTGACGAGGGTGAAAAGGGGCATTGAAAATAGATGATTTAAAGAGCGACGAATATAAATTGAAACGACTCCTGTACACAAAATAGAAATTTCACTTAGCAGCAATATTATTTTAATACAGATTTCTGTTTCTCAGTATGGACTACAGAATGAATATTCAATAGTTCTCAACGAGAATTTAAACAGGATTTATACCGAAAAGGGATTATTAAAACATTCGTATATTTATATAACTCAAGGTACATTTATTGGTCTTTTACGTTATTAATTTTGTTATAACATATAAACATCTATGGGAAATTAATAAACCTTGTACCGATAGTGGAGGATGGCGCATGTCTTTAACATACGCTTTCTTCGTATTGGTACATTAACAAGGTTTGTTAAATTCTCATTGATACTGACCAACAGCATAACCAACCAAGACCAAAATGTCTATTTCGAAAATAGACACAGACAAATTTATAAATGTAAGGAAAATTGCGAAAAACATTACACACTAAATTAACTTCTTTTTTTGAATAAAATCGGATTAAGTTTTCAAACATGTTTCAAAAAAAATTTAATTTAAATTAAAAGTACTGAGATATATTGATAACAACTTCTTAGCAAATCACCCCCCAAATAATTCTCTACCCCTTTTTAACCCCGTTAGGGGATGGATTTCAATAAAATACGAAACAAGTTTTCTATCAATTCTGTTAAATAATCTTTATGCAAAATTTGAAGTAGATTGAACCAAGGAATCACGTTGTTCCATACAAACTTTGCCCCCCTTTTTCATCCCCTTACAGGTGGAATTTTGAAAAATCCTTTCTTATCGGTTGCCTGCGTCATACAAAGAACTTGCCCTCCAAGTTTCAGGTGTCTACGATCAGCTGTGTTTAGGCTGTGCGTTTATCCGTCAGTTAATCAATTATTCAGGACAAAGCATTTTATATGTATAAATCGTTATGTACTCGTACAGTTTTTTAATATGGATGGATCTACAAAGTTAAACGCATACATTTTTTTTTTTGCCACTACTGAAACGTATCACTATATTAGCTTATCGTTTTAGGAGCTGTAGTGTCATTTATGATTTTCCTCCATATAAAAATCAAATTTTTTATTTCACCCTCACTAAATTTAGTTACAAATTCTAACCAATGCCAGGGACGTATGGATACGTAACTGACGGGTCATTAACATAAAATCGATGGTCCGATTCGAGTAATGTGATCGAGTTCCGATCGCCGTCCGCTCGACACGAATCGAGTATTAACTAGCGGATATTGCTCTGATTGCGTTCGGAGCGACTTCGATTCGATTTCGATGGACGGACGTCACTTTGGAGCTTGTATCTAGTCTATACGTATTTTATGTGTAGTTAAAGGTCGTACTAATAAAAGGTCGTGATTAATAAAAAAGAACGAACATAATTAAAAATCTCTCTCGTCATACCTACTTATTTATCTTACAAAAATTGAAACCTAATTACCCGCACGCTGAAAATTTACACAAGTGCATGCAAGTAATCAAATTTTAGTAAATTAAAATTGGCAAGGGTGGTGACTATAACTTGAAGATTTCTTACATTATTAAGTTGGTAGAATAGTGTTATTACGCTGTTAAGGTAGTATTTATGTTTTCAATTTATTTTTTAAAAATACTGATCCTGTGTATTTAGATTTTTTTATATTGTGTAATGAAAATACAGTATTGCACTTGATGGGTCTATACTTCTACTTGAAACCCAAGTGTTAACCTATAATTATTGCGACGTACAATTTATTCAGTTATTAAAGTTTTGTTCATTAACTGTGAATGCCCTCAAAGACATATGGATATCAAAATGATTACTAAACTTAATAATCTTATAATGAGTTTTTAAAAATCTATTAAAACAGTGAATTGTTTGAAATTTCAATATCAATAAATTTTATATAAATTATTATATTTTAATATATTTATTATATAGCCAACAATGACATACACTTCGCGCCTACAGGCTAGCCTACAAATATTATCTTAATATCTATTAATTTATATATTTTATACGAGCAGAATAAAACCATATACGTACATAAATATCTAATACATTTTATATATGCAGCTCGAACTTAATAAGAACCGCTTTCTGTTCAAATATCTAAATCAAACAGCATTTACAAAAGGGCAGGGCGTTTTTATTCAATGGAGACATCTCACCGCCACACGGCATTCACCTCGGTAGGGCAGTTCTTTTTTTTTCTGCTTTTCATCGAATCTAATAAATCTCGCCCTGCTATCGTGCCCGTTCGTGCGGCCATAATTTTCTACGAAATGATGTTTCACGGTCGAAAAAGTGCCCGCATCCCTCAAGACGTCGATAAACTGTCGACCCCCTAACACATTATGTGCGGACGGTTCTAGAACTAATCTGTATTATGATTGACAAGGGTTTTAAAAAGGCGCGGAAGCGAGTCGAGAGAGAAAAAAAATAATGTGAAAGGAAATAAAGGAGGAACCTCAGTTTTGGTAGAAATCGTGGAATACGATAAACGCTAATGCTGTAGAAAACTAAACGTTTCGCACTTTTTCTACCGTCTGATGAATTGTCGGCCGTTCGATCGTACAACTGATGCGTGCTAATAATTTATCGTCTAAACCTCAGTATGCAATGATTGAACATCTTGTCATTGTTTTCATAAGTGTATTTTTATGACAAAATGACATTATGTATATTAGCACTTTCATTCGGAATAAAATATTCGCTTCTAAAGTCACTGAAATATGTATGTAAATAACTGGTATATGATTTTTTTCAATACATCTCTTTTTAATTGAAGACAGCTTCATAAACATCTATGTTTCATACGTTTAAATGAATTTTCAAAACAAATTTCCCAATTCACTTCGGTCACCTCTTCAATCGCTTCTCAAGTGCAGCCAATGAATGCATCTTCCGGCGATGAAAACTGTTTTCCATTGACTTATTTTTTTTTAAGAAAAGTAGAAGCAAAAAACGTCACACAGCTCCAAAACGGGACTTCAAGGAGGGTGACCTATGAGTTTGATCGGTGTGTTGTTCAGAAAACCTCTTGTTTTGAGCGTTTAGTGCGCGAAGGCTGGTGTACAGAGAGTTGGTAACATACCCTAGTACAATTCACCATTGATGCTTTCTTCATTTTGTAAGTATATCGTCACCAGATAATACTTTAAAACAACGAAAATTTGTATCAAATTCGCTTTCATTTCTCGCTTGTTTCACTTTGGTTGACGTTTGTTCAGTTTGAAATGGCCTCACGTCGACTGACCTGTTTGTTTATTGATAAAACATGCTGATAAGTCCATGATTCATCATCCGTAACGATATTGTAAATGTGCCGATTAAATATAATTATTAAATACACAGGAAAAACATACACATTGCAACTAGAAAGCGTGGGTCATAGCCAGTGCACTAGTTTCAGTAATTGCATTAATTAGGTAATTTTAAAAGAACACATTTTAAATGTTTTATATATCATATATAAAATATATGTTACATATATAATATATGTTACATATATTTAGATGTCCCAAACATTCAAATGCTAACTAGCTAGAAAAATTCTAAATAGACAAATATCCATCGTCAATATCTGTAAGTACCTACTTGCTTAAAGTGTAACTGGGCGCTAATAAGCGATTGAATTGTAAAAGCAGACGAACGGACGCATGATAAATTACTTATTAGAATATTTAACTTGGAGTTTGTACAATTATAATTTTAATTTATACAGTGCCATCTAGTGGCAAAATGTACTGCTGCTACCTCGTCTGTTGTAAAAGGCTTTTCAAATAGTACGTACATTTTACGATAGGTGGCAGAAAGTGTATGCTCGTGACAAGATTACATATATACAAGAGATGGCGTTGCGTAATTAACATAAATATAAATTTTCTCTCAATATTATATACATATTCAAAATACATTCATATTCAAAAGGTATTTCAACATTCAATAATGAAATGGTAATTCGAAAAATTTTAATACATTTTTGCAACTATTTTTGTTTATTTTAATAAAAATTACTATAGTTAGTACGTACCTACTGGTTATCAAGTTATGCCATATTTTCAATTTTTATTTTCTATAGCAACTGCAAATTCTGATTAAAAATAACCAGAAATGATAGACGAGTAAAACCATTGTCCTTTCATAGTAATATTTAAAAATGCAATTAAGTACACCTTTTTAGTACATAGGTAAGTATACTGTAATTTTATTACCTCCATTGCGTATATACTGAGGAAAATTAAGTTATTCACAGCAAATTAGTCCCATTAAAGTTTTATTGATTGCGTTAATCTCTTATACTTAGCGTTTGCTAAGTATAAGATTGGGATCGGAAAGTATAGAATCGGGTGGAAAATTAAAATACTATTTCTGTCATTTCCTTTAAACGCGACACTAACTTGCCTATCTTGTAGGTATTAACTAACGAATGTTTCGGTCAGCCCTCGCTGAGAGTTTTTGGCTAGCCTCCAAGATGCATGCTATTGTTTGCATCTGGATTTATATAGAAAAATTAAGTTCGTGTGAAAAAGGTTGTTCTTAACCTTTTGTATACTAACCAAGGAGATTATTATAACATTATTAATTTAACAAATCGAGACAGAGGGACACTGAAGTAGATTTATTATTTCGTTGTTGTCAAATTATAGACGAGTAAAGACTCCTTCACAGTGAGTTGATTAAATTACTATTGCCACAAAAACAACATCAATCGACACCATCAGGCAATAATTACCCTTTGACACGACATAAAACTACTTTTTAAATAGCATTACATTACCGTCAATGTAAGAGAAAGAAAATGTTATGCAATAGGTAATAAAATAATTCGAATCATTCATGGAATATATGTTTTAAAGTATGTAAGTGAATTAAAAGTAAAATGTTTTCGAAATATCGTGTTAGAAGTTGTAGGTGTGACTCCTACAAAAAATGTGGTGTCAAATTTGAAATCAGGGTCTTCCTATTAATTTTATTCTAATCACTTTCTTTGTTTGCGAAACCGTCTGCTAATGAAACAGACGGAATGATTTCGTATCGAATATCACATTAAGAGACAAATAAATAAAGGCTTTATAGGTCCGGATCTCAAGAATTCAAACCGACTACTGTAACTAAATTTAAAAATAAAATAAAAAGAAAAATAACTGTTTCCATTTCCTGTATTTGAAACTTATGTTTTTACAATTTCACATTTGCATGGAATTTATTGAACACAATAAAAATAAAATAGATATAGTTTAAAAATTTGTTTTTCATATTATGTTAATACGTTTTATATAAGTCATTTTTTAATTACATTAAATAAATTAAGCTCTAAACGACAATCAATTGGTATAATTAACGACATAAGCATTCTGAACATCAAGCAGATTAGCCAGTGACGCATACAGCCAAAGGGAAAGTTTTCAAATCGACGCATTAGTCTAGAAAAAACATACAACACCAAAAAAATGTCTACTGTGTAAGACTTTTCTTCGAGAAAATTCATAATTTTTTCATCAAAATAAATTTACAGTTTTTGTCATTAGAACGAAATTCCTTAAAGCGGCTTGCAGTGAGAGTTGACTAGCAGAAATAATAACGTAACAAAAAAGCGTTATGACCCCTCTCTGTCTCTCTCTTGTAATTACTATTTAGTAATTTTTTATAAAGCTTATGATTCACTATTTTATGTTTAATTTTTAAATAAGGAACATATTTTATATATCAAATGAAACTCTTCGATTTTATTTCTCACTTTGCATTATTTATATTAAAAAAAAAAACTTTTGATTCTGATAAAGGTCTCCCAACCACACATTTAGTGTTTTCTTCTTTTTTTAACTTCCCGCTAAGAAAATTGAAAATTTTCTAAAATTTTCGGAAAGTTATTGGTTGCATCCCATTTTGCAAAAATCGAGTTTTCAGATCTCGACGTTCTGAGGGTCTAGGAAGCTTCCTTGATCATCCCTGAGATGATGTCCGTATGTCTGTGTGGATGTGTGTGTATGTGTGGATGTATGTAAAAACCTGTTATAACTTTTAAACAGCTTGACCAAATCAAGCCCACTAAACGGCGTTCCAAAAAGTTTCACCAAACTTAGATTTCCTGAAAGTTTGGGTCGATTTAGACCGGTAGATTTTGAGAAATTTTCAAAAAACTAACAAAAAAAATTTTTTTAAAAAGGTTTTTTCAAAATAACTTTAAAATGGCTTGACCGATCAAGTCCAAAATCTAATAAGCTTTTAACCTATTAAAAACACGTCGATTTCTGCAAACCAGGTCAAAATCGGTTGATTCGTTTGTAAGAAATCGTTGTCGAAAGAAATCGAAAAAAAACAGTTTTTTTTGGAATAACTACAAAACGGCTTGACCGATCGATTTCAAATTCTAACCAGCTTTTGACCCTGTAAAAACACGTTGATTGCCGCAAACCGGGTCAAAATTGGTTGATTCGTTTGCGAGAAAACGTTGTCGAAAAAAATCGAAACAAACCGTTTTTTTACTGAAAAAATCGCGTCAAATCCCGTATATTTTCGAGTGTTTTGAACTCAAAAATAGCGGGAAGTTTCAGGGTTGGCCTACGGGGTTAACCAATTTTTAGTTCGTCATTCATGAAGATTATTATCCATTGCCTACAGGCAAGCGTCTAGTGAAATAATTATATAACTAAATATGTCCATCCCAATAATTACTTTCATATAAATTTCACATTATATGTACCTATATGTAGTAATAATAATATTGGTTGTATTGAATTTATAAACAACTACTGTGTATTTTTTGCAATCATCTAATAAGAATTCAATAAAAAAAAACTCTTTGACTTTTATTTGCTTTAACACATTTACTATGAATACTTTAAATTAAATACATGTAACACAAAAAAAAATTTCCCATAAAAAGTTTATATTTTTCGGATAAAATAAAATATATAAAATTAATTACGCAAAACCGCATTTATTGAAAATATAAATTTAAAATTGTTAAAATACATTAGTATAAACAGTCATGATTATATGCATTCATGATGATGAATACATTCATGAATACAATTATTCACCAAAATCAGTTTGTCAAATATAAAGGCGACTTATGTTCAATAAAACTGCCACCTCATGAATAAGCTTACAATTCGAATACATTTCTTTTGGTGGCACGAGGCTGAAATTTTAGTTTAAAATGTAATGCGCAATGAAGCATTCATACCGTGAAGTTGACTAAATCAAAATTTTACCAATTAAATCCACTCATGTAGGGAATCCAACGAAAATGCCTTTTTCTGTATTCAATTTTTACCAAGTGTGCATTGTAAAACACATGATATTATAACTATCTAAAGGACTAAGGTAAAAAAACAATTGACACTTGTTTAGGTAATCGATATCTGTCAATGTTCTCGAATCGACATACAATTCGTTGGATACGGATTCGAAGCGGGAGAACAGATTCGAAGGTCAGTGGTGGGTTGCATGCTGCATGTTATTACAAGTTACAGACAAGCGTCTAATTATGGATTTCCGCGAATTAACACCCCGCACAATACGATACGCATCATAATATATCATTTTAATTAAATGATTGAATCATTTGAGATCCGTGCATACGACGTGAATTCTAAGAAAGAAAATGGCGTTATTTCGATTATTCATATCGGCGACATGTAAATTTTCGACGTGAATGGAACGGTTCGTTTTCCATCAATGTTTAAGTGGTGGAAAATCTAACCGGAACATCAGCTCCGACTTACTCTATAGTCGAAGCATCGGTTGTTACCGAAGGTTGGTCATTTGGAGCATGTACAAGAATATATATCATCGATTCTTGAATATGTGTTGAATAATGAACCACCGGTTTAGCAGTCCACTATTATAATTTCATTTTTTTCTTGTGATCTCAATATACAAACCATTTTCCTACAAATATATGACTTTTCACAAAAATGTAATAATACCATTTCATTAGTTATTCGCAGTAGGGTCGGAAGACATATTTGTATAACTCCGTTATAAATAACACCCAAATAATTATTAAGAAATAAAAAATAATAATAAGATAAAAAACTCACACTTAACAATCATTAACTAATTATACTTTTAATTACAGCCTGAAAGGGCTTTGGTGAAATATTAAGCATGCCAGAGCTATTTTATTCAAAAGAGGAATAAAAAACAAAAATCTTCACCATCAAGTTTTTCATATACTTTGTACTTAAAATTTATATTAAAAGCAATTATTTTAAAGATGGTTTGATATTCAGCTGGGAACAAGAACAGGGGTGCCAAACTTTTGTTTCTTTTCTGCTTATGAAACCCAGTTTACCATAATTTCTTGAATTCATTGATTTTGTGGATGATATTGAAAATTCTGCATTACCGAATTGTTTTCAATCATAAAGACTACGTTGTCAACATAGAACAGACTAAAAGCCTCTTATTGCTAAACGTTCGACGCCAGATGCTTCATCACTATGTAGTAAAGCAGTAGGCTAAAGGTCGAACCTTGAGGACCCTAATTCACGTACACAACTCACCGCTGGGCCTGATATGCATCGTGTTCGCGCGTGGTCGTTTATTTTGTAGATATCCACTATTATTTAATATAGCACTGAAGTATATTTTGCACTCACATAAACTGCCCTATGATCAGTTGGACAGCGCTGTCAAATGCCTTGTCTAGGTCTATCTAGTGCAGATCTTATTTCCTATCTCTGTAATGCTCTATATTATATGCTGTTATACTCTAATTTGGTATACCAAATAGCCTAATATCGCCGTTGATTGACTTTCTGCTTAGGGTTCACGGTGATTTCTATATCAGTTGCCGTATGCCGCCGAAAGTACGTTAAGCTGTCGGTTTTAGACGTCACTTCTACATTGACGACGACTATCATCAAAGTCATCCACCAATCAACAACTTCAGCGGCTTTAGGTCTAAGTTATTCGATATGAAATTAGATCGTCGATGCCATTCGACGAGCATCGTCTAATATACTAAAATTTAATATAATTCTCTTTAAAGAATGCATCCTTTATCCCAATTTTTGGCAGCTTCATCATTTGACAGCTTCGAATGGCACCTCCCTTCAATAGTTAAGAATGAGAGGAAGCGAGCAACAGAGAGAGACGAATACAGAATAACCGCAAAGTTTTCTAGTTGACTGTGTAACATTAAAAACGAATTTAAGCGAAAATTCCAGCCTCAAAGCATACATTTATATTTAAGTTTCTCATCCACTCGCTGGCACCACAAGAGCGGCCGCCGCACGGATCGGAGTGGGCATTAAGGGACTTAACGTGTACGGTGCGCGAAAATTTTTTTTTGATAAAGTTTTCCTTTACTGCCGCGTCATCACACCCGTGTAGTTAACCTCCATTATGTTACGATGTAAAAATTAACTCTGACGATCGTTATAATCCCAGAGGTAGGGATGGCATGACCTTTACGTTTACGGTTGATAGTTGAGCCAGTGGGCTTCCGAAGAGGAAAGTGTATGATGCGCATTTGACCAAATGTCAATTGTCCGATGATTAACATTTGACTTGAGTCAAATTGAACTACTCTATTTCGTGCCTCGAAGAGTGTACGCTATCAGTACCGCAGTAGTTCTTTGATGGCAAACACAACACCCCTTACCAGCAGGGGCTGACGATAAGAGCTTAGGTGCCAAACCCTGAATATCTTATATCCCTATTATAAATCTCCAAGTGACATGAAAACATTGTGTGTCTCAGTAGCGGGTAATGGGATAACGAAAACCGGGCGAAACAGTCCCGTTAGTGTCATTCATGTTCATTGGTTAATTTTTTTTAATTCATATATTAAGTTGATGAAAAAGTTATTTTAGGCTAATACTACTAAACACCGAGAGTGCACAGTCTCAGATAACTAATTATTAAAAAATATATTGGATTTATTTACATGTATAAAAATTAATATCATTCATTATATTTTTTTTATAATAACACTTCATTTAGCGATTATAGTCCTAGAGGCGAGCGACGAAAAACTGAAAAAGAATTTCCAAAATTTAAAATTTTGATATTGCATCACATTATTGGAGTACAGAAATAGCTTGCCGTCAGTCACTTGGATTCGTTAGTGTTTGGCGGACGCAACTTCAAATTTGTAAAAAAAAAAACTATGTACCTCGCAACTATTTTCTAAAACTTAAAAATTAATAAGCAAGCAGAATATTGATTAAAAATAAGTGTTACGGTCATCGGTCACTTAAATCTTGTAACCGGGCGCGTCGGTCACGCGGTTAAATTGTAAAACATTGGTACATCGTGCAAGCATTTTCTAAGATCTCAAATTTAGTATACAGGTGAAGAACATTGTTATAGTTATAAAAATATATTGTTTAGTTAATATAGTCAGTCAGTGTTTCTTTAACAGATGCTGTCCGACGCCGATAAAAGGTTGCACCTTGCTGTTGTATAATACGTACTGTAATAAAGACTGCCTAACGGTCTTATTCAAATTAAAAGGCAGACTACTACGTTTGAAAGCAATCACTCCATATTTACACGGGTATTGTCACGATAAAAGCTAGTATTTATAATAATCAGAATATATAGTTGCACAATTCCCATATATCCTGAATATTCATATAGGAATTGTATTTCGTGACCTGCTAAGTTGTATATTTAACGTGGTTTGTGTTAAAATTATCAAGGATTCTACTTTCACGAGTTTGGTATTTGTTATACGTACTCGCGGTTGATTCTAAGTACTCGTGAGCGTGTAATATTTGTGTAGTTAGTACTGTTTGTGTAGATGAATACATTTTTGTTGCATTTTAGAAAATAAACATGTTTATTTATGCATTTTGAATTGCATGTAAATACTTTTTAGGGTTCCGATACAAAATAGCAAAAACAGAACTCTTATAGTTTAAACATGTCCGTCCGTTCGTCCGTCTGTCAGGCTGTATGTCGCAAGCATTTTATTTAAAAATAACAAAACGTATAATAATGAAATTTATATTGTAAGATGTCTTGTATAAGCCACTTCTTTGTTTAGTAGTTAAATATCAAAAATAAATAGTTCTGGTGGAAGCACTCCATACATGTAGCACAAGCTGAAAACAAATTTTTCAGCAAACATCAACATGTGGCACATATTTCGGTAGCAGATATTTTTCCCCCGCCTTTATTTTGTAAACCGTATGTTAAAAAAATATGAAAAAATTACGAGGTAACGCTTAATAAATACTTTCAACTAAAATTATTTTGAATATGGTTAGATATGCTGTTTTTGAGTTATTGCCGAAAAATTGCGCTTCTCAACAATAGGACGTAAATGCCATGAAGATACGCTCCTTTGCTGATGCACTTTTGTTTACAGTAGTCTTATAGTAATAGTCGACATACCTATTTGTATCTTTAGTCATATACGACTAAACCATTCTGTGCGGGAAACATGGAAAAAGTATTATCAACATACTTTTTCATCTGTAGTGCATTTCTTTGTAATAATGGCTTCGGAATGATGAGCATGATCCGACATGCTCTTGGCCAGTTTTTTTTTTTATTTTGTTGAGAGATGCATTTCTTGCCAGTGCAGAGAATCAGTTGCTGGGGAGTAGCATTTGCTACTTATGGAAAAATACTTACACATGTTACCTAATATTTGAATCGAGTTTAAGTCCTAAATTGGTTAATTACCAAGTTGTTATTGTTTTATTTAATCGTTCCAAACTATTGAACTGAAAACTTGAGAAGTATTCCCAGTCTGTCAAAGAGCATTGTAACATTTTGTGATTGCCGTCAGTCGTTGGGTTTTCTGAGCGTTACCTACCGGTTGTGAAATTCATTAAAAAAAAATAGCAAAGGTTCTACCTATTTCAAAAAATTGAGGGGTGTGTTGTGTGTGAGCCTCGTTGCGGGTATAACCACAAAAAAAATCATTGCCAAATTTTAATTTAAACACAGTAAATCAAAATTTAAATAAAATCCATAAATACTGATAATTTCTTTATTTTTATGCGAGGAAGCTGTATAGGAACGAACTATTCGAGCGAACGAACAAACTGCAAAAAAGAAATCTATTCTGAATGTCGAGAACACAATGAAAATGTTCTTTCGCGTCTGTATCGTATTTATACCCTGTCCCAGAACGGGATTCCTATTCGCTATCTCCCGCAGCTCCCGGTTAGCCATAAAGCAGTTTCCTTTGTGCTCGGGCCGCGGCACGGGGCGCGCCGTGTTTGTGTCCCGGCAAATGGACTCGCCTATTAGGCGTCGCAAACGTTTCGTTCGCATTTTTTTTTTCGGAACATTACCGAATTGACGGGTCGTCGTGGAAGAAGGTTTAGAAATAATTTTTCAACACACAACGGTACCGTAATGATTATGGTCTCTTAGTTTGAAAGTTGCTACTGAAATCATTTATTTAGTGTAATACAGCAATCTGTCCGGCCCAGATCTGACTTTAAGCTGTAGGGCTTGGTTTTCAAGGGTTTATGGTCTCCTTTTCAAAATTTTCGCAGGGTTAAAAATTTTCTTTTTGTTTGTGTCAAATTCACAGTTATTGCTATTATTAAAAATAATTATTAAACCATGAAATAGAATAATAATAAAACTAAATAATCAGACTGAGAATCAAAGTTTATACATTCAAACAAAAGCGATAAGTACTTTTTGCGTCATAGGTATCCCCATGTCATTTGATTTATATTGTAGTGTGAGCATAGTTAAAATTTTATATACATTTATTTTTATGATGAATTTGCATATACAGTAACTAGAATACTTATAATGACATATATCAAGGTCAAGTTATATGCTTATATTGAGATTTATATAAAATATAAACATATTATATGTATTATTTAATTCAGATAAATGTCGTATTAAGTATTTTAGTATAATTATATACTACTTAGTATAATTTATGGATGATGATTTTCAATGATTTAAAAAGTTCACATTTTTTAGTTGTTATTGATTATTTGTAAATTCTAATGCCAGTGATTCAAAGTGGAACTTTCGTTAAAGTCTAGACAATAGGTTACTGTTTAACGATTATTCATTGTACAATGATTCATCATTTAATCTCATGCAAACTGGATTGACAATGTGTTGAAGAAGGTCTTAAATTAAAGCATTCGAAACATATATAAATATATGTAAGTAAAGAAAGAGAGATGTGCAAATTCATATCAAGTAGAGAGTTGTTGTCCTCTATCAACCCCTTTGGGAAATGCGGGCGTAAGCTTATATTGTGTTGTATTCGTTACAGCCCATATTTATACATACAGTATAAATACTACTTAACCTATTTAAGTAATATTTTTACCTCTCGACTACTTTTTGTTTGAATTTCCATCGATAGCGTCGTTTCTTCTACTCTAGAACTGAAGAAAATTGAAAAATTACAATAAAACAAACGTCGATGCAATCCGCGAACACGAAGCGTCCTCGCCGTCCTTAAGAAGCGAATTCATGACTCCAAAAAAAAATAATAATAGCACATAAGCGTTGTCATTTACAAAAGTGTGTAATCTAGCTGAGTACACGGTCGGAGGTCAGGCCGGTTCACGGCGGGCTGTATCGACCGCCGGCGGGCGGCGGCGGGCGGCCCGCCCCCGCCCGCCGCCGGCGTTATGAAAGATCTGCGACGGGGCGGATGTAACAAAAATATTAACGTCAAATATTTGCCGAACGTACCCGACCGTGAATACGGAACACCCGGGCTGTAGAAGGCGAGAGAGCGGAATATCGGAATGTGTATTATTTCGTCCGCTAATGACAATGTTCTATTAAATGCGTTCACTCTGCATTGGCGCTGGATCCAATCGGTATTATAGGTTTCCAGGGCTCATCACAGTGGTTGGACAATTTTAATTTTTAACTTACGTACAAATACGATTAAAATGAAAACGCATAAGAAAATTTAATCTACTGTACAATTTATGAGTGAATGCGTGCGTGTGCATATATGTATATGCGTGCGTGGTGTTTCCAGGCATGTGCCGCGCGCGCGCGTTTGTGTGCGTGTAAATGCGTAGGTGTATGTGTGTGTGTGTGTGTGTGTGTGTGTGTGTGTGTGTTTGTGTGTATAGTGTCTTAGAATTTGAGTTAATGTATGTTCATGCGTGTATGCATACTATAAATAACTATTTTTATTAAATTTTCAATTTGATCATGGTCTATGTTTTGTAAGAAATGAGTATCTGCATTTAAACTTTGTGGATAAACGGATAAACGTTCTTTTTTCAATCTTATTCTATAAGTGAGGACCCAGAAATATATAAAATATTTGTGAAAAATATGGAGAGACAGTTTTTAGGGGCAAAGGCTTGTCTTTCGGAATAGGCTATTGTCCATGTCGAGGTGGCGCAAGTGACGTTCGAATGTTGTAATAAAGCTGTGTTTAAGATGAACAGTTGTCTCGCGGTTAGCACATTCCTCCTAAGATACAAGAATTTGATAACAAACCGATAGTAATAGAACCGCGTTTTGTATTTGTGATTGTTATTTACATATTTTATTTTATCATATGAAGCTGAAATATAATGGTGGTTCTTTCTGTATGCATCTTAATATACATAATAATGTATAATACACAGTATTTTGTGTATTTAATACATAATAAATTGTATGAGTCTCCCATCCGCATTATGTGGGTATGGGAGGCTTAAGTTAGCTCCCAAGCCCTCCATCTGATGTAAAGAGATTGAGGGCGGTATGTCTCGGCACTGTATTGAATTAAATCTGACACGACATGTACTTTAAGTCGTTTGATCATCTTGATATCAAACATCGTTAATTTCAAGAGAGCACCATGAAATTATAAATACACCTAAAAACCTTTTGCCATATGCAGTAGTTGAATTATTAAGTACATTGACCCGGTTTCGACATGTAACACAAAATTGTAACACAATGATTGATCATGCATAAAAATGTATACATATTTTTTATTTGGGATAATAATTGTAAGTTCTTCTTAAAATTCCTATTGTATGCGCTCTTGTCGTTTTATTAAGAATTGATAGACGTATACACTAGATATTTATAAATTGATATATATATATATATATATATATATATATATATATATATATATATATATATGTAGGTTTGTGTCGCATTTTTCTTTTTTTTGTCATTAAAATTTCAAAATGTATCAAATTTCTTCCTTGGATTAACTTACTTTGGTGGACAGAACAGGAACAGAAAAATGGCGATACGCAATTTATATTTTTTTAAGACGTCACCTATTAAATCTTATCAAAACTAGCAAGATGCAAACAGTACAACCTAAGAGATTTTACTCAAACTTTTTACTTATGAAATGCAAAAAAATTTTTACCTATCAAATCTATACATATATATACTTTTGTCTGTCGGACCACCGATTACTTGTAGCCAAGTTTCTTGAGGCTCGTTTGCCATGCTTTCACAGGAGTCATTCATTTTAGATATACTCGTGGTAGTGGGTTAAGAAATAATATCAAAAAAAGGTGGTTAGATCACTCATATTTTATTTATACAAATAATTAAAACATTTACACGCTTACAATACCCAAAAATCAAAACGGATTTTGCTAACAATGTGGTGTGCACACGTACACTGCGACTCGGTCTGCTGCCAAAACGCAAGTGACGTCAACACACCAGCGCTAGCAACCTCCACAATCCTATTTAGTGTTGCCTACACTAAAATTAAATCTTAATTATATGCACACAAAAATAGTATTAGATAACAATCGATCTGTGAAACGAATTAAAATAATCACAAATAGGTTATTCACAATCAAATTGAGTTTCTTGGGCAGAAAGACAATTAGAAACAAATGCGCCCGTCGTACATATCGAAGTCAATATGAATACATTTTGAAGTCGATTGCAAAAAGAATCCGTCGTATAATTCCGACGTTAGGTAAAACTTCGTTTCAAACGACATCAGGTTTATTATTAGAAAATCCTCAGCGATATCCCCGTTGAAAATTATACCCTCTCAACCGTGAAAATAGCTCGGCATCAAAATTTTATCCGGAATTTAGGCCAATTTATCTCGAGACGCGTTACTCAGCCGGCGCTAAAGTCGGATATTATAGCGCACAGGTGGCACCACTGAGCTTTATATCCGGATAATATGCGCATTAAGTGCGTAATTTCGACCTTGCGCACGTTCTCATGACACGCTATGCGGCGAGCGAAACGTCAGTGTGTATTGTATTGGTATAAAATATGAACGTTAACACTGATTTCAAAAGTTGAAATCTTGAAAAGGAACTTCATAACATAGAGATGGCATTGGAAAAGGACACATGACACGCCTCAATAAGCAAATCCAGTCACAAAACTTCTACGTACAGCGAGTGTCTTATCTGATAGCCTTTAATGTGCATCCTAATGATATTGGACGAGTTTTGATTTCGCACGATTAAATGACTCTTTGCGGAAACTGATTTACAAATACACTACTTTTACGTGACTTCAGCGCTGTTTTGAATAGAACATACGTTATTATTTCGACAGCACGTACATATATTTATAAGTATAGTAAATTGCACGTGTATTCATGCGCTCTCGTACACATCCTAAATTTCTTAATCGAATTCGACGTTAGCGGCGTCTCTATGGATTCTTCTCTATGGTTCCTAAGATGCAGTTTTTGAAAAATGGCGTACGTGGTATTTACGTCGTACGAGTAGCGATTAATAAATGACATTAGTCGAATTTCATATTCAGCGCTTTAAAACATAGTTTTAAAAATATGCAATAAATACTGCTAGAAAAGATTCATATGTCACAACATTTTTTTGGAAAATAATTTGCTCCTGACTTCGCTTCAGGTTCAAAATTACCTTCAATCAATATATCAATTTTAATTCATATATGGACCTTCAGTATCAGTAAGCCAGAAAACTTTGCTGTTTGCTATAATTTTAACCGATTACGGTAAATTTAAGGAGATTTTAACAGTCTTTTTTAGTAATTACATAAAAATGATGATGTAATACAATGTACGGCCTGTTATTCAATAAGTTTTCCAGAATAAGTACGAAATTAGATTTGCTTTAAAGTAAAAAAAAATTAAAGGGCATAGAAAACCATTTATGATTATAATTTCCGTGTCGGTGTCGTTGACGTTTCTACCTGATTCACCAGACGTGCATTAGATAAGTTAATATTCCATAAAAAAGATTATGAAATAGGATTGCCGAGGTGGTGTTCAGTTTTATTACTATTTTCTAGCATAAAATTATGTAGCTTCAAACGAAAATTATCCTGTTTCTGTATTTTACAAAAAATAACCGATTTCATATCAATAATCAATTTATTTATATATGGAAATTTAATATATATATTTATATAGAAATAAATGAGAAATATAGTAATAAACATAAATTTAAAATGAGAAATAAGAATAAAAATAAACATGTTAGTCTAGGACATAAAGTCACGAATTAATTTAGGAACTGTGTGTGCGCATATTCAGTAAGGTCCCTGAAAATTTATAGAATCTATCCTTAAATAAATTTAAAATCGTTATGGAGCAAATGTTTGTAAAAAACGGGTTATTATTCAATTTGTGAATGTTTAGAAGACAAATGTTCATGGACATAACCAGCTCGACTTTTTGCGGATTTTTTTTATGTTATAAATTTATATATATGTATATATATATATTTCTTGCTCGTTCTTCTTAAGGGAAAACTGCTTTTCGAACGAGTGGTCAAATGGCTAAGCAGAAAAATATATTAATAAAATAAAGATGTATTTAATTAATTTGAGAATTTATATTTTAATTAGTGCAATAAACGAATGCGTGTTTCATTTCTCTAATTTTTACTTTATGATTTTTTTTCAAATACACATAACCTCCTATATTGACTCAAAGAAACTAAATCAAATGATTTGAAACTTAGTTCAGAGCATCGCATCCTAATTCTATTCAAAACTGAATTTGGTCTCTATAACCACGAAATTGAGTCTTTAAAAGAAAAGAAAGTAAATGTGAAGCACAAAACCGATGACTTTACCGAAAAATATAATTTGAATAAAAAAAAGGCTTTTACAAGAATTGCTTTTATGCAGCGAGCTTTCATAAAGATTTCTTTGATACACCGAGTATCAATAAAGGTTTCTCATCAACAACAAAAACCTTTGTTATCTCAACCTCGTAATTCTTAAGAATATGATTTACATATATGAATTATATCATATTATCATGAACTACTTTATGTTATTATTATATTAAAGTGTATTTACAGTCAATACCGGCACAATGACATTCACAAATATACACACTGATATATATAATTACGAGGATAGTAGCACTTCGAGGATTCAAAGAACGACCGCTTGTTGGGGTGATTAAAATATCATTTAGGGATGCTCGATTTACAAGCGGCCGTTATATCGCCAAACCGTTGCGGCCGCCATCTTGTTGTTTTATATAAAAACCACCAAATTCCAATTTGGATTCGGAGGTTTTCACATAATTTAAATTTAAAAACAGAAATGACTTGTTGTAGCTTCTCTATTGTTTTAAATTAAAACTGTGCACATCGCACTAAATATTGACTGTCTTATTCAGAGTCGCTAGTCTAACTTTAAAACGTGCTTAGACAACAGTTCAACGCGAGTTTACAAAAAAGTCTATTCAGAAATCTTGTTTAATTTATAAACACTGTTTAAACCTCGTCTAAACTCGTTTAAGGCAAAGGCTGTTTAACAGTGGTCTAAGGATTGTTTTACTGAATATTTGACGTAGGTTGTCAAAAGTGACATTTGATTATCGTGTTTTTGTCATCAAGTTAAAAATTGATTTCTATGAATTTATAATTATTAATTCGAAGCGCATTCATAATGGAAGAATTATCTGAAATTAAAGAATTTCACAAATGTTTCAATAAATACAAATTTTATATACATATGTAATTATATAAATACATACTTTTCATTACTTGGATGCCAAATACTAAATATTTTCGAGTTTTTTAATACATTTTTTGATCAGAATGTTACCATTATAACGCTTAAACACCGTTTAAGTTAGACTGCAGTCTAAGTGACATACTGAATTGTTTAATGCCTAAACACCTGTTTAAGAAGTTAACAGTGTTTAGTTAAACTACCGTTGAACGATGTTTTAAATAATGATTCTGAATAAGGCAGTGAATTTTTATGATAAAATAAATATTATAATCTAGTTCTGTTTCATATACTTCTCTTACTAGCTTTCCGCCTACGGGTTCGATCGCATGTACACAGAACGATTTCCTTAATCTCTTATATTAAACGACTTTGCTGTCAATCTGTCGCTCCCGTCCTCAATTCTGGTCTTGGTACTCTTTCTGATTTTGATCCCAGTCTCGCTCTTGATTGTTATCTAGATCCCGCACTCGGTTTCGAGCGCGGTCGTATTGTCAGTTTGAGTCCCGATCGCGGCTCTCGATTCTGCTCCTCGTCCAGCTTACAATTCGATACCGCTACCTGCCACGGTTCCGATTTGTACGAAGTAAGAACAAATTTAGTATCAAAATATACGCATTGCTATTCAAGGATAGTGTAACGTTCTATGTGTAAAATAATTTTATATACATTAATTTATATATATTAGACAATCTCACTAACCCACTGTGTATTTCACCATTTACAGTAAACAATATCGATATCAAATTTCATAGTCGTAACCTTACACCCTAAAAAACAGTTCATACAACATTAAATCTTAAGTTTTCATAGCGCGAAGATACAAAATTTTCCCCTGTCTTCATTACTGTCTATACTCCAATTGCAAGTTTGTAATGTTAAATAAATATTTTTTTAGGTTTCAGATTTTTTGCCTTACTTGTGAATACCTTTCTTCTTCAAATTTTATGATTCTAGATGGATGGGAAGAACCCTACAGGTTTTTATTTACTTATTAGTTTCAAAATTTATGGAACAAACGTTCGTATTTCAAAAAGGATCTTGACAAACAGATGGACAAACGGACAATGAAGTGATCCTATAAGGGTTCTTTTTTCCTTTAATTAAAGGTACGGAATCTTAAAAATGTATTATCAAAATACGGTATGATGTAGAAGATCATATAATAACATATAAAAAATTCAATTATAGAGGAAAAACTATAAATTGAGAAAAAAGTAAATATCTTATTGGAAATGAAAGGAAAAACAACATTTTTGGTATTTTGTCTGGTTTCAAGGGCGTCGCCAAGGGGGGGCAGGGAGGGGCAGCTGCCCCCCCCTAGAGATTCTAAAAAAGTTGCCAAATATAATGCAACCAAAGTCCTAAGTCTTTGAGTTGATTTGCTTGAAGTTCAAGCCTTTCAACGCCATGCGGCTGCTTTCTAAATTTCGTTTATACTTTGTATTACTTTGATAGCTAAATACTCTGCTTTGTTGGAACCTGTTGTCAACGCACTCCAATCCATAGCTTTGGATGTGGTTAAGGCCTCGCAACACGTCAAACGCATTTTGCAATTGCTTAAGAGCCACCGTGATAATCCCGAAAGAGTCACAGATGAAATTATAAAGGATGCTACTGTTGTTGCGGAGAAAGTCGGTCTGGAGGAGGATATCACTTCAATGCCGCGCATTGTTGGGAAACAACGTCATCGAAGCAATCACCCAGCAGAAAGCCCTTCATAATTCTGGAAAAGATCATTAATAATACCATACTTTGACTCCGTTATTACATCGCTTGAAACACGCTTTGCTGAAGAAAATACTCCATCATTTGCTTTATCTGAATTACACCCCGCACAAATGCAAACGATGTCACTCGAAAATCTCACAGGAACTTGTGAAACTATCGCTCTGTTTTATAATTTACCAAACATAAAAATTGAAGTCGAGCTTTGGCAGCAATTCTGGCATAATAACTCAAACTCAACAGATCAAACCGTTGTTGATATCCTAAAAGAAGCAAAAACCTTCTTTCCCGACACGGAAAAAGCGTTGAAAATTTTGATCGCTCTTCCATGTACGACGTGTACGGTAGAGATCGTTTAGCAGCCTCAGGAGACTAAAAACCTGGCTAAGAAGCACTATGAGTGAAAATCGCCTCAATGGTTTGGCCATGATGAGTATGCACCGAAAACTTATACATGGAAACTTACAAGATTTTAATAATAAAGTGGTCGAGAAGTTCACAATGAATTCCCGAAAATTATGTTTTAATTAACCTAATATAAACAAACAACGACCACTATAATATTAAAATCTGGTAATTTAAAAAAAATACGCTGTACACTTATTCAAATTCAAACTCCTTTTTATTCTATTTTTCTAATAAATGTTATTATAACTTATTTACAAGTTTTTTATTGCATAGTCAAGAGCTCGTGCTCGTGTAGCTTTACACATTGGACTCTGTACTGTCACAGAATATATATGTATATAGTGCTAAGATATTGTTGTTATTACAATCGCTGTAGATGTAAGGCTCGTAGTACAAGTGAAAAGCTTCATGAGCTGTCGACTTTACCTACAATTCATACCTACTACGAGAAAAGTATGAATTGTAGTAGGTAAAGTCAACTTGCCCCCCCCCTGCGCCATCGGCTGGCGACGCCCTTGTCTGGTTTTCATTACTCCACTGATGAGGCGTGCCCTCCCATAATCTTTTGGACTAACTTCAATAAAAGACGGAGGTTCCATGTCCGTCGGTATATACTTTTATGCATTTTCAGCGACAGTTTTGCCAATTGTAGACCGATTTACAAAATTCGCTTTTTTTTGTTTACAAAGGTATAGTATGCTTGAAGTGGCCTCCTAATCACCAAGACAAGATCTGATGATGAGTTCCCAGTGAAATCGAGCGATATCCTAAAATATTATAGTTGTTAGAATATTTTTAATAGTTATTCAAGTGTTTGGAGCTCAGAGATGGTGATTCTTATGCCGCTGAGTTGATGAATTCACGGCACTCGTTAATGGATAGGAGTTAGGAGATAATATTGCGATTAGTTGATAGTAACTATTCTTCAATGACTACTAGCAAACCTAGTAAACACAGAATCAAAATTGATTTTTGATCTACAAACATACTTTTATTTATTCATATAATTAATTCCAATGTGATGATAATGTAAGCAGAAATACATAAGACTTTTTTTTTAATGTTTAAAACTGCAAATTTTGAATTTCAGCTGGGATCTTACTATAAAAGCGCACAATTGCTCCTTAAATGACTTATCAACTTTTCTTAGACGGATTTTATGAGCAGCAAAATCGTTCTTATGACTAGACATGAGAACGATCCCAAATTAATGTTGTGGATGTCGTTCCTTTATTGGAACGATTCTATATGTCTCGTGACATATATCAGGTTTTCATATGTGTATTGTTATGCTAAATTTAGGATATTAATTTCCTTAAATTTTTTTCTATGAGATATGAGATATGAAACAAACTCTTCAGCTTTATATATTAGTATAAATATCTATTAAAAGAATATAGTTTGTGTAAGCAATTAAATATAACGTTTGTTAAATATAATAAAATATAATCGGAAATGGCTGCAAATAGACATACGACAGGAAGGCCGCACTCGGTCTGTATTATACATATTATATTCTCATTTGTTTGTTTCACTAGGCTTTGTGCTATATCGGAATCTTAAATGACCATAATAAATGGTATTTATTTATAACGTTAGTTGGTGGTCGGTATCGCATTTAGTCGCACTTGTTTCGATGAAATTAAATCCATGAATAAATTTTGTTTCCCGCGAAGATCCATGTCTGCACTCTTTGGTGGTGTTACTTACTTGGATTATATTGTTTTTTTTTTGTCAGAGATTCCAAAATTACGTCTGTTTCGATCTTAGTTATCAGAACTGTTTATTCATGAAATATTTGCCAAACTAAATAACATATTGGATTGCTAAGCTAAATAACACATTGCCCTTGGAGGTAAATATTAAAAACATTTATCAATGATTTTATGAATCAGCCTTTCACGAAATAGAAAAAAATTGGTGATTGTATTTTTTGATTTATTTGACACGCGTTTATGATAAGTTATGAATTCAAGGTAACAGTTACAGGAAAAAATAATCTTGGGTTAACATAAAATTTATAATTTCAATAGTAAAAAGGCGCACGTTCACGCGTGTGTTAGTGTCCAACAAAATAGTTTAAAAAACGTAACTACTTGTATCTAGTATGAATTTCATATTTTCGTTAATTAAACGTTTGTATTTAAAAATCTTGTATATATTTAAAAAAATAAAATTTAGAGAATTTTTAGAAATAAACGGAATACAATTACCGTAGTGACGTTTACATAGAGTTGTGTTGATACAGAATAAAATAACAAATTATACAAGCAATCCACACGAAATTAACCACCAAAGTTCCAACGTACATCCATCAAGATTTTCGCCTTGTCGGCGAGAAATAGAAATTTGCCCTGACAGTAATTTACGCGTGACGAGAGCTCGTCGTGGGTTATATAGAAAAATATCAATATATTTTTGCCGGCGTCCTGCTAAAGGTTCTACAGCCGCTATTGGAAGTTATTTCGAGGAGATTGTACACCTGAACCCCAGAGATAACGTTCGAGTATTTGTAGTGAAATAAAATGCTTTCATTCTGAGTATTATAGAGTACATGTGAGATTTTATGAATTCCGTGTTATCGTCTTATAAAATTTACCGCCTCGTTCGCTTGGCCGTCGATGTATGTTAGTTTTATTTTTTATTTTATTATATCTTAAAGCATGTCTGAAATGAGTTAAATGAGACCTAGAGCAGCGTTATTCTGTAGGTAATATCATTTTTTTTTTTATTGAAAGATATGTAATAATAAATTTTAAGGTATCGTTGAGCAAACGAGTATGCGAGCCAGCAGAGAGTAGGTGGTTCACAGTCGCCCATGAACATTCACGACTGCACTCACTAATACTTTCTCGGCTTATTGGGTAGGAATAGGACATCTAACGAATTCCTACCCATTTCACTGGGTCGAAGGAAGAGATAGTAAGTGAGATAGCAGTGCTAAAAAAAATGGTTTAAATGACAAGACTTAATGTACTTTAACGTGTTACTAGTTACATAAAAATAAATTCTTATTCTAACATTCTGCATAGATTAAGACAAAATATTTAGAGATTACATAAAGTTTGTTTCCTTATAAATAACGTTCATACTCGTTTCATTCTTCTGACGCAATATTCTATAGGCCAGAAGATCAGGCATGGAGCACAGCAAAAAGTCAACGCGTAGAAGGTGGGAACGTAATCCTGGCTTAAGTCTTTCATCACACCTGCAAAACAACACACGTTTTTGTGGTATATATAAATGGGTACTTTTTGAGTGTCTGTACGGTTTTCGCTTAATTAGTGAATTAATATAAGCAGAAAGTTTAGCATAAAATATAAAGAATAAGTATCATCCAAATTAAAGTTATTTTAAAGCAGTTTTTATTGATGTATTCTTCATTGTTTATCATGTTACGTATAATATATATACACAGGTACTGACCTGTGGTAGGTACTGTGACAGGTACTGATACACAGTAAAATATGCATCGAGGTTTGGAATAAATTAAACTTTTTATATTCACGCGGGCGTAGCAGGGATAGTTTGGTAGTTCAATATCAAGCAATGGATTCTGTAGGAGGATTAATTATTAAGGAGTAAATAATTTTTCAGGTTCTTATTTTTATTGAAGTGAAACTTCTAATGCGACTTCCAATAAGGTTGCGTTAAACTTTCAACGCTCATGGGGAGGGGGAATAGAAAGAGACAGCGCGAGAGTGAATGTGGCACTCGAATGCACGCGTAGTTTACCTGTTACAGGCCAGCGCGAGCGTTAGCAACGACTATTGTCCAATATTCCAACGCAAGAGGGAGAGAGAAAGAAAGATACACAAAGGTAGAAAGTAGGAGAGAGACAGAGAGTGAGTCGGTAGACTTTGTCTCGCAATTGTTTTTCGCAATCGTAACATGCTACGAAAAAGGCAATTTCTACCCCTTCCTATTTTCATTTCCACATTACGAAGTTTCACTTCTTCCACGCGGAGAGACTCCACGCACTATTTTTTTTTTAATTGTAAAATTATATTTCTAATACCAATAATAAAGAAGTAATAGATTCGATAAAATAATTAATCTCAATTTATACTAACAATTAATATTAGAACTTCATAAATTTTATTTGTTTGTAATTTTATTAATTGTTTTTTCGCTGGCACTTCAGAAACGCATGTGAATTTAAAACAGAATACGAATTTTATAAACAGTCACCCATTTAGTATGAGCACGTAAAAATCTTCTATATAACCACATTTATTTATATTTATACAAACAGATTAACGTCTACTAAAAAGTCATGAATTAGCAACATCAGTAATATAATTTACACAGAAAAAAATAAAGATTGTAATTACGAGACCGAAGTAATTTTTCACGCAAATAGAAGTCGAATTATCAGATAATTTATCACGAGATAGCGAGTCATGCTTAGTCCGTGGGTTGAGACCGCTATCCTAAAACGTATTTTAGGTTTCGTCTAATAAATGGAACTAGTTGGGCAGTTTTGAGAAGGTTTAATAAAAAAAACCTTACACGTTCCATTTTCCATTACCGTTTGGGTTTTCCTAAATTTAAAATAAATACTTGAGTTTAATAATGCCTCATTTATCTTAAATTAACTATGTGTATTATCATTTTAAGGAAGTTTGTTCTGTTATATCTTGTTTGTCTTACTCGTATTTGCGCTGGGTTAACGTAATTCTTCAACAATGAGTTATTGACTCGTGATCGTCAGTCTTTCTGTTTGTATGAACATTTTACACTCTGCTTTTAAGATAATTTTTATTACTAATTTAAATTAAATAATAATATTCAAAACTATCATAAAATTCGTAAAACAATTTTGGGTGTTTATTCAACTTCTTACAAATAGTATTTCAATATTTCAAGAATTTTTTAAACTTTTTCACACTAAATGTACACGTGGACAATGCCAATACATTGTTCACATATGTTAATAAGAAAAAATAAACCTTATCGAATTCAAACATTTGCTAGGTGTATAGATATCAGCAAAAACAATTGTTATACGCTGCTGATTTCCAGTCATGACTTATTTTGACCATTAAAAAGGTTTTACATAAAAAATATTATTACCAATTACCAATGATATATTAAACATTTGGATATTATGTTTGTTAAAAAAAAAAACAAGGAATATTACTGTCTCACAGCAAGTGGGGCGACTGATACTAGACATAACAGCAGTGAATAGAGAGAAAAAGAGCTTGAAAGATAAGTCCGAGAATCGGTTGCATATAAACCACAGTGACTAAGTAAATATTGAAGCAACCAAGGAATTTTTCCGCGAAATTGACAAATTACATATAAATAAAAAAGCTCATAAATAAATAATGGTCATGTAATTCGGCGAAAATTTACTTTTTTTTAGTATGGAGGTCGGGCTAAAGAAAGTAGAAACTGTTAAGTATGAGGCAATCGCATTCATATAAATTTCTCTGTATACTCACTTGAATCTTTCCTTAATGCTTACAATAATGCAATGTTAATTATATACATTAACATAAACATTGGGATCTGTGTGTCGATCGGTCATTAATCCCTACGTATTGAAATACCAACATATATGGCTCTAATTAATCAAGTACCACATTGTTAATGCTCGTAAGTAAACATTATGTATGTCAATATGAATAAAATTAATAAAGTCAGCATTTATTATTAAACTGATACGTCACCGCCCCGTTCTTAATTAATGAGCTAAAGTTAATTGAAGATAAATAAAACCTTTTATTAGATTCAAGACTAAGGCTAAATTGACTTTTACTAAAGAAATGTAAATATTAACGACACCTGACGCAATTATATTATATGAAGTATTATGTACAATTGGCTTGCGCAAAAAACTAATCTTACACTTTATAAGATTCGTTTTTTTTGCACAAGTCAATTATGTAACAAGTAAGTATGGTACGCACACAAAAGCAGTAGATATCCAAGTTTTCGAAAAGGGCATAATCATACAGAATCCGAAGAGCAACCAAGAATTCGAAGTAGGCCGTGTCGGGGCAAAGCCGTCTATTTTTGCGTGAATCGTTTCGAATCAGAGTCACCGTCCAGAAGCAACGCTATAAATATATCGTAAAATTATTTACAGAAAGTATCAAACGCCGAGAGCGCAAATACGGCGAGCGATTCGTGAATAAAGCGGCGAAAAAATAAATAAAACCGAATGACATTTGCGAAACGCTGAAAGCGCGCAACGACATTTCCACGGACGCCGAAGCCACAAATACGCCTGGAACCCTAAGGAATGATGTGTGTACCATTTACATTTCATCGGTACGAGACGAAGGGAAAAGGGAAACAAATATGACCAACAATATTTCCACGAAAATAATAGCGACACGAGTAATTCGGAATGTGTGGTTTTTCATTGTTGCCACCTCTGCAACTTGTACACTATCATTGTACGACGATAGCTTTCAACCGCAGTTTCGCGCGTATAACGTAAAAATACTTTCTGAAGCTTTCATATCTACCCACCGCGCTCTCAACCGCGATTACGTTTCCGATTTCATTCTCGACTTCGATTCCGCCCCCGCCCTCGATTCTGATTCTCTTCTCGTTGTATATCCGATTCCAGGTCCCGCTCTCGAGCCTAACATCAATTTAGTCTTCGATTCGATTCTATTCCAATCAAATTATCTTAAAGCAAATGTACTCATACGCCGAAGACACGCATACTGCTACCGAATAGCTATATATTGTGTTTCACAATTTTTATCCCGAACTGGTGTCGATCATGATCCTGCGTTATTAGTTCTATGTTTCAGCGAGTGAAGTTCCGGACAAAAACAAAGCAGATAAACTACTTTCATAATAAAAAATAAAATGAATCGTGCTTCATACATTGGTTCTCGCGTTACAGGTGTACAAAAATACCGACAGAGAGACAGCAAGACATTAGAGGATGACAAAAATTCTTAAATTAAAATTATATATTTTTAGTGTTTCTTACTTTAATTGTATACAATTAAATAAGGTCTCGCTTTTACCAGGACGATATTTCTTCATCTTATGAAAATTTGTTATATGTAAAAATATAATATTACAAAAAAAATAGTAATATGTAGGTATATTTCTTTAAGCATTTCATTGTATCCATTTAAATGTCAAGGATTCGAGGTAAATGTATGACGTAATTTCGGGCAGTAAGCAGAACAAGCAGACCAGGTATTGTGGTAAATGCTAACAAGCTGACACTAAAGTAAGGCGCTGCACTTTAGGCAGGCGTCTGCGCATTCAAACATCGATGGTTATACTTACGGACTGTCAACTAGGGAAGGTTAGTTTAATGGGATAATATAGATGAAATAGATATAGATGGGATGAGTGTTTGAATAAAATTGTTTTCTTGCACTTGTTTTTGTATTATGCCTAATTGCAGTACGGATACGACAAAATTAAAAAATGCGAAGTGTCATTGAACACCCGGTTGGAACTATGTTTCTTTTCGCGTTACGTTATATCAAATAACAAGAACAGTAAAATACATTAACAACTTTTGAGAGTAATTAAACGAGAAATAAAAAATAATATAATATCTAAAATATATTTATTTACTTAGAATTGAATATAACACATATAAAATACTGAATTATGTATTATGTAAAAAAAAATACTAAATAAAGCACTTGATTTTATTAAAAACTTCGTTAAGTTCGTCAAGCTGCATAATTATATCATTTTTGAAATCGATAATAGATGTCTCTTTTATACGTATAAAATGAGATCGTTAAAGACTTAATATTGAAAACTCCATCTTCAGAACGGAATAAAGGTCGAAAAATAAACATAAATAAATGACCTTAATGACATTACCATTCATTTCAAATGTATATAACATGATAATATATAGATATTTTACCAAAATTTTGAAAAATGAAATTAGACCCTTGTTGTGCACGGCTGCAAACACACTTGCTTAATAACTAACGTCTGCTATAGAGAAAGAGGAGTCGAATAGAGGGGGCATAACGCTTTTTCTTTACGTGACAAATTCTACCGACTAACATCGGAAGCAGCGTTAGGGAACTTCGTTGCAAAAGTTATTTCGATTTTAGCAAACGGGATTATACTACTACATTACCAAAACCGATTTGAAAGATATTTCTAGTCCAAAGTATTACCCATGATAGGTCCGAAGGTGACATAGACCAAGCCGGCCGCGAGCATGTACAAAGCATATGCCCCGGGAAAATCCTCGTGTCGTACGTAGCTCGATATGATTAGTGGACTTGCTATGTGAAGCCAGGAGCGCAGCACCCCCAAGGCACCGGTTGCCAGGGCCATCCACATGAACTGGTGTATTTGCAGCATCACTATGGGATACGAACGATTAAAAAATAGTGAGTATATCTTATTATCTAAAGCTCTTTTCTCGATAGTATAGCACTGTAGTAAACATTTTTTAAATTCGTATAAAGATTGCATATAATAAATGAAATATTTGTACGTGTTTATTGTGATTAAGAATTATTTAATTTTGCTTTAATTCCTTAAGGAAAAATTTTCTATGTACAGTAAAGGAAGTAAACGAGCCTCTTGAGACACCTTACGATAAATGATCAGCGTAGCCCTTTGCTCGTATTTGCAGAGCGATGCTCAGTGGTCAAGTGCACTGCCTTCAATCCGAAGCTGCTGGGTTCGAACCTGTTTAATCTCTAATTAACCTGAGTTTTCAACTTAAATTTTAACTCACAAGCGCCCTGTCTCTGAGAGCATTTTAAACCGTCGGTCTTGGACATTGTCACCGCATTGGTGACGTCTGTCGTTAGCAGTCACCAATTTTCACCAGATGAGCGCGGAGGAAGCAACAGGTCCAGCCCCCTCAATTCGAAATGTAAAGATTTTGGAAGATACCTTGGCATTATTCCATCGACCAGTCAAAAGATTGTTATTACTTTTGTCATTTATACTTCAATGTATATCAAGTATTTATAGGTGAACGATACTAACCCAGTCTTAAAAACATAGTGAGCAAAGTAGATGCATAAAAAAGTAGCCTTGTGTCTACGCTCACAGCGGTACTGATAACGGCTAAAATGCAGCGACCTGCCAAATCGGCGCCAGCTCCCACAGAAATGCATGTTGCCACTTGAGTCTGAAATTGCAATATAACTAAGTTGCTTATTTTATAGTACAATCATACCTTAATTTGAACCACAAAAACTGTGACGTAAAAATAAAATAATTGTATTATGAATAAAATATCAAGAATTTATATTAATAGCTTCAACTGCCTCCGATGATAGATTAAATATTTATTAATACGTCTACATTTATAGATTCAAAAAAGAAATATACCGTGCTATAGCTGTATTGAAAAAGTAGCATCGGTTGTAAAACAAAAAACATTAAATCCGAAAAGTTGACGAAAGCCTGGCAAAAGCATATGTTACAGAACACTGGGTCTTTCAACACCTTCAAGTTTAAAATTTCCAAAATACTGTATCTGAAACCAAAAAGGAAAAATGATCAGTTAATTAAAGAAAATCTTAAATTCAATCGCAACACATATCGTATACTTACTTCTCGTTTTTAATCTTATCGTGTGTATCTTTCCGATTCGTTTCTTCTTCGTTCACTTTCAATAAGTCGCTTTTCTCTATCTCCGCATTTATGTCGTTCGAATCTCCTGTAATCTTCTTCATACCGTTAATTTATAAAGTAAATATTAAAGCAGGTTAGAGTACGCATTGATCACGAGGAAAAAAATACTTGCTATTCTTTTTCTATGCTTCCAGTTCGTTATCATCACCAGGGTTCCCGGTATAGTGTTCAAAGATATACCGCTTATTATTAATAGGGTTCCTCTGAAACCGTATAAATTCATTATCCCCTTGATGGCTTGAGGATACGCCATCTGCATGACGCTTTGGAGCGCTTTGCAAACGCTCATGACCGTGGTCCTCTTCCCGACGTAGTAGTAATTAATAGTCGCATAACAGACCGGCACCATCATACCGAAACCTATGCCTTGTAGTATTCCGAAGGTGAAAGGTAGTTGGTTTGTGTTTGTTATGAGTATGGTCAGGAACGATCCGAGAACGAAAAGGAAAGCGCCGATGAGGCCGCCACATCTGAGGCCTCGATTTCTGTTTATGATGTTGAGTATTATACCTGAGAATAAAATTAAAAATACGTGAGGTATGTATATATATATCTATCTACTTATCTATATATAATATATGTATATATATATATATATTACAATTTCATAAAAAGAAAATGAAAAATTAAATTTGAAACATAATTTAAATATTATCTTAAATAGAGTTATTATTTTTAATATTCTTAAATTTATATGACTTTAACGATATTATTTACGTATTTTTAATACAAGCACGGTTAATATATTAATTGTATGTAAACGAATTTAAATTTTATTTTCAATAATATTTAAATTTCATATAAACGCAATACACAGTGCGTGAAAACTGAAAACGAATTAACAGCATTAGATGCACTAAATACTCCTACAAAAGCGACCAGCAAGCCAGTTACGTTAGGTGTCACTGGTCTGTTGTAATACTTTATTGTTCTAACTAAAAGTACAGCTTGTGGTAGGTCGTGCAGTTTTATTTCATAAAGTACTATAAATAGACAAAACTCGTCGTCAAACCTCTATGTAACGAGTCCACTCAGAAAGCCGGGAGACTAACTACGAGTTACCAATGGAGTGTAGAGGTAAGAAAACTCCCAAAGAACGCCCGACGAGCAACGAGACGACCGAGATGAGGCCACAGCAGCTGGCCGTGAGCGAAGTTCGGCGTTATTGGTTTCGCGATCGCGGAGACTCGTGACGTAACGCGCTACCACCGAGTCAAGTTTGGAGTGGACGAGATCGGAGGGACGCAAAAATGAGAGGGAGAAACGGCAGTAAACCGACTTCAATTCGGGAAGCCGTTGTCAATAGCACCCGCCCTCCAATCAAGGAGAGGTAACAAGTACGTAAAGGTTGCATTTAATGAAGGTAATATTGCACGCTTTATTAGATGCTGGGGCCGATTCGAGCTGCATTAACGCGGATATTAGAGGTATCAGTAAGATTTACGAACTCTCACAACTCCCGTGTCGTGTCAAAAGGGGTAAATAAGACAAATTTAAAATTTATCTGGCTTACGTCAGTAGCATTATGTGTGATATTACGCATCAAAGAAATATGTTTATTCTTTTGGTGTTTTTTTACAGGCTCGAGTTTCTCTTCCAAAAAGCTGTGGACTTTCTAAAAAAATGGAAGGCGCGGCGACTATAAGTTCCTACTTCTACAGTATTTACATACTTACAATAAACTTTTTTCTATTTATACCAAAAACGGAGACTTTTGACCTAAGCTCGTTTGGCTTACTTGAAAAATCTGTGATAGTTCCTAAAATATTCGTATAAGTACGTTATATAAAGGATAATGCTTATTTTTCAGGTATTATATTTATTTCAGGTAACTAACTGATGAGGCTTATTAGCATATACGCTAAAGAGCCTATAGTAATTATCAGTAATTATCACTTAAATTACTAAAATAAAACGTTGTCTTTAGAATTTAGTGAGTCACTGGGTGGACGCTTATTTTTTTGTCGCTTAAGTTTACGCCTAAGCTTTAATTAGATCATAAAAATTACTTGATCAAAAATTAAAATCAGAACTTATTTTGAAACTCATTAAGGGACAATTTCAAGCAAAACCTCACAAAATATTTTAAGTATTTTTTTTATAAAAAATTGAAAAAATATTTAAAAATCAGAATTATCATTTAATCGTTTCTCAAATACCACCTACATAAAGTAACATTTTTTTTTGATATGTGAATTTAATCACCTAAATAATAATACTGATTCCTGATTATACTCATATTTATATACTCATATATGACGACTGTTTAGCTTGTTTTTACTGTGGAAACAAGGTACAATATCAAAAATTGTAAAATATTCTAAATATGTATTGTTGAAATTTGAACATTGTATGGTATAATTTATTTTAATAAGTTCTATAAACATTCCAAATGAATGTCATTAAGTTATATAAATATATTTATATATAGATTTCCCAATTTGGTTATATCTATATATTAGTCTACACTTTTTGCTTGAATGTAATTTTTCTGTCGTGTGATTGAAAAATAATAGTAGACTAACAGAATTTCTTTCTGAGTAAGATCCCAGTGAAGCTAAAAAGTTTTTATTGGATTATCTTAATAGCTGCTTTGTATACTGAGAAAATGTGGAGAGAAAATTAATGTCATAACATGTTATTGAATTCTTTTAACAGAAAAATTAAATAAAACAACGCATTAATAATTCCTAATATTTTGGTTTCCTAACATATCGATCTTTTATACTTTTCTACATTTTTTTTTTGACGTAAATGGTATTATTTGCCATATTGATATAGAAATGTTTCTAATTTACTGTATTAAAATAAACTCTGGAAAAAATACTTTGATCGAATTAATCAGCTGTAAAATTATCGAACTTTTTAATTTATTCACGTTGCATTTCCTCAAAAAAATATTTAATACAACAATATTGTCTTTATTCACTCACCCCATTCCTTCCCGAGATACAGATAATATATTCGTAAATCTCATTTAAAAAAAAATCATAAGCCCACTTATAACCAAGAATAGTATAATGTCAACTCTACTATAAACTCTACAACAAACGTTCTGTAGCATATTGGCCGTCAGCAAAGAAAATGTCAACGCCCATCTCGAAGAGCTGACGCAAACCTGCCTACTCACATGAGCTTTTAAGTCTCTCCGCCTGCTCCACTTTACACCGCGTCATACATGTGTCACGTCACGTTCGCACAAAGGCTTCGAGATTGTACAGTCTCTATAATTCAAAATCGTCTGAAGGTTGCGACATATAAAAATGCAATCCATTGTCACCTACGATTCATCTAGCACTAGCTGTTAGCATATTTAGCAATTATTGCTTTTTTTTATGATTCCAATACGTCCGCAGTTTTGTTCGAATGGCAATAGAATGAATTGCTTCATCTTTTATATTGATCGATTTCGCTGTCAATTCTGACTGAGATCAGGATGCTGTTGATGACGTGGTACTGTTGCGTCCGGTTCCGCTCTAAATTCTATCCCGATACTGATTATGGTATTTTGGGTACGAATGTTAATTACAAAATATTAACGTTCTTTCTGGTATTTGTGCTTTTTTTATATAAGTGTTCTATGTAAAAAACCCATGCTATGAAACACGCTGACTGGATGTAAAATTTGTTTACAATCCGTCTAGCCGTTTGCACATGACCAGCATCCAACAAATATACTTTATATTTATAATATTACAAATAATCCATTACCAATCCAATCCAATCCAATATAGTAAAATAGTGTGGGGTGCATGGTATAAAATGATACAATTAAGTGTTCCATTGCTGATTATTTATAAAACTAGAGTTATTATGAAAATATAAAAAATTGCACCACACGTTTTTGGATTGAATTATTTTGTTAATAACTTAAGTTTTACTCTCCTCATAAGTAAAAAACATTTTCTAATTTTTAGTTTGGTTTGCTATTAAAGCGTGTTCTTTTAGTTGTTTTAAACTATAATTTTTTTTACTAAATTTTTAGTCTCAAAACGATATCAATAGTATTTATAACTAAGAATATTATATCTTTCGTGTGACAATGAATTTAAGTTTATATCATCAATATTTACGCAAGCTTCCCTTTTCATCTAACGCATAGCTATTACATGGAACTTTTCGTATTAACTTTGAGCAATCAAATTCTCCTATTTAAATTCCATTTAGTGACCTTCCGCGACTTAAGCTACATATGCCTGTTCAGCAGCAAACAGCCGAGAAGTCATATAAATAGCTGCGTAATATACCACAGAACCTTGCATTTGGTGACGGTGGATGCCCAATTTGGGATCAGTGGCAGCGTTCGTCTTTCAGCGGCGCCACAGCAATACGAGGTTCACGCTAGCGACATAACACTTTTAAATACCCACTTTCCATTAATCCCTCGGCATATTTCTCATCTTATAATGGTTTGGGTGAATGCGAAATTGAGTAAAAATTGAGCGCTCGATATAAGTTAACGTGGCACTGTAAAGCTAATAGTTGTGACATATATAATTTTTTCTTTTATATTTTACTAAATTACAAAAATTCAGAATTACTTTTAAAGTATTCAAATTTGACTATTTTCTTTTTAATTCGAAAAATCCGATTTCTATCAAAATTACTAAATGAAATTTATTTTTAATTTTTTAGAAATTGTTAAATTTGTTTTAACAGTGTTTTAAGTAACTAAGATTTTTTTTTTTATTTTCAATTGCTTTTAAAATTTTCCAAGATATCCTAAAATTTTTTTTTTATTTATTCATCAAAATTCAAAATATGATATTATTGTATCGTCAATGGTCTTTGACACGTATACAAATTTTCAAGATAATCAGTCATCTGGAAATTGGTGATTTATTATCTTACGAATTACGTTCGGAAATTACGCTCAAAGGTCCCGTAACATACATACAGGTGAACTTATTAAAATGCCTGTTAAAAATATCTAACCTCCGACAGCAAGCATGATCGCGAACACGCCGTGCGCCGTCGTCAGCGAGTTGGCCGTGGAGCGGGTGTCTGTCATGAAGTCGTTGTAGATAAGGCCGAACGAATTCACATGCCCGACAGCGGCTATCTGCAATGAGATGTTTACATTGTAGCCGAATAATCGCTATTCGTATTGTAAATAGCACTGTTGTTGTTTTCGCGACATAAAAAAATGTACCATGCGCAAATCGCACTGGCTACCTTTGAGGGTTCCGTAGGTACTCAATATTTAGTTAATCTTTCTTCTCCTCTCGTACTTGCGATTGAGAGTTAATATGTATCTACGTTGTTATGTTCCCTTTTCGCTTATTCAAATGGAGTAATACAGAAAAAATGGACAATTATGAAAATTTAAAAATACCAAATATTTTTATAACGGTCGTATAAAAAAGGGGTGTAAATATGTATGTTCTTGATACTTACTGTTTCTTAGGTACATAACTAAAAAATATATCTTTAGTTCTTTTTATTGTTTTTACCCATAAAAGTACTATATACTCAAATATATTTTAAAAAAACACGTGTTAACTGTAGTATTATTTCTAATTTTAAGTTCAAGCTTGCGGATAGAATCGACTTTGACAGAAAAAAAAGATAGTCACACAAACAATAAATATAGAAACAGACAACGTGTAATATTAGACAAGTTGCTTTTGCTTTAGGAATACTATATACATTAAATAACGTAATAGAGAAAACATAAATAAAAAAAAACCACAAAAGATTTGATTAACTTAATAATAATGTACACTAGACGGATCCATGTTAATAATTCACGTAACATATGTATTTAATTTTCTTTATAAGTTCTCATTTGTTATTACTTTTTTTCTTGGTTATATTACATTTAAAAACTCGTAAACAAAACCGAGAAAACTCGTTTTTTTAGAGATGATATAGTGGGTCAAGCAATATAAAAGTTGAGTTGAACCGTCGCCAAGCGAAAAGTATTTTATAATTTATTTCGTCGCCAGATGGTGGTCGCCAGATACAATGTTCTTATTTATTTATTTCGCAAAAACAGAAACAATAATTAATTAATAAATTATTCAATGATAGTGCAAACATCTATCTATAAGATAATATAAAATTCCTACGTAAAATCTGTATACTTTCTTATGAACCGGATGCAAACATTTTGAGTTTAGCGTAATAACAAATATGATAATATAAGTTTTTTCACTTGGATATATATACAGGATAGATTTTACCATGCAGCTTTGGACTAGTGTTCATATTCTCCTTCTTTGTAGAATAACTTTGCCATAGTGACGATAGCAAAAATAACACAGGCACAACTCTAATAAATGCTTAGCCAGACTCAGGCGCGGGCGCGATCGGGTCGCCGACCGCGAGGCGCGTAACGGCGTAGTGCCTACGCGTCAGCATTTTTAAGGTTGTCAGTATGATATTTCTACGTAGACGTTTTAAGCTATTTTTCTAAGAATGTTTATTTGGCAAAATTGTTTTATAAGGGGAGGAGATTATGAATATTTGCGAAAAGATACATCATAAAATCCATCCTGAATAAGTAAACCACTCAACACTGACTGACTCAACAGATTTTTACAAACTACAAGACCAATGAATTAAAGAGAAGCTTTACAAGAAAACATATTGAAGTTGTGAGTACGTAAAATGTAGATGCACTGTTTTTGAAACTCAAATATACAGACTATAAAGAGTAAAGTGAAAATAGAAATATTAAGTTTACTGTGGTACGCATATTTTATATTACAATTGTGAATTTGTTACAATTTTTTATTGTTTATGATTCCGATTATCCATAAACGGAAGAATTATTTTAAGAAAATTTGCTACACAGATGTAGCATATTCTGGATTGATGGAAAGAATACTTTTTATATCGGTAATGATTTTGTCTGGAATAATTCGACGGATCGGAATAAAGGATGGGTACAGAATTAGAATCGCGAGTGACATCGGCATCGAGGTTATATCCTGGACCGCGATCGGCATACTTGTAGTGTTGTTAATACGTATTAAATGATATAATATCAATAATAGTAGGTATATATTCTAAGCATAGCATTATTTTTAGATCACTTGCGAAGTTTTAATCACAATAAAATTAAAATCTACCATAAAAGAAGCAAAAACGCTAAAATTTTGAGTACTGTGTAAATGAAAACATGAAGGTGTAGTAAATTTCTTCAATTTTCGTTGAAATTCAATTCATTATTCAATTAATTCCAAAATTACCATTTTAACTCGTAAAACAATTTATTTTATAGATTGAAATGGTTTTATATAATTTAGGGAAAAGTACGAAGAATTAATTTATTATAAACTTTTCTCCAAAATATTACTTCCTTAATGTGTATGTAATTATTTAGATGATGGTTCACAATTCAAAACTGTAACTGTCGAGAAATTCACATAAAAACAATTTCTTATATTTATTAGGGGAAAAAAAATACATTTTGATTACCGTATCACGTGAAAGGGACGGTAGTTAAATATACACTTCCTGATTGAGGCCTCCTTATTTTATGGCACATAAGGCCTAAAAAATAATGCCATTTCCGCGATGGGTCATCAAATGTGGATCATTAGAGATTAGATAGTCCCATTACCTCGATAGCACCTAATCATTGTTGACTCCGGTGAGGTCAGACTAAACTAGGATGCGATGAACAAACACCGAGTATAGACTTGAACAATAATGTGCTTATCCAAAAACATTATGTATATTTTTTTGTAATGTGTGCAATAATTGAAAAATGGCGTCATGTAACGTCAAAAACGAGTCATGGTTCGTGACGTAGATTTTCCGTGAAAAAGTCGGGATAAAACCATAACAATAGCTCTGACATTTAGTCGGCACTGGAATTTTTAGATTTATTAAGTCCTTTTTGATGAGAGATTTTCTCTGATTTACGTTTTCTATAACTTCGTATTTACGACTCATACGAGACGACATCTTCAATTTCTTGCATTTTTCAATTTAATACCAATTTTTACATACATTTCGTTGAATATTTTTATAATTTCATTTTGCGCCCTAATTCAAAATGCAAAGCTCTTTCCAAGTTCTTTACAATGATACTCGAATAAACGTCCTATGTAAATACGTTCTCACATTAAACTAATTTATAATTTTAGACGACGCCTGTACTATTTTACCCCATAACGTCACGAGCGAAACACGTACAGACATGGTGTATCCATTGTGACCTCAACCGTTGTTATCGTATTATTAATCTCGTAATTAGCGACTGTAATTTAACGGTATTTTATAACAAAAAAAGTTTGTGCCGCTATCACTGCTTTTAACGAGAAGAAAAGACTTTTTCCATCAAAAAAAACACAAATGCGTGTCAGAACCCATTGCTCAAAAGGACAGAAGTACTAAGGATTTTTTTGGATTTTCTTTATCTGAAGCAGAGTTCTTATATTTTCTGTGTGTTTGTTCGATTATGTTTATTAAAGATTTTTTTTATTTTTAATACAACAATAATGTATAATATAATAATAATAATATAAACTCACACCTATTTCCCAGAAGGGACTACATAGATTTCCACATGGTACGATATATGCACATTTCATTTAATTTTTATATAGCATAAATTTTATGCCATGCACAAGCAAAGTCTTGTTGTATTTCACGTAGTACAAAAGTTTTATGAGAAACTTCACCACTGTATATTAGTGACTAGTCTGTAGTCAAATCTAATCTAAGTCAAATCACAGCAATCAAATCTAACTAAACGAACGGAACAAGGGATCTTTGTATGAGCGTGTGGCGTATCCGGACTCCGTGTGTCGCGACGCTGTGAAGAATAATAAAGTTTGACAAGACAAGAAATGTCATGACACCGACGTTTACGCGAACTATATTTTTGTGTTTTCGTATTTAATTACTTTATCTTTCGAGTAAACTAAAAAATCGTCAAGATAAGCGAAACAGAAATTAAGACCTCTTGTAAGTTCGTCAACGAATCTTTGGAACGTTTGACCTGCATTACGTAAACCAAATGTCATATACGGGAACTCATATAAACCAAACGGAGTCGTAATGGCGGTTTTTGGGATATCTTCTCCGTTTACGGGAATTTGGTTATAGGCTTTGACCAAATCAATTGTCGAGAACACCTTGGAACCCGTGATATTATGAGAAAAATCCTGAATATGTCGGATGGGATATCGATCAGGGATGGTGCGGGGGGGAGTGATGTGGCGTATCCGGACTCCGTGTGTCGCGACGCTGTGAAGAATAATAAAGTTTGACAAGACAAGAAATGTCATGACACCGACGTTTACGCGAACTATATTTTTGTGTTTTCGTATTTAATTACTTTATCTTTCGAGTAAACTAAAAAATCGTCAAGATAAGTGAAACAGAAATTAAGACCTCTTGTAAGTTCGTCAACGAATCTTTGGAACGTTTGACCTGCATTACGTAAACCAAATGTCATATACGGGAACTCATATAAACCAAACGGAGTCGTAATGGCGGTTTTTGGGATATCTTCTCCGTTTACGGGAATTTGGTTATAGGCTTTGACCAAATCAATTGTCGAGAACACCTTGGAACCCGTGATATTATGAGAAAATCCTGAATATGTCGGATGGGATATCGATCAGGATGGTGCGGGGAGTGATGGCGTATCCGGACTCCGTGTGTCGCGACGCTGTGAAGAATAATAAAGTTTGACAAGACAAGAAATGTCATGACACCGACGTTTACGCGAACTATATTTTTGTGTTTTCGTATTTAATTACTTTATCTTTATCAAGACAAGATTATAATTATTTTAGTTAAACAATATGTTGTGTACGTGTTTATCAATTTATGTAGTATGTACAGTGCCACACCGAGGTTGACACAAACTGTTTGGTGTTTTTCTTCCGCATTTTTACCTAAAACTGGTCTTGTCTTGTCAAACTTTATTATTCTTCACAGCGTCGCGACACACGGAGTCCGGATACGCCACAAGCGTACTGGAAACATATAAGAGGTTTGTTTCATACAACATTTTAGAAAACTGTCAAAAGTTACCCACTCCTGTAAATTGTGCAAAAATAATGAAAAGGTTTTTATAAAAATTATAATTAATGAAGTTGTATGTATTGAATGTAAATTACTACTTGTTCGACATAGATCACGTTTTTTCGTGATATATAAAAAAAATTATATTCATACTGAAACTTTATAAATAAATTTTAGTATTTATGTCGCTTATGGACTCAAGTGCTAGTCAATGTTTTTAACTCAAATGTCTGAGTTATGTTTACTGGAAATGTTGAGATAGTACTTTGAACAATTACCAGTAGGTAGCGCTGCGCACTATCATTATACGAACTGAGGCACTATTTACAAATAAATAGATCTTTAATAATTCTGAGTGACAACAGATGACCTTAGATATAAAAAAAATCCTTGATGTAGTGTTGTCAAAAACATAACTCTAGAATAAGGACATTGTATATGGAGTAATATGGTTTAATTTTTTTTTTTTACATGAACAGGTAATATCATAAAATTCGACAAACATAAAAAAAATCAGTGAATAATTGCAAACATGTTCTTCCTTTGACACACATTATTAAAGATACTTAACAATTAACTTGTATATTTAAAAAGAACGATAGTACAAAACAAAATCAATTAACACATACTAGAAGGTATTTCAGAAATTATAAGAAGTTAGCGTTAATCGGTGGAACAGTTATACAAGTAGAAACTGTTTTTTTTTTTTTTAATACTTATTCATTGAAATTTTGTATAACTGTCACGTAAATAACATTTTGGAGGTGTGCTGACGTCATGCCGTTTAATTGATAAGTTATTCTTGCTGACAATTCGTGTATTTGCTGTCATGTAAAAACAATGAAAAGGTTTGAAATGACGTTAGAACGAATATACGAGTTCTTATATATTTTATTTATTAAAAATAGCCATAGCGAAGCTTGCAGGGCTCAGCTAGTTGTCCGTGAAATTACCAACTACTTAGCAGCGGTATATGTTACTACACTTATGTTATACATGTTTTTCCAAAGACTTGCCCCTTTTATACAATACTATAAAACGCCATCAAAATCCGTCAAATTGATTTTGTATTCGTCGTTCGAAAACCAAACTGACGATACTGAAGGTTTCGAGCGAGTCCAAATCCAAACTGGATCGATTTAGATGAGTAACATTTTATCAATGTATCTAATACTGTAATAGTACTCACAAACGTGACAACGGTCCCCGCGCATACCGCGTAGCCCCACGGATTTGGCGGTCCAGACATCTTCCCTCTCTTTCTCTCTTCAGCGACTTCCACATCTCCGTCCCGCATTCTCCCACTCGCAGGATGCGAGCTAAAAACAATGCGCAATTTATCGGCAGCACGTACGTTCGGCCGCCGGCAGCCGGCCCCCGGGACTGATAAACGAGTAATGATGCAGTGGGTGTGCTGTTGATCTATTTTGTAATGAATGCAAACTTAGCGTCGTCGATATCTTCACGCTTTTATTTCTGGTCGTAAAGGATGTTATTTTTTCCGATTTTGCCCGAAAACTAATCCTCATTTATCTCGCTGTGCCGCCCGTCTGTCTCTATATGTCTAGGTTCCGGATTCCGGAATTAGACAAAAAAAAAACCTTCCTTCATCTGTTAATCGCACGCAGTAATGTACTAAAGCGGTATTTACATACAGAAAATTTGGCAATGGAAAAGAGTCCATAAAAATCCTAGTGTCAATATTTTTAATGCTATTGCTGCCACTTTTTTTTTGTCTTGGGCTGGTTTCTTTATATGTATGCATGCCCTTAGAACATTATTTAATTCTATTAACAGATGAGAGGAAGGTCATTCTAATTTCTAGTATGTCTATTCATAGGATTTCATAGCCAAACAAAAAAAAAGAATTTATTTTATCCTATTCGTCTTTCTGTACGTCTCAACTTTATGACTGCCTTTTTTATTATACAGGCGGGTTTCTAATGAGAATCGTTATATAATCATACTAAATAATTACAAAAAAAAACTCTGTGTATTTATGTATGCATGCGAGATATTATACTTTTTTGTCGTAAATAAATTACATTTTTGTTTTGGTAAATATAATTTTTTTACTTACTTTACTTATAAAATAAATATTTTGAACTGCTTCCTGTGGATGCAGCTCTGGTATCCGGTTGGACGTTAACAGGCGATCAAGACACCTTTATTATTTATTTTAATCAAAATATGTCACATTAAATAAATGTTTTGTACTGATTTTACGTATGTGCTGGTACTATAAATCCAAATTATGTGTTACATCGGTGCATAGAATGCTCGAAATGCATTCGATCCGTTTTGCGAAAAAAGATTTGCCAAAAGAAGTATAACTTCAATACCATTCTTCAAAAAAATCGTGTACATATACATATTATATATAAATAGGTATTTACTACGGTTTAATATCCTTTACGTTCACAACATACACTATTCATTAAATTGTCATTGATTAACTAACTGTTACGCCAATTGCCTTAACCGAAATAACTTGAGACCGTACGAACTTGGCGTGTGTTACATTAGTGCGTTACATACTCAAAATAAATTTTGAACCACCAAAAGAAATATAACTTTAAAAAAAATTGGCGGTAGCTTCGCTCCTCAAAAATTTAAGTTCATTCTTAAATTTTTGAGGAGGGAAGCAATTTTTTTTCACTTAGTCCTATATCTAAGGTGTCTTCTGTAGGTATTTATTTCAAATTTATTCAGTGAATTTCTTCTGAAATGTGGTAATTTTGCGGCTTATTAGCCTTTAAATCAATTAAGTTTGTGTTCAATTCAAGGAAAATTATTTTGATCAAAGTAGGTTCATAACTATTTTGATATTCCCAATTTTCATTTGTCAATAGTGATGATCTAATTAAGACGCCATACAAGTACGCATGTGAATTTTAATATAATACATACCATACTCAAACATATATTTAGATCCATACTATTTTAGATTAAATCTTTGAAATTTACACTTTACTCATTTGATTTAAAGTTAGTGTAATTGCAATTTTCTTTTGTTGTAATTGGGTACTCAAGGAAAATATTTAAAGTGACATCAGAAAGTTGATGTTGATAGGCTTCTTGTACTAATCTACTGAACCTGGTTAGTCACTAAGGCATGGTTTTTTTTACAATCTATATGTTATTCTGTACATATTGCCAGAAAACATAGAGGCAGGTAATCGAATGTATTACTTTCTATCGTACTTTTATCTGCCGTATGCGGTACTAGCAACAGCAAAAATTAATCTGGTCTTATCATATTTCTTTGTTTTTTGTATCATTGTTTAGATTGACGTCTGAAGAGCTAGTTTATTTGTCGCTATAGGCCTAGAAACGTCACAAAGACAATTCGTATTTCTTTTATTTACAAGAATATTTTATTATTCACTTTGTCATGTTAATGGTTTACATTATCCTACTGCTGAGGTTTACTCTACCACAACCTTCATATTTCTTGAAGCTTGGACCTTAAGTCCTACACACTGCCCTAGTGCGGTTGTAGTCTTCTAATGACAGTTGTCACCAATTCGGTGTCGACATCCACGATCGACAGCTTAATGTACTATCTTCTTTCAGGCACGGGGCAAATGGTTTAATATTGCTTAGGTTAATCGCACATTGGTCAATTCACTTGCGATCGGAATCGAATAGGCCACCTTTTGCTTTGAAGATAATAATGTAAGGTGACGCCTTTAACTCCTTTGCCACTGCTGCTCCAAAAGTATATTCTGTTGTTTATTACTTTCGTATACTTTTTAATATTAATTAATTGGTTGATTAATCGTTTGATAAAGTTTATGAAACAAAGGATTGCAGTACATACAAATTTATTTCTACCGTATTTTTGTTCCTCAAAATCTGAAAATTATAGTTTTCTCTAAATTGTTTCGGCATCCCATTTACAAAAGATAACATAAAAGAAAATAATTAAGTTCACCTTTTAATCCGGTAATCGCTAATCTAACTTAGCGTTGAATGATGTTTATTCCTATTAATAAATATCATTAGAAAATAATTGTTTGTACTGTGAAGTTCGAGAAGAGAGTATCGTATTTAACTTATCGGCTGAACGGTGTCAAAGTTGGTGCGCTGCAACGCCATATACTGACAAGTTCTAACAAACTGGAAAGTATAACAACCTTGGCCATAAAAAACATAAATATTATGTGCCAACTTTTAAGGAGATAAGCCAAACGGTGTACGAACAATGAAACTATCGATTACAGTTCAACGGCAAATGTCGTATAAAGCGGGCTAACATAGGACGGGTGTTAAGGATGTTATCATTTTATATCATAACAGTTGGATGAGAGTTCATAGAAGAAAAACAGATTCGAGAGTCAACGGTGGGTTGCACACTGCATGTTACTGCATGTTGCAAACAAGCATCTATTAACGAATTTCCGCGAAATAACACCGTATACGATAAAATATTTCCATAATATTATAAAGCTTATATATACTTATAATCACTACCTATTTTAAACAACTAACGACGTTATTTTCAATGGAATTCGTACGTTATTTAGTTGTTATTTCTCCAATATTGGTCGATTACTGCTCGATAACTTTAAAGCCTTTTTTAGGTATGATAGTTTTCTTTGTAACTTCGCTGTATAGGCATATGCTACTGTCGTGATTTGATGAAAGTTCAACATTTTCCAAGCCCGATCTCCGAATCAAATCGCCTAAAATTGATTTCTCAATCAGAATTGACACGAGGCCCTACAATACTTCTGAATCAGCTATCGAACAATCCACGAAACAGACAAAAAAAAAAGCATCCCCACTTTACGTGTAAGGGAGAGATCATAATTTTTTTTATTCAAAATGTTTAACCATTCTGTGGGCGTTATTAATATGTATACTCATACGAAAATACTGCTTTTTAGCACTACAAGTCTCCGAGTAAAGAGCCGCAGAAAGACAAACAAACAGACAGACGGACGTACATGTTAAAACTATAAGGGTTCCCTATTGACTACGGAGCCCTGAAAATGGTGAAAAGAAAACGGAATTCAAAAAATGAATAGACTAAAAATATTTTAAAACGAGTCCGCTTCGAACAGTCGCGGAAAAAGAAAAGAAATGGTTTTCATCGCATATATTTGCATAAATATATCAACGTGCATCTATGTATACATAAAAATGTATACATTGTATACAAATGTATACAAACGGACAAACAGATATTTTAGACGCCTCCTGTAGGATACGCTGTAATATATTTTTTTTAAGCAGCCGTTTTGTAGGGCGTCTCCATTCGATATTGAAGGGACGCCGTTTACCCCGAGCACATAAAGGTATCTGGACCGCCGAAATAAGATTTATGAGCTTTCTCTATAGCAGCCCTTCCCCGGCCGGGCCGCCGGCGACATCCGTCAACACCAGCAACGTCGATGGTATGTTTTTATTTCGCGATATTGCATTGTCGACGGATAGCGTATTTGTTATCGTGCGGTTTCGTTCGAGAAACGGCCTCACTACGTGCGCAATTTAAAAACCTTTCATTATTTCGTCTATGTTTTGGACGATATTCTGGATCTGGAAATAATGTGATTTTTCGTCAGTAAATACAAAAAACAAATGACCGATTTGAAATATTCCTAGTAATTATATGGAACAGATTGCAGATGCTGAGATATTTTTTTTTAAATCAGAATGAGCGGTTTGTACCCTGAGTTTATAGCGCGTTGACCCAGTGCGGGTTAGGGACGGTCCGGGTTAGGACAGGCGATCTTGCTCAATTCAGAAATCCATTGGTTAGTTATTTATTAGAAATGTTACATTTAAAGGATGGACAATTTATAAAGGACTAAAACGGGTATCCGCTCAACAGAACATAAATGCACATGAGTTTTGTGCAGAAAATGACGACAACGTCTTAAATTAGGTTGCGGCTGGGAGTCACTTTGACTCAACGTAACGATGAGTCAGAAGAGAATCCTTGCACTCAACTATGATCGGTTGCCGTAGAGAATTATTAGCTTAAATGTATTGCAAGTTATTGTATGTATATTTGTAAAAATACGGTATGTGAAAGGTAGATTTTTGTATATTAACTTTTAAAATAATTCTTTGTATAAATAAATGTTTTAAATTGTTACTATTATTTCATCCTTCTTCCTACTATACGAATGAATATTCACATTAAAATGATTTTACCATTCAAAGTCGTTGTCACGTAAAACTTTCGCCCGTATACCGACTTTACAGGCAACCAAATTTTTTACTATTATTTTGTGGACAACAAACCAATGAACATAACCAGATCGACTTGTTATTTCATTAATCTTTTTTGTGATAGTTTCATTATTGATTGTGATTGTATATGATTTGATTCCAAAACAAGTTACACTTGAGTTTGTTACTCGTTTTTGTTAAGGGAAAACTGCCTTCTGAACGAGTTGCACATTCAAAATGCAATGATGCATTTCAACTCTTGAATCAGAAAATGTAGATATTTTGTAATTAGAATTATCAATTTGAATTAATAGTTACACTATACTCATATACGATATCTATCTTATACGGAACGTTATATATTTTTGTAATAATTTTATATTGTAATAATTAGTTCGAAAAGTCGAAATTTATAACTATAAATGAATCAATGTAGAGAATTAAACGAGGAACCCTTTTTATCTTTTTCTCCTTTTGTAAAACATTTTAATGACATAATTCTGATAGCCAGCTAATAAATTTATTTATTTTTAATTTTCGTACAGAATAAATGATTTAGATTAGGTACGTAAATCAAAATGTGGCTACGACATTTGACAACATTGGACGACCGCGGCATAGAACACAAAAAAATCTATAACTAATGTTACTAAAGGTTTTTTCAATTACTTAGTAGGTAGTGTTTATCCGGCCTAAATACCATATAGAAATTTGTATAGGTCCAAACCACTAAAAGGATAGTAATTAAGTTTTGAACGAAGGTATTGTATGTCCTGGAATAGAATGTAAGATATTGCTTTATTTACTTAAAAAAAAATTATATGCAGTTATCTGAAAAATGGTATTTGGTAACGACGAGCAAAATCAAATACTAAAGTAAAACTGGCATTGTCAAATTTTAATTTATGGCCAGCTAAGCGAGAACCAAAAAGCTTGTCGCTACTAAAATATCATAAAAGCAAAATTGTCTTCGCTGGTTCGTTCTTTTTTCTTCAAGATTCCTGTGGCATAGTAATTACAAAAATTCTGTCATCAGAAAAGGGATCTATACAGAACTTAGCCCTTATATTGATTGAAAAATGGCGAAATTCAAATTCTTCTAGATGCTATTTATTTCGTAAAAAATTATAGTACTAATGGCTTCCAAACGTAGTCCAAATTTAACTTGATTCCGCACGGGTGAAACTGCGGCGTGCTTAATCGATATAGCTCATGTTTGAATCAAAGCGAAATCGAGATCAGAAATGAGAACGGAATCGGAATCTTCGAGAATGGTATCGACAGTATGAGAATCGGAAGCGAGAGAGGAATTCAAATTCAAGTGCCGGACTAGGATTCGAATTGAGAACGAGATCGGTATAGGAACATTGGAGTAACAGATTCATGATCGAAAGAGCGGCCGCTCGATATCAAAGGTAAAAATTGTATTCATGTTCACACAGGCAGAGCCGCGGGCGAAAGTTAGTACGTGTAGAAATAAAAGATAGAGTAAGTGGCACGTTCGTAGAAATTGATACAACGAATTTCAGCAATTAATCGATGACGTAACTCCTCGTTTCATAAAAATATTTTCTGTCAGAATTTTCACTTATTCGTGCAATGAATTTTTATTAATGAATTACATCTAATTTCAAGATAAATATGTAAAGAACTTAAAAAGTTTGGATTGCTATTTCTCATTTAGCCCCAACTTCTTAGCAGCCAAGAATGAACAAGCCAATTGGCGACCATATTAAGATTCGCGACTGGACAGAAACATATTTCTCTATTAATAATTATCTATAAATATAGCATTTCCATTAACATTGTTTAAGCTATTTTCCCTTTGTTAAAATTGTAGTTTGTCTCCCCTAAACTATAGACAGCTAAGGACGCGGGGCGGGCGGGATAAACGGGAGAGACGGAACATTTACTTGTCGGCTATCAGCTGAATTGCTTTGTTCATGCGCGGACTAGTGAAAAAATAGAAAACGCGGGCCGATGCTGGAATAACTCAGTTTTTAAATTCAAACAGAAAATCGAAACTACCCAGAGAACTAGAGAAAGAAACACGCTATAAAGATCCAAGAAGCAAATAAAGTTTAAAACGACAAAATCTCACAAAAAGAACTTAAGGTCACCACTTTAATGTCAATGCATCTGTAAATGCATTAACTTACAAATGCGTTGGCATTAAAGTGGTGATGGGCTTGTTGTATCTCACGCTACAAGACAAACTGTAGACCATTGGAACTAGGTGCTGAAAGGGACCATGAAGTAAGAGGAATGTTGACCGACAAAAAAGACGGTGGTCCGATGACATTATACAAGCAGCAGGTTAAGAATGCCTGAAAAAAAGGCATAAGATAAAGAGCTATGGAAAAATCTTGAGGAGAACTTTGTCCAAATAGGGATTTATATCTTTGAAGCTGAAGATAACTAACCTAGAAATATGAAGACAAATAAACAAACTAACAGCAGTCAAGTGATTTATTATTTACACGTGCAGACAAAAGATAATAATGGCTTATTATTATTATAAGGAAAACTGAATTACTGTGGCCGTCCATTTTTTACAGAACTTGATAGCTTATCTCACGTTCATTCACCGCAGATAAGCTATCACATCGGTATGAAACCGCAATGCGGTTTCAATTTCTAAACTGTCTATTTAGAAATTAATATTAATATTTTTTAAAAATCATTATGGTGCGTAAGTAAAGATATTCTTAACAGGTGCGTCACAAAATTTTGCAATTAACATATGCTAATTGAAACTTTTTGTATGCTTAGACAATTCTAAGTGTCAAGATTATAAGACAGTATCAATACACTGTCAAAACATTGAACAATTCATTATTTAAAAAGCATTTTAAATAAAATTGAAACAGGTTCAGAATCAGGTTACAAAACTTCAGCTGAACGGATATAGAAACATACAAATAATAAACAAACTAAGATGTTTAGTGAAGTTAAGTCAAAGCTCGTAGTATTAGGGGAATTTACTATAAAGAGGTACAAACTCATTGAAGCTAAAAAAAATCTGGAGCATTAATTAGATTTTGAAAAAGGATATATTTAAATATCTTGTGATTTTTTAAAATGGAAATCTACTGTTTGCAGGTTTGTCGTTAGGTGTGGTTGAAAATGAAAAAAACTGAATTGCGTTCGGTTATTAAGTATTTGTGTTTGAAAAAATCCACTACATAACGAGTTAATGAAGTCTTTAGAATTTAAATGTGGAAAAACATCCACCAAACTTCACTTCGGGTCGCTCAAAAACGGTTGTGAGCGAAGAAATTAATAAAATTACCGCTAGCATACTCATTCTCATTTTTTATTGAACTCCCCTCGTGAGCATTTGGTACAATATGGAACTAGGTATTTTACAGAAAATTGTAACGGATATTTATTGCAAATGCTGTTAGGGAAATTTTATAAACCATCGTAAAAAAATAAAATTATTCCTTTTGCTTTGAAAAAAAGTTGATAAAAAACATAATATTGCTGATAAGGTCGCCCCAACCCACAAATAGCTAACAAATTAATTACTAGACTATACATAGTACGTAAATACACAGAGAGTATAAATAGACAATACAATTTCTGATATTCCCCATTATTGCTTTGAAAGACAGTTAATGAAAAACATGTGATGGTTATTAAGTTTATCTTTAATTATTCTAAATTTATCTCGCAAATTGATTAAATTTTTAACCATCTAGCTTAGATATTCATATTAGTACTGTTTTAACATAAATAAACTATACAATTTCTGACATTTTTAACGCCTCATAATTGTTTATGAATATGGTAGAGATTTAAGAGTAACATTTATTTTGATTACTAGTAATAGGACCCTCACAAACATGTACAACAAACAGATTTAGTTAATGAAGGAATTCTACATTTGTTGCTGGATATTATTCATAAGTTAATGGGACGACTGGTGGTTTGTGACATTGAAAAAAAATGTATTTCTGTCTATGATTATTAGTACAGGAAAAAAATTTTGAAATAGTTTATAATCAAAGTAGAGACATTTCTTTTTCTCGCTTATCTTCGTTTATTTAATTTTATGTCACATTAAATTTTTTCGTAAATACATCCTGTTTCATTTTTTATGACGGACGACGTTATCTAATGATAATTTTTTTTTAATAAGCTAGTGATTATTACTAAGGCATTTTATGACATGGCTGATGTAATGACATACACGATATGAAATGAACAGACCATCACTAAATGTTACAGCATTGTATTATTACCCTGTCTACTATCTTCCGGTCGGTTTTTTACGTTATAATGATCCTAAGAATTAGTATGTTATGATTCGTTTTTCCTAGCACGGAAATCGGTCATATGCACTTTTGATAATTAAATATTGTCCGTCATGAATTCTGCAGTTCATTGGCACTAACATGACTCATATTGCAGCTATCATTAAATTATATTTTTTTCATATTATCTTGTACACATAAAGCGGAGTGGGTACGTTATGACTCTCTACTCGTATGTAAATTCAAATAACACAATCGTGAAATAGTTAAAATAATGTTTATGGTTATAAAATTGTTAAAATAATGTTTACGGTTATGAAATGGTTAAAACAATTAAACATTTAAGAAACAATAGCTACGACTGAAAAACGGCAATATAAAGAGAAAGTAGTCGATATCATTACGACAGTTTTTTTTTAATGCTGTTAATATGTGTGTAATAATTTGCAATATGAAACGAATCATTTTCAAATCGAGTTCACAATAGTCTTGCTTCTGTAGTGTTATTGTTTTAATATAATGGAATTCGTATGGATTTTATCATATTTTGGAGTCTGAAAATTTAGTATTGTACTTAAAATAAGACCGATTACAAAACCTAAACAATTTTTTTTTATTATACTACTACAATATTCAATTGTTTATGGACTGTGCCATCACTCTATTTTCTTTTGAATATTGTCATAGATTCATAATAACTATTGTAATAATAATGGACAGTGATGATGGAGTGCTTAGGGAAATATTTTCGCAGAAGTTCTGATTTCGAATTTCGACCACACACGCATTAACTTGTGTTTTCTGATCTAATATCAAAGGACCATTTGGTCCGCGTCTCAGATATCAAGCACGTTAATATATCTATTCCGGACGCTATTACCGTGTCGGGGGATAATTAAACAGGACGCACCCCAGGAGTGGGATGTCGACAATCTGACACGGCGGTAACATGTGAAAATCACTAAGGTGACGTTTTACATAAAGCGACTCACCGATCAGAGGGCCGACGGTCAGACTGACTATGCCGGTCAAGAGCATGTACAGTCCGTAGGCGGAGGGGTACCTCTCTATGGGCACGTGCTCCGCCATCACGATCGGCTGGAAGATGTGCAGGAACGACCTCAGAGCTCCCAGGAATGCCGTCAGAACTAGCAGCGGGAGAAACGTGTTGTATTGAATGAAAACTGAAAGAGAAATATTCCGATTGAGCAATAATAGAAAATAATATTTCGTTAGCTAATACGAATGAAGACGATAAGATTCAAAAGCCGAATGTAGAAAACAAGAAATTGGAGCAATTGAACGAATCTTCGAATGAAATCAAACAATAAGCTAATTTAGAATTGTCGAATTGTAGAAGTTAACGTGTGTATTAGAAAACGAAGTAAAAGAGTTATTTATTGTGAATAAGAGAATTAATGTTATATAATACGAAAATTGTTGGTGAAATTGTGACATAAAGAAATCGATAGGTGAAAACGAGAAAAGTTGGGTAAATTTACTGTCTGCAAAAGCCCACCGCAAAGTAAAATATACGGAGAGTTTGAATAACAAGCTATAAGAGGCTGGAAAGTCCGTATAAATTTGCAAAGTTGCAGAATGTGTTAAAAGAAGAAAAAATGATATTAAAGTAAGCTATGACAGGACATTTTTGGATGATGTCCGGAGAAACGAAAACCTTTTCTTGAATTTTGTGTATAAGACCTAAAACTATGCGGATTGACCACGCATGTAAACTTGATTAGAGATGATAATGCATGTAATGAAGAAAATCATGTGCGCCTGGGAAGAATTGGAAGAATTTTAAAAAATATTTTCGCATGTTAGGATATAGTTACAAATGACAATTCTACAGCACTGCAATTAAATACAAGTGTAAATTTGAAAATAAAATTAGAATAGAAGTTATTAAAGCCATAAAATGTACTAAAAATCTGATGAACATGACACGGTTTCGTTAGATAATTTAAGGAATGGTAGAAGTATAGTGACAAGGATGTTGTCAGCTCTACCAACTCTTTAATAAGAGCTGAAAAATCTAAAGGATATATGCCTGATGTCAGGTGTAAAACTATTATTCTATTCCTGTATAAAAATATTCTTTTGGCAGGATAGAGTAAGCTACAGTCTCTCTAGTCTTCTCAGAATCGTTGACAAGCTGTATGCGAAGATTGTTATTGAAAGGACTGTAAATAAAACTGGAAGTAATATTCAGGGTGTACAAATAGAATTTTGAATAGGCGTGGAGTGCAATAGCCAAGTCATTTAACTCGAAATATCACGAAAAAGTTTTTGGTCAAGGGCCAAAAGATTTTCTTTGCTTCCTTATATCTTCAAAAACCTTAGGATAGAGTGGAGAGGCGTGGTTCTACGAAAAATATTATCCATGTATGGTGCAAGTAGCAGATTCATAAGGGCACTGTAATCTCTATGTAGATGCTCCAGTGCCTGCATTAGAATAATGAGCCGTACACTAATTGGTTTTATATCAGTCCGTATGTCAGATAGAGATGTTCATTTACAAATGACTGTAAACATGATAAAAATTAAAAAGAGATTAAATGCGGGTAATAAAAGTAATGGCGTTTTTCTCGCTATTATGAATAGCCAAATTGTTTAACTATCCATAGTGAATTTTTGTTGTGGAAGGCAGTAAAAGTTGAGTGTGACAAAAAAAATATGAAAGTAGAAACAATGCAATAAAATTGCAAATATTACGTATAGTGTACGTGTGGAGTGTCTTTGAAAGATAAATGTAGAAATAATGGTATTAGAGAACTGTGTGATTTTAAGAGTGTGTAGAAGCAGTTGTATTGCGATGGCTTGATCGCCTGGAAAAGATTAATGTAGACTGGCCTAACAAAACAATAGAGATTTTCTCATTTTGGGCTACCATTGAAATATTTTGATGATTCTAGACAGACGAGTACATATTTTTAGTCGCGTTAGTTTTTTACTTCTTTTTCCAACTGTAAACGCTGATTTTCAACATTATGAAACATTATTCATAATCATGTTAGATGCAAATTTGTGCAAACTTATACCTTTTCTAAGGTTAGCGCATATTTACATAAAATACTTTTATGGTTTTATGTACAAAACTAACAATTGACCCTCAATGATTTAGTAAAACGATGACAATTTACTGAATTTATTTGTAAACCTATGCATATATTTATAGACTATAAACTTATACGTAAAAAGGAAAATAATGTTAAAGTTTGATATATGATTATAAATTTGACATATGATTCTATTAAGAAATATACCTTTGTGGGTCTCAATAAATAATAAACGGGTCACAACAGCCATCAAACACATTTCCTCTCACCTGTCCTAAATATGGCCGCCAAAATGGATCCCGTGAAATACATATATCGGCTGTTCATATGAAAGAAGTGCCCCGAGAGGCCGAGCAACAGCCGAGCGCCCATGTCGGTCGCCCCTCCCAAGGATATGATGTTCGCTATTTCGGCCTGAAACATGCGACATTAAAACTCCGTCGTATCAAATAAAGTAAATAATATTTATAATAATAATAATGTAGACTCATATTTATAATAATAATAATATAAACTCACGCCTATTTTCTAGACGGGTTAAGCACATATATTTCCATTATCTACGATTATTTTAAGCACCAATATGTAAAAAAATTAATACGTCAAGGTTTAAATATTCAACATATTGGTATTCCATCAGAGGTAAGGAGCTATGATGTTTTTTATCATATAGCTTGCGGGTAACACTCCTTATAAATTATGTATTATTAATTTTATATGAATAAAAAAAGACACTTAAACGAAATTCGATACATAAGTAATCTGAATATATTAAGAACTTATACTAAGTGTTGTACTGTTTCTAGGTGTTTACTGTTTCTAAATATTGTATCGTTTCTAATTGTTGTATTAAATAACACTATCGATGAGTAAAAAAAGGGCAACCCATGGGTTTCTTGCCCATTTTTCAAGGTGAATCAGCATTTGGAATGGGCGGTAGCATTAATGTCGAAAACAATTTGTTAATGACGTATTTCAAGTGCAATTCTATGACCAACGAAATGAAGCTATTTTTAATTTCATTTCATTTGAAAATAATTATTTAATGTCGACATAACAACAATCGCGTATCAAATTGATTATGGAACAATTTTTGACGGAACATAGTTAATGTAGTCACATTACCCATTACTGATCTGTCATCCGCAACATGGCGTGTGATAAGAAATACAATGCATTTCTTTTAGGTTAACGTATGACCGAATAACAAAAAGGAGAACCGTTGTAAGTTCAATCGTGTGTCTCTCCGTCCGTCTGTCATGGCCAATTTGCTCAGAATTTACTGACCGACTGAGCCGAAAAGTTAGTACACATATCAATTTCTGCGAACCATATAAGGACGTTTAATGTAGATAAATGAATTTTGAGCATGAGGGATTACTTTTACGGGACAAATTAGAAAAATAAAAAAATAACAATTTTGCAAATTATATCATGTGACATCAAATGAAAAGGCTTATTGTGAACGTTTCACATATATTTTTTCTTCTAAAATTTTGAGATAAATTGTTTCCTTATTAAAACAATGCTAAATATTGACCATTTTCTCCTATATCCGGAACTACTGAGCTTAAAATTTAGAAATACGTACAGAAAATCGTTTTGTATTTATAAGATTAGGAAAATTTAAATGAGGCCTATGTCTTTATCTGGTAAATGGTCAACCTCTCAATATTTTATTCGAAATGAGAAAAGAGCGAATGTAGGTAAATAAATAAACATATAATTCATTATTGGGCTTAACACTTTGTTTTGCTATGAATTCGCCTCAATGAGTTCTCTATTATGCAAATCTCAATATTATACATATTGCACATATGTATTATAAATGTTCATTAACCATATACATATGGGCATACGTATTCCATTAATACTATACGTATCGTACAACAACTTAAATTTCTCGCAAACAAAGATGATTTTTGCATACAGATCTGTCCGTATCCATTTGGATGGATCCGTTATGTTCGGCACAAAATTTTTATTACGATCGTTTTTTTTTTAATCGAATTTAATTTTCTCGTTCACTCTAAAAAATACATATCTTAACAATATCTAAATTTAATTATTAAATTCGGTGAACAAAAAGTAAATTCATATAATTACTTATATCATCTACCTACGGTGGTAGCACGTTGCCAGAAATCAATCTATTTATACGTAATTACGTATTCATATATCGCCGACTAGTAGAAATATTTACTTATATTATTGTAATATGTTTCAAAACTTCACTACAAAATTTACAATAAACGTATTAATAGTGTTCACATTACAATAAATAGACAATCATCTCGGTGTTGAACAATTTGTGATCTACTACGTCCAGATCAGAGAAACTCCTTTAAGCAATTATTTCATTGGATAATACAATTCCCTCCACTACAGTTCCAAAATAACCACGTCAATTTATGAAAATATTGCTATCTTTAAGATGCTACAAGTGAATTATCAAGCGATGGAAACTGATTTCTTTTTATGCTATTGTATTAATATTATAAATGCGAAATTGCATTTTTTGTTTATCAGTTTTCACGCAACGACGGAGCATCGAATCGATGTATTTTCCTTTTTTTTTTTGAATATAAATAATTTATGGGTTGGAAAGAGTTGTTATTGTTTATCCATGAAAAATTGTATAATTCCTGTGTGATGATTCTCATTGGAATTATACAATTTCACAATGATTATTAAAGTGAGACTAATTTGTGTTTGCGTTCTTTATTGTTTTGACAGTGAGCTTTTCAAAGTATGAAAAAAATAATACTTCTAATGTTTATATTATGGACGGTTTTGTGTTATATATGACTTAATCATAAGAATGTTCGTGTTATATTGAATCAATGTATGCAATATTAATCGGGATTAATAATCAATAAATCAAAAATTGGAATTTGAAAACAGCGAAATCGCGATTACAATCGAGAGTGACACCCGATGTATTGAACAACGGGACCGGTATTGAAATGAAGAATTGGCACTGGAACGAAATCGAGAGCGAGGCCGACACGGGCATCAAAACGAGGACGGGGTTGGGGGGTCAGAATTAACAGCCATCTTAGGTGACACGTAATAAAATGGGAACGATATAAGAACATAAAGATAATACAGAGATTCATTGTCTATGCTAGTGGAACCGCAGGCGACTCTTTGTATATTAGCATACATTACAACGATTTTTCAATTTAAGTTTTGGCTTGATTCGTCTTCGGTTTTCTATTTCAAAACAAAACAAGTGTGTAAACAATTGAAATATGATCATTACATTTGATTTTTTTTGAAAAAGTTGGGCACAAACAATTAAAATAAACAGAAAATCAACTAACTAGGCTTAGTTACAACGGTGGAGTTTTTACGTCTTATTATGATATCAGGTGTTAATTTTGAAAAGTAAAATGTCAATTTTTTTTATATATTGTCATATGGGGGAGTCAAACGAAAGTTGCAAACGCACAACTCCAAAAGTAACACGCTGGTAAATTGTCATAATTTATTTTTTATTTTAAAAAAACATTACATTTATTAAAGAAATTTTAGCTTGGTGTGGACCAATAGTATTCACTCAAACTCAAACACAATTTGATTTTTAACATAACTCAAACCTCTCGCAGTTTGTCTAAGAACATACATTAAACTGTTGGTGTCCGTTATTATTACTCTCCGTTACAACCTTATTTATTCATTAGCAGCCTCTTTCTCAAAGTAAACCTACTTATAGAACTCAAGGTCCTATGTAGTGAGATGATAAGTTCTACATACACATAAATTTATGTATTTAGTAATATCTTAATAAATAAATCAATATATTTTTTTTTAAACTAAGTTAATTAATTTTCAAATGTAGCTTATTAATATCCAATTTTTAATAAGTCCTATTTAAAGTTCATAACACACTTTCCTCAGAAAATTCTCGTCCACAACATTGGAATGTACGGTTTATTATATTCTTATTTTTATTTTATTATTAATAAACTGAGGCTTACCTTACTCAAGTCATTTCTTCCAAGAAAAAGGGGCTCCAATGTAAAGAACGTCAAATCGGCAAAAAACGCTAGTGACATACCAAATGCTATGTTATCGTAAATTGGATCTTTTAACAAACTCAAATCGAGAAATTCCATGACCGTTTGCCTGAAAGGATACAACGATTTCGATCAAAAATAATACGAAAACAGAATAATAAGGAAAAAGTTGAAATTATCTTTTTCCAAGAACTGTTTTACTAGGAAATGATAAGTGAAGGGAAAACCAATTATATATGAGTATAATCTAAACATTATATTTACTTTAATCTTTTGTTGAATAATAAGTTTATTTTTTTACATAATTAATGTCTATCACTTACCATTTTCCTTCTTTATTCTTGATTATAGGCATCGGTTCAACAGCAAAATTGCCAAGACTGGAGACCGAAGCAGCTTTGTAAATATTTTCAACATAGACGTCATCGTTGGAGCTGAATTTGTTATTTAAACTCTCCCTGTCTCTTATTAAAACGACTGGTGTACTCAGTCTTCTGAATTCTGTATGTTTGGGTACTATGAGCAGCTCAGAGCCCTTTCTTGGTCCTTCATAGTCAGTTTTAAAGTCCTCTACAGATCTTGTACCTTCTACTTGAAGCGTGTTCCCGTTTTTATTGGAAACGAAATCGAAATGTTTTTCTGGATTAACAGCAGGTGTCGGTGGTATCACTGAAAAAAAAATAGAATATAAATTAAAGTCGGTCGGTATCGTTGTCAATTTTAGTTGTGAAATTAATAATCTAGAAAAGAGATCATTTGCAATGAATATTTGAAATTTTAATGTAAATCAATTGAAAAGATTAATTTTCAAACAGATTAACGCAATAGACAATAGATAGGTGTACTCACAAATTATTTTTTCACAACTCTTCAATTGCTTCACCATATACAAGTCGACTGGATGCAAGACCAATGCTCCAAATATGCTATGCGCCGATATCGCACACAAAATCGCCAACGTTCCTCTGAACCCGTATTCCGTCAAAGAGAGTTTGATGAACAGTGGATACACCATAGTGATTAAACCTATTGACGCTTTACATAAACTTAGGTATAAAACTTTTTTCTTAGTGAAGTAACTGTTAAAGCTTGTGTATACTACCGGAATCATCAAGCCCATACCTAAGCCTTGAAAAAATCCATTAATGATTATCAACTGGATAGTCGAATTGACTAGGATTGCAAAGAACGATGCTCCCGTGTATATCACTGCTCCTATCAAACCGACTTGTCTCAACGATAATCGCTTGAGAGCGATGTTTGCTGAAAAACCTGTTGAAAGAAATCACAGAGAAATTAATTTTATTTTAAATAGTTCGATACAAGTTTTAAAAATAATTTTGGTAAATTTCCTAGCTTAATATATTTATCATCTAAAATTAAAAATTAATCATATATGCTTAGAATTAACAGTTTTTGTTTTCAGTTCAATATTATTTTAAATATACTGTTTATTGTATCCACGACTTACCTCCAATGGCCACCATCACTTGGAACATTCCGTGTACGACGGTAACTGCGCTGGTTCCTGCGCCGACGTCGTTTAGAAAATCATTGTATATCATTCCAAATACAGGTTGATGTCCTGTGCCTGCTATCTGTAAGGATTTTAATATTTTCCTATATGAGCACACGCCGTTATCAAGCACGATTTTGTATGCAGACACCTAGGTGCTGATTAGAAATATTTAATACGAAACATGAAATTGAACTACTCACAAAAATAAGTGACAATCCAATGCAAACCATATAACCCCAACCACCTTCTGGAGGTACCAATTCATACTTTTCAGTGTTGAATTCTCGTATTTTTTTGCTCTTACCATTCATAATGCACAGATTTATTATTGATCTAACGCATGCAAATAGTTATCACAGCTAACGTGTCACATTCGTATGGCGACACATTAAATCGCGAAAGTTTATCAATGAAGCATTATATACGGCGACTTGGGAGGTTTTTCAGTGAACCTTGTTTGCGCACGGCTTATGAAATTACACCGCGATTGAAGATACCCGTCGTTGCATGAGCCACAAACAGAACTCGCGGATTTTCCCACCAACCGAGTTAACGGCAAACAACTGATACAGACTTATTTTGATTTGGATTTAACTACACGCGCGCTATCAGCTTTGAGGTTGTTTGAAAGGAAGGCGATTGTAAAAAAAAGGGGTTTGAAAAATGAGCCGTCTTTACAGCTGTTGAATAAAAAATAATCCTTTTGGCTGTCTATTCACAAAACATCGGGAGTCATAAAATTAGTACCGAATGGAATTTATATTTTTGTATCAAATTTAGTTATTTGTTAGGGTAAATCTAAATAACGTATTAATTATCGTAATTTTATAAATAGGCATGTATTACAGTTGTTTTCGTTGCCTGGAAAATGATCATAAAAAATATCATGCCATTAATAAACGTTCATATTAGCTAGAAGAATATAAACGTTTATCAATGAGTTGATAATTTTTATATGAATACTTTTCTGGCGATAAATTTGTGAAAACTATAAATAAATTATCATCGATTAAAACTATAAAATGACAAAAATATATAAAACATAAGATCAAATTGTGCCTTTGAACACTAGTCGTCTTGAGCAGTTTAAAAATATTGTACTAACAAAGTTTCCTAATTTATTGTATGGTTCATTGTTGACTATAACCAGGTCTGAATGCAGCATTGTTTTTAGATCAAAAAGTATTAGTGTTAATAATGCTTTATCACTTGGTTATTGGGCGACAGTGTGCAGTCATACTAGCAGGCGTAAGTAATACGCACTTTATGAGGAGAAGTCGTATAACGATTCTGTTATTTTTGTCAATAACGTAAGAAATTATTCCAAGGTATTCAAACAGTTTGTGCAGCCGCAAAATCAATGTTTATCAGTAATAATAAACAATAGTGAACCTGGAAAACATATGACACATACCGTCATTCAGAATATTAATGATAAATTAATTATAAAATTTGAAAGAAATACATAAAAATTATCCGCTTTTGAGAAATTATTTGTTTGCTTTCCGGTTTTAACTACACAATATCTAAAACCATTGCCAGCTTTTTGAATTTTGTAGAGGTGAACGTTGATACATGTCAACTACAATGACGTTATTAAAATATTCAAATATATAAAATAGTAAAAAACTGCTGATATTTATCATTTTTCTGTAAAAATAATAGATTCAATAATAGACATGATTAGTAGTAATTTTAAAGCTAGCGTTGATTGTGGTGTGTTTCCGGATTTAATGAAGCAACGTAGTTATTCCATTATTTAAATCCGGTAGTATATCTGACCCCACTAACTTTAGACCGATATGAATACTATCGATACACAGTGAAATTAAAAAAAAATCAATTATTGTGGTAATTTTATAATACAATTTGATTAACGTCAAATTGTTGAGCTTATTCAGCAGATTTTAGATTCCTGGGAGGATTCACGGGACGCAATTGGTTTTTTCTGCGATTTATCCAAGGCATTTGATTACCTTCATCATAACATATTGATTAGAAACTATATCATTATTGTCACTTGGCGATCATGTGGACTTCTGAGATCTTATTTAAGTGGTAGAATTCAAAGGGTTGATGACTTACGGTCAGGATCCACAGTCAATATTGGTGTGTCAAAAGGTTTAGTTCTTGGACCATTTCTATTCATAGTTTATGTAACTGATCTACAACATCTTGTTAAAGATGGGCGTGTGATTGTGCTGTTTAGTAATAATACTTCTTTACTTTTTACGATTTGTGCAACAACCAGCTTTGACGAAGTAAACAGTACGATCTCTGAACTAATGGAGTGGTTTAGTGTGAATAATCTTCTTCTCATTGAGAGGAAAAACAAAACTTGTTTAATTATACTTGACTAGTGCTAAACTGATCGATGCAAACGTAATGGTCAAGAACGAGATACGGAATATTGTGAATAGGACCTTATTTCTTGGTCTCCATTTAAACGTTAAATTGCGTCGGCATTCTCAAATTACGAGAATGGCGAAAAGGCTTAACTATGTAGCATATGCAGTGCATAGAATTAGGCGATTTACTGGTGAAAGCACCGCGAAACTAGTTTATTTCAACCTTTCATAATCACATGGCCTACAGAATTTTATTATGGGGCCATACAGCTGATATTAACACAATTTTGTGCTGCAGAAGCGGGCTGTTCGTGCTGTTTATAATTTGAGACAAAAAGTATCTTTTAGTGAAATTTTTAAAGAAATTAATATTTTCACTATAACGTCACAATAAATATATAAGAATCTGGTGTATGTCAAGAGAAATGTAGAAACGCTCCAAAAAAAATGAACGACATCCCTAACAATAACACTAGATATAAGAACGGTCTTGCTACTCATAAAACCCGTTTAAAGAAAATTAGCAAATTATTTATGGGGCAATGTGTGTGCTTCAATAAGATCGCAGCTGAAATTCAGAATTTACCATTTCATGAATTGGCTATTATATAAAAATTAGGATTTCACCTTTAAGAATACTATGGAAAACTTAAACCAAATCTCCTATGCACTGTCTGTTATAAACACCAGATAAAAAGACTTAAACAAGAAATGTTATTTCGCTCATGTTTCACTAGACGTTATTGTTTACACCGACAATGTTTTCGTTTTCCTTGCTCGATGGGACATGAATCGAATTTGAAAACGTATTTGCTCCCGCGCATACGAGAAGGAGGGCGATTATTAGTGTACTGTTTGACAACTCCCGCTCGTTAGATTCTTCGCACGCTCATATGGACGTAATTAAAGCTCATGCGCACGTAGTTAAATCTATTTGGTATCTTTACGTTGAGATTGAAACATTAAAGCTCTCTTCTTCTCGATACCTAGTCTATTGTTACTGAAAAAAGAAAACGCATTTTCTTCATCTTAAGCGATATTCACAACAGAACGTTATTGAAACAGTATGCAACTGATATCAGTTGCATACAGTATGCAACTGATATCGTGTATATCATGTATAAGTATTCAAATGTGATGTGTGAAGAGATTAGTTGCACGCGTAGGAGACCAGGTTTGATGTAGACATTACACTTAGGTATTTTTATAATTATCTCGATTTTGTTATCGAGCAATTTTTGAGATAAAAGCATAAAAATAAATGAATCTCTTTCAACCCCTGCAAAACAATGGGACCTTGGTCTACTTTTAAATAGTCTGAAGCTACCAAGACAAATGTCTAAAAATAAAATATTTTTTATAAATAATATTTTGAAAAAGCACTATTTCGTTTTCAACGAGAAAAGTAAATGTGTGTTGATTTATTAGATAGTTGTATTTATTACACATCTAAGTAATGTCTCCGTTATTGCAAATATTAAAAAAGTAATTGAACACACATTTTATAGTCAATAGTTGAATTACGTTGGAAGTAACAATTTACGTAGCATAATTTGTACACGCAGTGTTACAATTTACATCATTTATAGTCAGAGTGCATCTCATGACAGTTCCCATAAGCCCAAACATGGCTTGAATGCATTATTTTAATACGAAGTTCTAGTGTCTACCTTTTGGCTTCATCGTCACATCAGTTCCATGGTATGATTCTCGTCAGAAGTATTTTTATAAATTTGCTTCGCCATAATTGCTTAACTATCTCAATCGAGATGTCTTGTCGACATCTGTGAAATACTTATCGTTGAAGAATTCTGGTGATCATCTCTGGTCTTCTTCATCAGTCTACGTCACTAAAAGTTACTCTACGAATGCAAATGCTTAACTTGTAACAGAAACGTAAATCGCTATATGGATTATTATGGATCTCATTGTTAGAACTGGATTTTGAAAGAAACGGAAACAATCAAAAAATATATCCTTTCAAATAAAAAAACAATTTTCTAAAGTTCTGAGGTGACGAACATTAAAAAAAATACAACTAAATTAAGAGCTCCTCCTTTTGTAAAAAAAGTTGATAAATAAAAAAAGAGATTCGAGATATTTATAAATTAAAAACGAATGAAGTTTAAAACTTCATATTAGGGAAATATCTGTTGTCAACAAATTTACGAAAATATCAGGTATGTAACCTAATATATTCATGCAGTGTAAATACAATTGGAAAATGTATACTCGTAATTCATTGGTTCAGACTATCAAAGGTAAATTTTTTTTTATAGGCGACTATATATATATATATATATATATATATATGTTGATCATAAAATACTTAAGTACGACATAACTAAAAAATACTAATTCAAAAATGTATTAAAGTCCAGCTTACGAGAAAAAACTTAGTGGATCGACGAATATGTAAATGATAATATTGCTCGGATATTGATGTTATAACTTTAAATTTAAAATATGAAAAAAAGCAAATCTAAAGGAGTTTCTTCCTGATTTTTCTCTTTTTTATTTAAAGAAAAAATCCTACAAAAGGACTTATTCAAAGTTTCAATAAAAGTTTCGTCTAAAAGCACGTCGTTTGACATCAAACGGGAGAGGAAACATTTATGACTAATTATATTGTTTTTATTCGAATATCAAATGCCTTTGAATGGATTTTTAGAGAAATTTATTGCTTTAATGGCTAAAATCCTTTATACATACACCTAACTTGCAGTTTTTATTTTATATTGTTGTTAGTTCTAAACAAGCCATGCAAATAGTATTTGAATCAATTCGACTACGTTTGCTGAGCCACTTGAACTACGCATGCTGATCTACTGATCTGCTGCGGCTAAAATAAAGCAACAATCGTTTAGTCGTGAAAACGCGACAGCGCGGAGGTCGCTACTGCGCTTGTTCTTTGACAGCGCCATTTGACAACCCTTCTGTATGATCGTCATTTCAAAACTTCTTCACTGTGGCGTGGAGTAATTAACATCTAACGTAATTATGACATAAGGTCGCTTTTCCTCGGAATGATATTAATTGTATTGGTGTTTTTGTTTTGCGGTGCATTCCTATTTAATTTTGTCAAAAAACACCTTTTAAATAGTAAATATCATATATAGTAAATTAATTTTTTATTGATGTTATTACTTTGTATTTCTTAATCTGTATAGTATTCTAATCTATACTCAAACTATGAAAGGTTTAAGTTTTATGGAAAGTTGCAAATTTAATACTTGCTTAAAAGTTTTTAAAATACCTAAAAGTAAGTTAATCTCGTTCCTGGTAATGCTAATCTAATTAATAATCTTTCTTATAAAATAAATTTATAGGATATAAATGTTGTTAGACCAAAGGTTACGAAGTGTTAGTTATCCGAATTTTTAATTAATAAAATATGCAATATTAAGTGAATAATATTTGAAAGCAATACTAAGGAACTTGAAACAGATGCACGACGTAGATTACTATTCTTTTGCTAATTCGTAATTTATGTTAATTATAACAACTTTACAATAACGACGTGATTAAAAATACTGTTTTAAGTAGATGCTCACTTTGACAGTTCAGCGATCGTAATAAATTAGCCAGAATACAATTTTGACAGATCTCCATACAAAATGTACCGTGCGTAGTGCGTCACGAGAACCACTGCGACTACTTTCCCAAAACCACTTGACAGTCGCTGGAACTGTCAGCGAGTGTACGGACTTTTGAAATGGACGTAATCAGGGCTACTTCGGCGCTGCGTCAATTTACCGGAGTAGAGCAGCAGTTCATTCGCAACGTGATATGAGAGACGTTTTATCTGTTCAATTATCACATATCACGTATTAACGTTTTGTCTGTTCAATTATCACATATCATTCTGACTTCACATTCAATATTTCAATTATTATGTCATATTCAATTAATATGTCATATTAAATTATTACATACAATTCAATTGTTACATTAAAGCTGTAAATTTGATCTTTTGGTATTGGAGATTTTTTATAAAATTCTAATCTAGAATATGATTATTAAAGTTTAATTATACACGTGGATCTATCTGTTTGCCTTTTTATCGCTTCTTTTACGTAGAAATGCCACTAGCTGTTTCAAATGTTCATTATATTGAAATAGAACCATTCATTTCATTTTTCATAGTTACATCCCCTTGCAAGCTTATATATTTTCTACCGTTTTTATTACATTTCTACTATCGATTTAAAATATTGATTATTCACTTACAAATTGGCTTTTAATTCTTTTGTACTCAGCCCTACAAAATGTCGACCTGAAAATGTTGGTCAAGTTCAATCACCTTACTGCTGAGGCATAACCTCCTGGAATACTTTTATTTCAGGTTTAAGACCTTAGACCTAAAACCTACTACGCTGGACTAGTGGAGTTTGGGGTCTGCCCATAGGCAGACCGTGCGATGAGACTTGACATATTCTCGAGGTAAAGAGCGTGTAGTGGAATTTAACTGAAGTTAAAAACTAATCGGTCGATTCGCCTGTAGTTGAGGTCGAAGCCAGTAGCTCCTGCTTTAAAGGCAAAGCACTTAATTAAGTGCTAAGTAATTCCTTAGCCTATTTAAATCTGTATAGTATGTCCATAGTGGCATTGCGTTCCTTTATATAAATGGGTACTGAAAAGTTAAAAACATAGGCCTTTAGCAACCTGATAAATTTGTTATCATATTATTAGTCTTATTTATAAGTTGAACTATAAAATAATAAGCCGATAATAAACGAAGTATATAACCGTTATCGTATATCATCTATTTCGTAATATTTATATTCGAAATTAGGTAAGGTTAAAGATTACGTTATCCTTTTTATGGCGTATCGTGTATATTTTTTATTTTGCTTTGCCAGGTTTTTAGTAAAAATATTGTTTATAGTTATGAAAACTTTTTTTACATTTGGAACAATTAAGCAATTACTATATAATAACTTATTAATTTTGATTTAATACAGATATTCATCATGTGTCCTTATTCTTTCTGTTTCTGTCGTCAACGAGTGTCCATATTGTCACTTTTTCTTTTTCTTCGGTTAAAAAATAACAGTGTTATTCGAAATTACATCTAGAAATGATAGTAATAAGGTGCTTTGTAAGAGATTTATTTGGTTGTATATATGTCGTGTATCCTTATTTACATTTGTGTGAGTTGTGTGCCACGAATGAACGTAAATTTGTTCGAAGTTATAATTCTATGCTTTTCTATTCCGATGTATCAGAGCTATATCAATAATCAGAGTTAACTAATTAACAGTTAAAAATTTTCTGCAAACGTAATTATTTCTTTAAATATTCCATGAAAACTCCATGTTTAAAACTATGGTTTACATAATATCATTAATTAATATGGACGTAATGACACGGACGTACACCTCTAACATGCGGGTAGAGAAATTGGATCAAAGAAAACTGTATCGTATTCAAATATTTTAATAAAACTTTTATATTTTTGAAATAACTGTAATATCAAGAAAACAGAAATACAAAACAATACAACTTATTAATGGGTAAATCAATTTGCACGCTACACCGAATTCGACGGCTCTCATCTGCACAGTTGTTTGCGACGGCATTTTATATGAATTGTATTTTAAACTGAACATTTAAACATTTTATGTGAATTGTATTTTTACACTGTATTTTAAATCTTCAAATTGTATCAATGCAAATGAGTCAATTTTAGGTGACAATTTTAATAAAAGCAATATCAGCAACAATAACAATGTAGTGAATAATATTATTGAACTTTTTATTTTGTCTATGACTGTAAAACGTCGTTCGTTCAAGAACATTATTTGGCGGACATTGCGAACCAACATGAAACCCAAATCCACAAAGCGGTTAATGAGAAGTTATTTATTATGACTTTAAAAGGTTTTACATAAAAAGATCATCACGAACTATGTAATTGGATACTGAATTTTCTGGAAAATCTGTTTCTTTACAAACATTAAATTTTAATTCATTAGCTGAATGGGAAAAGTTTGAAAGCTGAGTTGAAAACAGAGGCCAGTACGATTCCAGAAAACGTTTGGACACTCAAAAACTCTTTAAGGTAATATCCGTGAATTATATACGTACACATAAAGCCTGAATATAATCAGATCTATGGTATTTCAAACAGTAAACCATGGAAACCTTAAAACTCATCAAACATTCCACCATCTAAACCTCAATTGTTATTATTATTATAGGCTCGCGTCTTTTTCCCGGAAGAGGTGACTGCAGAATTTTATATGGTACGATCATTGATAATCTCTTTTCTTCTCTGACATCCATCAGTCTTTTTGGTCAAGGTCGTCGGTTCTGGGTGCTTAAATTTGGCTCTTTCTTAATATGACTCCAATATGGTCTGCAAAAGGATTTTCCAAAGCAACCTTTGCTGACCCTTCCAGTATACATATTCACTCTATAAATTTCATTCGTCAATCCTATCTTTCACTTTCAATAATCCTTTCTAGACGGCGAAAGCACCACAAAATACCTCTTCTACTCTAGGCACGACATCTTGTTTCAAACCACCTCGCTCTCTGACGCCACTGTTCCTAGGTATATGTATTTATCAAACACATTACTCAAGGGATCGTATCCTCAACGCTTTAATTCTACTTGCATTTTTCTTCTGCCATATCCAACTTTCACTACCATACATAAGGGTAGGGGCCCAGGACCTCATTAAACTAAAAGACACAAAATAAATCCATGAACTTCCGTTGCAGGCGATGTCCAAGACGTGTGACACACAAACTGACTGATCAGCAAATGGCAACTCCCTCACATTGATGCAATTTTATATATACAACGTGACACTTATCATTAGATATTAATATTATGTCTAATTGAGTTTACTCCAAATTTTTCAGCTAATCTTGACAACGATTTTATGAGCTTCGCGTCTGCAGATTAAAATTAATACGTTTCTTAAAACTACTCGCTACATTTAAGTATAACTAAGCGACGATATTCCATTCGATATAATAATTTCAAATATTTATTTAAGTTCTATAATCAATACAGTAGTTAAACAACTGATAGGGTTTTATGCAGTAATTACGTTTTGTTATTTGTTAGTCCCGTATTTTATTTGCGTGTCTTCTGCTTGTTCTTTCATTTCTACATATTCATATAATTCTTAAATGTTTATATTTCATATGATTTTAGATATATCTTTTAGCATTCCATAAGTTAAACCATGAATATCAAGGAGTTGAGTAATGCAATATGTATTACTGTATTCGTGTATTCAATGTGTACAACGTGTATTTGTATTTTTGAGATTAAATTAAAAAAATATTTAAGTATTTTTTGTAAAATACATGTATTTTTTTTCTATTCCACTAAAAAGGGTATTCCCCATTTTTTTAATGAATAACTATTTGGAAAATGTCAAGTAGCCTCACCTGATTGAGCCAGTCAAGTGAACTGTTTTTGCTGATTTTTTTTTATGCCAGCAATCCTCATGATATTTTTTACAGTATGAAATTTTTCATTCGAAATGAAAAGGTATGATAATTTCAATGTGAAATGAAGATGGCGTGATAAGACATAGCCAGACTCGAATTTGTTCAACAAAAATGCGTCCATTCTGTGAATGCTACTACATACCTATGTACTCACAAATAGCTATTCGAAATCGAAGTCGAGAATCCCTAAAAGGATATCTTCAGTACTGTACTAAAATTCAAATATATTAGCTAGATTTAATTTTCCATCAAAGCAGTTGCGATTTTCAAAAAAAATTCCTGTATAAATCTTTTCGGTAATTTTAAGGTCCTAAATGATAAACCTTTATGACATTCCCTAATAACCTTACGGCGAGTGTCGCTGGTAGCCCTTAATGAAAGATTTCAATAGCGCCTCTTTATGGAAAGCCTGTAATGTTTGGTAGGTGAATCATTAATACATTCTTTATTATTAAAGACGGTACAAGAATAAGTAAGTAAATGCTTATAGATGACCTAGTGTCGATATTTTATTATTTAAATAATCTTTAAGTATTCTTTAATTCTGAAATTCAAAATAAAAAATTACTTTTACATAAAAAAAATCTTCCTATAAATCTACCTGGCTAAATACGTCTACTACATGTAAAAAAATAGTCACAAAAAAGCTATATTTAATATTTTTAATAAGCTATGAAAAATTTATTATTTAATCTAGCAATAGAATATCTTAAAATATTTGCAACAATTTATTGTTTATCAAATCGGTATAAGAAGGCAAATAAATAAAAATGTATAATCACCTAATATACACTTAGGAGAGTTTTATAAAAGCACAGGTGGAATGGTTTTGTTCTCAGGGCGTAAACCACGCGCATCTAGACATTTTACATAATCATAATTATAGTGACTTCATTAATTATTGTCAAATCAATACATCAGACAACATAATTTGGCCTCTATGTCCCAGAAAGAAAGTCAGACACAGATCTACACATGTTCCTACGATCATTACATTACTTTTTGCTCCGTTGGCGTTCATTAGTTAGTTCATGCAAGCTCGTTAGTTTCAGGTGTTGGCTTTCCTTTAGCACGTATCCATTTTGGTCTGCATAAGAATTGTGATTTAAATTTAAACCAGATACTTAGAAGTCTTAAATATTTTGAAGTATCTAAGAGATTATTTTTCCAATACTTTGATTTTATTATGCTCGAAAAACTGTGTATGATATTTATAAGCTAACTTTTATTAATTTGCGAATTAAATCTTGACAACTTAAATAACACTATCATTGGTTTTGGGAATTGTAAATATATTATTTTTAAAGTATATTATATACAATAAAAGCCATAAGACACTAGAAAGTCAATATATCTAATATATTTTATATGTTACACATAAGAGTATTATATATTTTGAGGGTCATTAAAAAAATGTAGCATTTCAAATCTATACAACAACACCCTTTTTGTAGGTAAAAATATAGGTCACATTAGTGATAACATTGGTCTTCTTATATAATAAAATTATTTCTGTCCATTTTCATCGTTACTCGAGATTTTGTTCGTCCTTTTCCTGTTGAAATACAAATCGGCCGTCCACAGCGCGGTCACGAAGCCAAAACAGCCGGTCATCACGAAGAACGTCACCGAGTAGCTCCGGCTCCAATCTCTTATCGCGCCTGAAAACAGAATAATAAACAGGCGTAATGATAATTTTTTGCCGTCGCAAAGGCACGCATTTTTGTAAAGCCTGTCGTGAAAAACAGAAAGTTCGGTTAGTTTATGATGTTTCTTTTAGGTTTCAACGTACCGCCGTGTAAACGTCGTTGACGGTGCAAAATTGGAAAAGCAAATTGCATTGTTGAAACATTCCGCCAATTACTACTAGGTAAAAATTTAAAGAAATATTACACCACAGTCAGCTAAATGTCTATTAGCACACAGTAAAGCATAGATATATATTCCGTCTTAGCGTATTTAATGATAATTAGTTAAAAATACATTTGAGTTAATTTACTTAACTGTTTTGTGTGCGACGGTCAGAGCCACAATATTGTTTTAACGTATCGATATTCATTCTTGGAGTTATAGAAATTGACAGTAAATTGCATAAGAAGAAAGTGTCGGTATAGAAATAAAATTGGAATCGAATTCATGATACAGATTAGCCTTATATTGAAATTTGAAGGTAAAAAAATACATTCAGGCAGATTTATTAGTGGGATAACCAAAATGTTAAAAGTATAGAAATTGTTAAGTAAGTAATCTTAAAAGTCGAATTCATATTAAGGTAATTTAAAAATTAGTGAATAAATAGGATTATTTTTTACTAATATTATATAAATGCGACAGTCTGTCCGACTGTTATCTTTTCACAGCTAAGCCGCTAAACCGATTTATTTTATATGAAATTTGGGATTCGGGAAAAGTTACCTTTTGTTTGTCTACCCGCCTGTCTATCTGTATGGCTTCTTATAAATCAATAATGATGTAACCACTTTTGATTGAATTTGCTACAATGATAGATCACATCGTTGCGTTAAACATAAGTTACATTTTATATGATTGTATATATTATTACTAGACAATAGTACAATCAATTTTGTAAGATTAATATTAGAACCCATCGTCGCACAAAATACGATTTACTGTTCATTAGCCTGTCTGCTTATCTGTACTATAAAAAAGTATATCTTTGTGTAACTAGACAATTTAAGAATCATTATTTTTTTTATTTAGTGTGCTGTGTTTATTTGCTCAAGTTTCTTGTTGAGGGAGACAGATGAGGAAGTGTAGGAAATATGAAGTCACGTATAAGGAGGGACAAAAGTGGTAGTAAGAGAACGAGTGGTGTAGGGGGGTAGATGAAATCGGGAATAGGATCAAGCCAGGCATCGGTGATTGAGCAGAACTAGGTTTAGTATTGAGCTTATAATAAAGATTTAGATTTCGATCGTAATCCCTTTCCACAACGGCAGAGCCGCGAGCAAAAGCGAGTTCTGTGTAATTTTTAAATATTCAGACTGTAAAAAATTTGTTCCTCTAATTTCACTCCAATCACACTAACAAATGACGATCTATCACATTATGTTTCAGTGTTCATTTTAGAGAAGGTTATATTAATATTAAGTTAATATTTTGATTGATCGTTGATCGTTTGACCATATTGAACACCTTATACTAAAATAAACACATTGCATAACTTCATATTGCGGTTGTTTGATATACAGAGCGAATCTTGTCTATTATTTCGGAATTTCAGTGTAAAAATTTAACTTCATTTGACGACGACAGCGTTCTACTTGAAATGCCCTTTGAGATAAACAATATTATATAGACAAGCAGAAAAACTAATACTCGAGTAAAGTATGCGTTACACAAAGTAATAAAAAAAATAGTTTGCAAGTCTTTTGTCTTGTGTTTTAATTAATGTGTAAGTCGATCAGCTTATAGGTTAATTGTATTTAACGGGAATTAATTAATTACCGACTGCAGGAGCAAATAATATGTTAATCAGTCCATAAGTCAGCATGAGTAGCCCGTGAGCCGATGCAAATCGCTTTATCTCGACCATGTCAGCTACGAGGATGGGTGTCAGTATGTGGAAGAAACAGCGGGACGTGCCCATTATGCAAAAAAGAGCCATGACGGCTGTGACGTCACTGACCCATTGAATACCTGCAATAGGTACATTATTAAAATTGTGATTAAAAAAAGTCACACATTGTTAGCGGATACAAAAAATATTCACATCGATATAAAAAAAAACATTGTGAATTGATAATTTGCAATGAAATTACATTGTAAAAATCTTAATATAAGGTACTTTATTGAAAAGTTTAAAGGATACAAGTGTTTATGTCGTGACCGTATAGTCATCAAAGGTTTGTTAAGCGTGTAGTATGACAGGGTTCTCGGAATAGATGGTGTGTTCTTATCGTAACGCTGAGTAGGCAAATCTACAATCCCTATACCAGAGCTTTTGCTTCTGTGCTTATGAGAAAATGTCGTCATTTGCGTATTTTGAAAGTTGAGTCAAGACATGATTATTTCATTGTAAATCGGAAATGAAAAGCTGTTTAATGTATTTATGCAAAGATATGGGGCGAATACATAATAAATAAGTTTAGTTTTAGATATAAATAGCATAGTCTAATCAAAGACATTTTTGATCCTAAATCCTTAGGAACATTTAACAGAAATAACGTGAAAACTTTTATGTGCATAAAGACTAAAAAATGATTTGAAAAATATAGAAATTAACGTTTTACCTAGACGTGTAAACAGCGCGATTAATAATCCAACCAAATAGAATTTTCTATAATCAAAGTGCACACATTTGCTGATGGCCACAAACAAAATTTTCAAAGTGATATCCCCAACAGCATACAAAGACAATGCCAACGCCACATTACGCTGTAACAGAACACGTTATGGTATAATCATGGACAGTTATCTTAATTTAACTAATATTAAAATACACAATAAGAATTTTAAACAGCTGTAGTTAAATATTGATAGTTATCAACAACAGATAAAATAAGGCAGAAAAGGGGAGTAGACAAACGAGCAGATATAAAATAGCGGATGTGTGTTAGGCATTTCGTAATCGCACTTTAGCAACACACAGCCCTTTTATATTGAATAATTAAATAAAATTAAAATAAAAGCAACAATCGGATCTTAAGTTTTCAACGTTAGTTTAGTGTTGATTGAAGGCTGCTAACAGTGTCCGAGATTAACAACTTCACGTATCCATAAAGATGAACGAGGAACCAGTGATTTGATTAGATATGATAAAAAGTACCGGGCTTGATCTGAACCACTTCCAAATGGACTGATGAGCTTTTAACTTTGTCGAAAGAAACCACATGTCCCGTGCCTCGTGGAGCACGTCAAGCCGTCGGTCACGGACTTTGGGTTGCCAATTTTTATTAGAAGAAATTGAATATATCCAACTTGAAAGAAAGTAAATAAGGAGAACCGACTAATAAAAAAGAGTATCTTTTATTTAAAAATTTTAAAAAGGTGATTTTTTGGTACTTTTTGCAGCACATAACAATATAGGAAAAAAAAAGTATTTTAGCGTATTCTGTTAGTGTTATAGATTATAGAGTACGCCTATATGATATAGAGTACAGTACTCTATTTTAGGGTATGGTTGGCATCCCTACCAGTCCTACCACCGATCCGCATTGGAACAGCGAGGGGGATTTAACGTTCAAGCCTCCCGATCTGAAATAAAAAAATTGTGGGAGGGAATACTCTTTTAGGAGGGTAAATAAATCATATCACAAACACAACATGAAGTAAGACAAGTTACAATATACATACTTGTATTTATAAATTAATTATTCAGTGGAATTTTGCTTCATTGGTCTTCCTTATTGATCTCATAAAATGTAACAGTAGGTTTAAGCAAATACGTTATACTTTAGATTCAAATCTTTTTAAACATTTAAGATGAGGCAGCGAGGCTAAGTTTGTCCGATTCGGCATTACCTACCCGAGACGTCTTGATCTCGATCACTGCTTATAAAAAGTGTGCAGGGTGCGTGTACAGAAGTATCCACTATAAAAATTCATTAGTCGATCCATCTATAGTCGGGAATGCAACTCATTACTTATCAATTCCGATCAGCAATAGACTGTTAGTTTGAAATAATCGATAATCGTTTCAGAGGACTTGTCATTCCAATACTTACGTTATCCCACCCGTAACTGTACAACGCCAAAGGAAACAGCAGGGCATAGTTTGAATCTAGAAAGAAGGCGAAACAGGCGCCTATGCAAGTAATGAGGTATCGCGGATCCTTAAAAAGTTTGAAGTCCATTAACGCGATGATGTTGTCCCTGAAAAAGATATTATTCATCACTAATTACGTCTATCTGTACTTAATAATATTTTAAACGGTATAAAAGTCTAATATCTGAAGACTAAATATTTTTTCACAAAAAAAAGAACATTTTTACTCGTTGTAATTGTGTTACCAAAACCAAAAAAATGTTTTTTAGATTTTTCCTCTGTTTATCTGTGCGTTTGTGCGCGCTAATCTCAGAAACGGCTCGACCGATTTAAATACAGTTTTCTCTGATATAACGTGGCCGGCTTACTATATGTTTTAATGTTTGTTTCGTTCCATACAATTCATAAACAAAAAATTATGTTATTTTTTTTCCTAAGTGTATTATGTCGATAAAAATGAAAACAAATACATGGTTTTTTTTGATCTCATATGTATTTAATGATATACCATTGATATTTACCGATAACTTTACAAACATTAATTTTTAACATCTTGCTAATATTCAACATGAACTGGGAAAAATATAAAGAATTACATTGTCACCTTCTTGAAATGTAATCTTCTATAACATACGTTATTTAGTAAACCAATAAAGCGGGTATAATTCTAAACTAATTGATATAAATAAATAAGTTTACATCGACACATATTACAAAATTCAACGACTCTCTGTCTGTCTGTCCGTTTATGTCATTTTCACGCGAGAACCACTTATTCGATTAACATGTTTTTAATTAAACTCAAAACTATGTTATTTGGCTAAATTATAGGATATATTTTGTTACATAAATAAACGTTTGAAATAAGTTGTGACGACGATGGTTAATAAAATTGAAAAAAAACGCTTTTGTGGCATTTAAATGGCATACGCTGAGTATACCATAAGAGATATATCAAATTAAATTGCTACGTAATTGTAGATTTTTCAAAGACCTGTATAAGATCTAGATAGCATATGTCTATCCTCTAAGGAAGATCGACCACAAGAATTTTTATCTTTAAAATAACACCATGTGTTGATGGCCGGTAACCGACTTGCTTCCATCAAAAAACGATGAATATTGTGTACAAAAATCCATCATATTAATAAAATATGTTGTTTCAAACCAGAAAAAAAATAAACAGAATGCCTAAAATATCTAAAAGTATGTTTAATAAATGTGTTATTATTTACCTCTTAATTAACATACCCAAGTAAAAGTCTACTTTTTTTTATTAAAAGACAATCTAAACAACAATTCTGCAGTCCACGCGAATACCTTTAATAAAATTAAAATGTTTATGTGGTTCAACGAAATCTTTGTGCTTACATAGAAATTTTCTTATTTTGTATCGGTATTTGGTCCATCGGAAAACTGGTTATGCTAAATCTTTTCGCGTATTCTACCATATTTCTGGCTTTTTCTAAATCGATTTGTCCGTGACTTTTTCTCGCTTCATCTGAATGTCTCGATGTCTTGTTAATCAATTTTTCAAGTTCTACATTTACTGGAACTTTTTGAATTTTATCTTCGTTCGAATATATTTTGATGACTGGTTCAGATGAACCGTCAGATAATGTTAAATTTTCCTTAATTATTTCAACATTATCTTTCAAGCTCTCTGAAACCAAATTTGAAATTTAGAATGCCTGTGTGATTATCATACATTAATTTCTTATTACTACTTTAACATTAAAAAATTTTTTTGGCTAGTTTTTGTTGTCAAATGCAGCCGGGTTATCGTTTTCAAATAATTGTTGTTTAGAATAGAACATAGAAAGATATAACATAAAATAACAACATGGTTTTTAAAACATGAGCTGATGAAAACAATGAACTTTTTCTAATCTGTATTATAACTTATTACATATACCGGGTGTAAGGGACAGCTTTCCGCAAACTGATAGAGTGGACTCAGATAATTTCATGCGCGGATCATCTTAGTACAATACACTGATTGTACTAAGATGATCCGCGCATGAAATTATTTCGGGAAAGTTAAGGGAATCCAAGAAAACTGATTTGTTTTATCACCTCCTACGCAATGTATCGCTACCATTTTTAAAGACCCATTGCTGCTTTTTTTATTTTACCTGTTTTATTTACAAAAACGGAATGCTGCGTACAGAAAATGTGATTTTACATAGAAATAAAATAGTTTTAACTGAAAAAAAAACCATTTTTTTTCCTGAGAAAATTTCCAGTGGATTTTGATTCAAAATAAGGATCTGAATGCACCCTATCAGTTTGCAGAGGGCTGTTCCTTACACCCGGTATTTTATTCATACTTATATTTGTAAAATGCTCATAAAATGTAGTTACCTCCTTTAATTGTGTCTTCAACCAATAGCATATGCCACTCAACTGGTTGCATCAAGGCTACACCAACAAATAAATTTATATTGATACCAAAAATAATGATCAATGTACTACGAAATCCGTATTCTTCCAAGGACCACCTTACGAACATCGGAGCAACCATCCATGACAGGCCTAGAATTTAAATACGATGTTACAGTATAATGAAACCCAAAAAAAGTGCTCGGCAGTCATGGGAACTGCCTACAGAAGCGAAATCTTAAAACTATGATGTAACAGTTTTTGGTTTTGGATATTATAATTAATTGTTGTATCATAAACTAAAATTTCATATTTTTTAAATTAAAACTGTTTACATTGGTCTAGTTTTGACATCTATCGGCACCCCGGCCAATAAATATATTCATTTTCATATGGTTTATTTATTACCAAACTTATGATGGGCTGCGTCAGCTCAGTATTAAATATAAATACAACTTAATCAACAAAATAATTAATAGACATTTTTTTAAAATACAAACAAACATGGGTACCTATTGTATTACTTTACTTTGCCACTGACTCGACAAAAACCAAAACACGCTTCTCCCAGATCACTCTTCTAAATCTTATATTTACAGTGATTATTTTTAAAATCATCCAATTCCCTATATTTTATTACAATTAGTTTTCCAAAATTTTTAGGCATACTTTGACAAACTCATATCAGATGCATTTTAAAATTATAGTTTGTGGCATGTTAAAGTCGAACACAAATTTCATACATTTTTTACTTACCCATTATAGTCTTGCAAAAACTGAAAACGAACAAGCGCTTCTTCTCAAAATATTCCGTCAGTAATGTGTAGCCTAGATTAATCATAATACCGGTTCCGGTGTGCTGAAACAAATATTAAATTACGATTTCTGTAAAATAAATACATAATTGAAAACTGGCTACAATAAGAGACACCTGTATCAGTCCTTGAACTACAATAAGTTGTGCAAATGACGTTACGAAAATCGTGGCCAGAGACCCAAGATTACACATCAGAGCGGAAATTAATCCTAACTTGCGAAAAGTTGTTTTCTTTAACAAACTACCTGTAGCGAAACCTGAAACATACGTAGAACGCCATTTTTATATTTTATTGTCTCATTCATTTACTTTATTGTTTGTGTTGTAAATAATGGTATCAAAATTAATTCTAAAACTACAAACATTTACTCAAAATCTTATGTATAATTTTATTGTGTAATTATAACCTTTAAAACATTGTTATCGTTTAAATTCGCACAAAACATGCGCCTAAAGTTTTATTTCTTTCTTCTTAAATGTTTATTCAGGTTAAAATTACAACCATCTTATCAACGAATTATTCCAACAATAAATATGCATTCAGTTTAGCCAGAATATATTTAATTTGTTTCATAACTTAATTTCATTATCAGTATTCGACCATTTATAAATTTCACTATTTAAGTAAATTTTTAATATTAATATTCCGTTACAGTTTGTGACAATAGCCTCAGCCCGGTCGGCGCCGTCTACTGCCGCGACAACCACGTCATTTCCACGAATAAAGGACCTTTTCTTCTACAACGATTATCAGTTAGTCCTACGAAAGGGCAATGTAATCTGCCCCCTATCATTTCCAATTTATGATTTTGTGATGCATCATTTTAGTAATTTTTTGTTGTGTCGTGAAGGTTTTTAATATATTGTGTTTATTAATTTGTACAGTCATAATCTTTCATTTAAATAATATTGAAAAGTAGTACTATTTGTTTCATTATCGGTTTTATCTTTCAAAATCCAAATTTAAGTTTTAAAACTACAATACTGGCATGAATCTATTTTTCCTTTTTTTTTTTTTGTTTATTTTCTGGCAATAGAAAATGTTGTGCAGGAAGTGGTTAAAAATAGACAAAGTGAACTACAACAGAAGACAAACGTGTGTTTTTATAGAATAATGTTTTATAAGATTAAAAAGACATTAGAAGGTACGGATGTGTGAATGTATGATTATCTGAATTTTTAATGACAATCAGGACATAATAATATAAAATGTAAATAATGTGAAATATTTTTATTATGAGCACTAGATAAATTTTCGCTTCTTAATGCGCAGATAAAATATATTGAAACGCTAAAAATTTCATAAATTTAGATGAATAATGTCTCTAACTAAGCGAAATTTTAAGTCAGAAGAAATCGTAATTATTTTCAAAATCAGCAGTGATAGGCAGACGGAAACATGTTGAAACACCGTAATAAGACCTGAACTTTGCTATAAGTTCAACGAATCCTCAGACACAAGTTCTTACTTCTTTCTCGCTGACTTCTTTTCAAAGGTGCTTCGCAAATGGCAGATAGATTTTGTACTTTATTATATATTTATTTTATGATTTGTATATACACCTATCGCGTATTTCATTATTCAAGTACGTTTTCAATACCTGAAATTGCTAAACAGACACAATTGGTTCCATTCAAGAGAGTGACGCTAGTGGAACTGACTTGGTGCTCGTCGATGAACTCCTTGAATAAGACCCCGAAGCACATATTGAAGCTGGTGCAGATCACCTGTAATGACGTAACAATGATAATTACAACATGACATGTACAGATAAAAATGCACAAATCAAATAAATGATTTTTGCTTCAGATCGGTTATAAGCATATAGATAGGAATTTTTAACTAACTATAAAAAATGAAAAAGTTTAAAAAAGGTCATTTTTTTAGCTATAGATACTCTATTGATTTTTATAACCGTGCATCATTTTTCAACGAGTGTTGTTTTTGATGACGGCGTGTTTTTTTTTGTTTTGAGGTCAAAGAATACTCGACACGCATCCATCACTTCGTCTTTATGGACAGAATCGTCGCCCGTGAAGGTGTTGATGGGCAGTTCTCCAAAAAAATCGAAGATCATGTCCATACCTAGTTTCGTGTGTTATTAATATCAGCTTACTATTTTCGCGAACACTATATAATTATAGCTACATGTAAATAATAATAATAATAAAGCTTTTTTATTTCAGTATAAAGGTATGTTTACATTTCAGTGTTAGTAGATCACTTAGGCTAGGTTAGCTTATAATTATGTTTGTTATTTAATATATTTCTAGCTGTTCCTTTTATACGAACCCCTTTCGGGTAAAAGCCTCCTCTAATTCCTTCCATTTGTCCCTATATTGGGAAAGTGTCAACCAGTCTTTACCTGCTAATTCTTTTATATCGTCAGCCCAACGTTTAAGTGGTCTGCCTTTGCTTCTTTTTCCAGCAGGCCCTACCCATTTGGTAGTTTGTAGAAACCATCTCTTATCTGTGTATCTTGTCAAATGACCAGCCCATTTCCACTTAAGACACAAAGCTTGTTTAAGAGCATCTGTAAGCCTGGTTTTCCTCCTTATGTCTTCACTGCGAATTTTTTGTATTTTTCTTATTCTAAACATACTTCGTTCCATTGATCGCTGGCATGTTTTGATTTTGCTTTTTATTTTATTTGTGAATGTCCATGTTTGGCTGCTATAAGTTAGGCTTGGAACAATACATGTATCCATGACAATTTTCTTTAATTTTAAATGATAGCCTCCCTTCAAGATGTCCCCATGTAACTAATGCTTCTTCCATGTGCTGTTGAGCCTTCTGTTCACTTCCTCTTTATTACTCTTTTGTTGAATGAAATTTGTTTTCCGAGGTAGACATATTCTTGTACATAATCAATCTTTTGTCCAAAGACCTTTACAGGTCTTTGAGTGCTGTTTGTCATCACCTTGGTCTTGTGTGCGTTCATTTGTAGACCACATTTTTTACTTTCACATGCAAGAAATTGCATCATTTGTTCTAGCTCTTTGGCAGATTTTGCAAACACGATAATATCGTCTGCAAATCTCAGATGACTTAGGTGGTGCCCTAGTACGCATATTCCATTTTGGCTCCAATCAAAGTTTCTGAAGACACATTCCAGTACCTGCTATAAAGAGTTTTGGTGATAGAGGATCACCTTGTTTGACACCTATCTCTATTGAAATCTGTTCTCCATTATTTTCCATCTTGATTCTGCTTGTAATTTTAGAATAGATATTTTTTATGATGTTGATATATGTCTTGCTTACGCCACAGACGTTGAGGGCTTTCCAGATAGAGGTGTGGGTTATGGTATCAAATGCCTTTGTGTAGTCTACATAAGCCACATAGAGAGGTTGATTGAATTCTTTATATTTTTCTAATATTTGTTCTAAGGTGTGGATGTGATCTATTGTTGAGAACGCAGAGCGAAAGCCTGCTTGTTCGATTGGTTGTGATGCGTCTATGATTGGTGTGATTCTGCTCAGGAGTATTGTTGTGAAAAGTTTATAAATGCTCGGTAATAGACTAATTGGTCTATAGTTCCCAGTGTCTAATGGGTCTCCTTTTTTGTATAACAGAATTATATCGGAGTTACACCATTGTTTGGGGACCTCTTCTGCTTTTAGGGATAAGTTAAAAATTTGTGTTAGATGCGAGAGCAAAAGGGGTGCCCCAATTTTTAAAATTTCATTAGTGATGTTATCCGGACCTGGACTTTTCTCTGTTTTGAGTTTTTTGAGATGTTCAAGAACTTCACACTCATCAATAGATTTTACTGTTTCTTCTTCCTCTTCAAAATCTTTGTGACTGTCTTCTGTCTCATTTGTTTCCGAATATTTTTTATACAACTCCTTGTAAAACTCGGTGGCATGGTTGATTACGTCTTGCCTTGTTTTCGTTTCTCCATATTCTTTTTTGAGTTTTCCTATCAAATTTCTGTGTGTCATTAGTTCTTTATAAGCTCTTTTGGAACTTCTATATTTATTTAAGTTTCTCTCTACAACTTCTCTTTTGTATTTATTGTAATCATTTTTTATGGCCTTACTGCACATCTTGAATAGATTCTTTAGCTCCTCTTTCATTTCTTTGGTTTTGTGTTTGGTGTGCATTAATTTGGTGTGTTTATCCATTAGGTCTTTTGTTGTTCTGCTCAAAATTTTTGCCTCATCTTTTGAATTGTTGTATTTTATTTTTAGGCTGCTCGTAATTGCATATTTCAATTTATCATAGTAATTTTGTACATTATTTTCTTCCGGTAGTACGCAGAATTTTGTCTCTAGGTTTTCGTTAAGGCTTGCTGAGTACAATAATTTTTCATCGTCAGTTTTAGGTAGTTTAGGTAATGAACTGTAAGTTTTTCTACTTTTCTTTGGTGATTTCAAACTGAAGGATGATCTTAGTAGTCTGTGGTCCAAGGGGAATGGCACATTATTTAGTACTTCTATGTTAGTTATTTGCTTTGGTTTGTTGCACATAATGTAGTCAATTTTATTTTCTGTTTTTTGGTCTGGAGATATCCAGGTCCATCTGCGATCTGCGTCCTTTTTAAAATAGGTGTTCGTTATGCTCAGTTTTTGTTCGCAGGTATACTGTACAAGTTTGTTACCTCTCTCATTTCGTTTTCCGTACCCAAAGTTTCCCATTATAAATTTTTCATATTTTTTAGGTTGTCCTACCCTAGCATTGAAATCTCCCATTACAATCACATTTCGGTCTTGATTCTCTTGTGCCTTCCTTATATCGTTGTAAAATTTATCAGTCTCCTCTTCGGAAGCTTGCTCAGTAGGTGCATAGGCCTGCACAAAAGTTAAGAGTTCGTGCTCATATTTTAGTTTCAATACTGCCACTCTTTCTGATATGCCCGTGAAGCTTACAATGTTTTGCTTGTGAATTTTCCTGACTAAAAAACCTACTCCGTACAGCCCGATTGTTTCACGAATGTAGCATAATATGTACTCTTGATGTTCCTCTATATTGCAGCCCTTTCTCCTTACTTCTCCTAGGCCTATTATATCAAATTTTATGTTCTTGAGAGCGTATGTCAGTTCTAACAATCGTTCTTTTGTAGACAACGACCTCACATTGTATGTGCATATCTTCAGTTGTTGTGGCGCTTGTTTTAGTTTAGTTTCTGGTGTGGTGTTATGTTGGAATTTAGAGGGTTTTGGTCTTACACTCCCACGATGACCAGTCGGCTTGGAAGCAGATAGCTGCATGTACCATGCATTATTTTAGTGTTCTTGTTCCTAGGTGAAGAATATCAGTTGACCGAATACCCTAAAAATCGTTCCCTCATCACATCCCACACTCAATATTACGACGATATTATTTTACTAATTCGTCTCGCTTTACAGAAGTGTTAATTATGATATCATTCTTTACTTTAAAAATACTACATTTAAGAATAAATATTGGTTTCATTGAGTAAAAAATAATAAATTATTCGAAAATTGATTTTTTTATCTTAGTCCCACTAAAACAGAATCGTTTCCCCACATTTTATAAACACTTTTCTAGTAATTTTGCATTTGACTTTTTGCTACCACATTAAGGAATTATTAACAGTTGGAAACTCAGTCGTGTGACCTTATCATCATTGTTGCCCGACGCGAAAGGATTTAATGAAGTGTTTTTTAATAAAATGATTTTTACATATATTTTCACGCATAACTCCCTCCTTTGAAGTTTGAATAAGATAATTGTTTTTTTAAAAATAGAACAAATAAACAAAAAATATATAAATTATTAAAAATAATAATTTATAAATTTTTTGCAGCTTTTAGAAGATTAGCCTTCAATTACAAATCAAACTCGGATTATATGTAACTGCGTTTTATTAACTATATTTGATTTTCGTCATTCGCTCACCATTATTCCGTCATGAAAATTATAAATGAGGAAATGATTATTATAAGTATTACGAGTAAAGTAACGATATATCAGTTTTCCATCGTCAGTATTATTATCCACATTTACCTTGGGAAGGTTTTTTATATCATGTGCAACGAAAAACTTAACGTAATCGCAGGTTCTTAAAATGTAAGAGCCGAAAATAGGTACTATGATTTTAAACAAGTTCCAAATGATAAAAACTAATTTATTCAATGTATGAATTTATATTCTTGAAAAAAAAAATTGATAGTTGTTTCCCGAATTAACCATATTGACGTAAATTAATATATAAAATATAATAACCATTTTTCCACCCAAAGATTATTCCCTCAAATCGATTTTTTTTATTATTTCACAATTTTGATTAAAAGTAAGAAAAATTAGGAAACACTTTGTCAGCTAAAATGAGGCCCCTATACACTATATATAGTGTATAGGGGCCTCTATTAGTAAATTTAAACTTTACATTTAAAAAATCGCCATGTAAAGTTATCTTTATTTATTTTCGATTGATTTCGATTTTAATTTCGATTAGTTAAGTAATCCATATTCGAGAGCAAGTCATTGCCCCGAACCGTCTCACAGCATTCATGACAAAGGTTGCTAGTAGCTTTCAACTTGTGCTAGGCCAGCGTGAAAGCGTCAAGAACCAAGGCTTTCAAGCTGAAATAAACTAATTATGAGATGCTTATTCATGTCTATGTCTGCCTTTCCACTGTAGTAACCCACTACCAAAATAATAGAATAATTAGTTCTAGTCTACATGATAACTTATTCCATTATTTTAAAGAAAAATGGTTGCTATAATTGTTTTCTTTTTACCTATTTGATGCTATTTTATAACTTAAGAATGAAAAATATTAACGAATCGAATGGTTATAGGTAATACCTAAATAAAAAAAAATAGTAAGGTAATATTGTTCTCACATGGTGGGAACATTGCTATAATGCTATAATTTTGCTATAACACTGACTTGCCGTTTTAGTGACATTATATAAGGTTGCCGCAACATTGATTTCAGCAATCGATACGACATCTACACCTTAAACCCATGATTTGAATTCCTACCGGAATACATGTGATCCACGCCAAGATAAATTTGTAGTCTGTATATCTAACTGTTTCTGATATAAATGCATGTAACAGACAGACGTACAGACGAATAAACGCGTGGAGAATCTTATATGGATTTTGTTTTTATCTAATACGGAACGCAAACCTTAAACTCACAATACGGACTCCTACCAGAATACGTGCGACAAAAATTTCGGACAGTTTTTCTTACAAATTATTCGCTTACTCCAACGTATATATTATGTTCATTTCGCGTTTCAAACTACATCTCCCAAAACATATTTGGCCTACTATTACCAGCGCCGGCGCCGGCGGCGTGCGGTTGACGTCGATCATAAATCTGCGCGCTTGACTTTCGATCCCTTTCTTTGATGTGCTTTTATCGCCTTAAGGCATACTTAGATAAAGTTCGCTATTCGTTATATCGATGTCGTAAACAACATAGATGACTTTTTATACGGAACTCGTTGAAAATGTGACCAAAGCAAATGGTTTGATTCTATTTTCGCAAGTTTATTCACATTTGTTCCACAGTGCTTGATGTCAAATGCTTATTGTAAGCATTTTATATTTGTTCTTTGCATTAAAATTCGAATTTTTCTAATAGAATAAATTCAAAGTGACGGTCAACAAAATTTTTGAACATATTAAATGGAGTGGAGAATAAAATTAGTTCCAGCTAAAGAAAAATATTTAGTTAGAAGAAGATCTCCTTTTCGTCTCAATATTTAACGTTTCATATTCATGTTTACAGATTCTGTGTTCTTTTGCCCTGCCGTAGCTGGAAACAACTCCAAAAATAACGAGTTAGTTGTTTTTGAAATCTGCTTAAAAATTTATTCAAGTATTTTTTCGAAAGCGGTTTTTATTTATTTTTTTTATTTAATTTATTTCATTTTGTTTAGTTGTGCAATAATTATAACTTTATAATTCATTTAGCTACTTTACCTGTTGATGAAGCTATGATTAATAAAATTGGCCGGCATCACCATTACTCTTGTACTGAGTAAACGGAAAAGCAGTTGCTATCCCGAATTCATTGTCCATTGATAATTATTCCAGGGCCTATACATTCTTATTTGGAGTGCAACTACCAAATTATTTTTATACAAACTGTATAAATTATCCTTATTCTTTATAATATAAAAGTTCTACAATTTCTCACCACATTCTCATGCATTTCCACATTAAATTAATTCATCCTATTTATACTATTGTCACTAAGAAGCTCCGATGCGTTCCTGCTAAGATTGTCATGATGGAATTATATAAATGAACGAAAACATGTAAATAGAGTAACAAGTAATTAATTTTAATTCTGTGTCCACTAGGTTTTCCTGAAATTTAAGAGTAATTTCTGACGACAATTGACAGTATTATCCCCTAACTCTTAACCGTTAAGAAGTACTGTGGCTTCCATTATCAACTCAGCCGCATGAGATGATAACTACCAGACGTAAAAACTTGAATAACTAAATACTTAGTATATGATTAGAAGTAGTTAAATTAATTATAAATATGTCAGATTGGTTATAAATCACGAAATTTTAAACTCAATAATTTTACAATACTAATTAAAAGCCAAAACAAGAATTTGATGTTAATTTATACATCTATATATATTGGCACATTTACACCTTGATGGTAATTTCTTTTTCCGTTCCCGATAGTGGAGAAGATAGTACTACGTTCTCTTCCGCCTCATATCGGGGTGGAAAATTCTTTTTCCGTCCCCGGTACAACGTCATCGCTCGCGCGATTATGCCACCCTCGAACTGACAATATGACGGACCACGATATCGGAGACTAAAAGCCAACCTTTCATGAAGATGTCAGTCTGGAGAAAACAAAGTACTTTCCTCTCCCCGATGTCGGTAACTTTCCTCATAATGTGAAAAAAAAATGTGTGCTCACTACGGGAAAAGATTATGACATCCCAACACGCGTAGTAGGTATCATGGACTCGAGAAGTAATACCACAAGAGTCGGAAAATCATAATTTTCTCCCCAAGTGAGTAATATATTATTTTATTGGCAACACCAATCTTGCACTTGATGCATTAATAAATAACCGCTCAATAACGTACATATTTATTTCTTAGCACCGCAATAAATCATGTTGTAATAAAGAACGAAAAGTAAAAATACAGAAAACAAATCATTGTATTGTGTCGACATTTGCTATCACATCGACGTAATACTTAACGGCATATTATATTTATCATTACAATAATAAATCTCTTCCATATTAAATTTAATTTGATAAAGTAATATTAGGAACTTGTTGAAATGAAATATTGAAATGTTATAATTTGTATCATATTTAATATTAATTTAGTCTTAATATTGGATTTTCACATTTAATAAATGCTTATAAAAATGGTTGCAAATTTTGATTGTAGATTGCCTCATGAAGTTATAAAATAAACCAGTAAATAATAACATTTTTTGATAAAATAACGTCTAATCTTTTAGACTTCAAGTCCCCGAAATTATTTTATAAATATTTAAAAAATGTCTACTACCGCGACATTAGCATAATTAACAAAACATTATTTCGGTTTTCTCATTATCTAAAAGAGTATCAACAATTGTTATAAAGTTGAAATGTCAAAATCATTGTGACATAATTCTTGATAAGGCTCATAGTGTGCTGTAGTGTTGTAAGATTCTTTTTCGGCATCGAAATTATTGAATAAACATCACATATTTGTCACTTTATTCTTGTCCAGAACGCAAATTAAATTAATAGCGTAAAGGAAATTAATCAACCCGCTGGCGTTTCCATCGTTGTACATTAAAGGTTACTTCATCGACCCAGCAAAAGACAATTGATACACAACACTATCTGAATTAACTGTCGCCCATCGATTAATATTAAGACATTTAATTCACTTACCATGTTCAAACTCACAGCCGCGCATATCAGGTGACCCCACCCACCGTCGGGAGGTACGAGTTTATACCTTTTCCCATTTTTTACACAAAACGATTTTCTATTCATTTCTCTTTGCTTTTCACACAAGACTCGAGTTTGTCACATTCCCTTTCCAGTCATACACGAGCGAGCCCGAGCACGGTAGCTTTCATTCAACTACCCATACAAATATTTAAATGGGTTTTATTGCGCGATATTTATCTCATATTTTGTAAAGTCAATATTTTATCTTATTATGATTTTAAAGCTTACCGCAAATAAGACAGTGTCAGTTTCAGTTGTGATGTTTGATTTCATCATGACTGTGGAGAAACCTTTAGCGCCTAACAATATCGCATTAACTAGTTTTATGATGCAGTACATACGAGGGCAGGCTGTAGAGGTTTGACAATGTATGATGCTAGAGTGATCGTTCTGTTGTCGTTTTTTTCGGTTGTTTTTTTCTAATGATAACTCATTTTTATCGTGTTTGATTTCTCATTGACGTCTATTTGTTTTGAACGTGTCGCAAGAATAGTGCAATATAATAAAACCGGTTAAGACCATGTCGGACCAAAGCCGTTACTACAAAGTATTGTACTCGTACTGCAGATGAAAAAATTATTTTCATTTATGCCAGTCTTTTTATTCGAGGACATTTTACGACTCTTAGTACTCTTAAATTCGAACGGAATAATGGGCTCAGAACTCACATAATTTCTATCTGAGCTTTATAAATTACATCCTATGGTCAGTTTACCGTGGTAACTTTTTTACATTTACCTTTTTCAGTTAGGTCTGTGTATAAGATTGTAATTTGTACTTTCAGACAACGTACAAAACATAGACAGTCGGTACGATTACAGATAGAGCAAGTATTTATGAGTTTCAGATTATATGAGGTTCAGAATTTCAAGTGTTCCATTTCGAATACATTTGAAAAGTGCGTCAATGCCTAATTATATTTAAGGATAGCATTTTTCTATAAATTACCGACTCTAGGTACCTCTTATTAAAGTTGAAATTTGTATTTCATGAAACAAATAACAAGATTTTTTAATCTGTGTACGTATATATATATGTACTCTCGTCTCAGACGACGAAATCGAAAAGGGAAAGGGAATTTTATCACACCATTTCTATTATACCATTTTTTATGAATATGTCACAATCAAGTCGATACTATGAAATAAGGATGGAAAAATAAAACAAATCATTCTTTAATATCAACTTAGGTAAGAGTTTTTCTTTCATAAAAAATTCTATTCAATTTACGCATTTCGAAGAGAAATGTTTTGCATTTCAATTATGTCTAATACTAGTTAACGAGCATTAAATGACGTAACTTAATAGTCTACGGATCAAAATTGCTGATAATCTTTTTCAGTGATTAAGGGAATATTTAACTTTGCTCTAACCCTAAAATCGATAAAACCCTATAAAGATTTTAATAAACCTTAGTAGCCATGAACATGGATATTTATTATTTATTTAATCAGCATGACAGAATACGTATATGAAAACATCGATGTACATACAAGAAATAGAATTTTTATTTGCACAGTCAAATTAGACACAATCATATTATCAAGGTGTATGTGTTATAAGCATTCTCTCATTTTATAGGATTACCGTTACTCTAGCGGATAATGTTCATTTAAAGAAATACAGTTTAAACCCTAACAAATACTATATTACACAACATTACATTTTTATATATCAGACTAGATATTTATGTTTATGTAGGTATAACAATGTTTTCACATGCACCCGATGTTATCATTATCACAATGCTTATATTAAACATTGTCGTCTTTTATGTGATGTGATAAATCAGCTCTGATAGCACTGATACTATCTCATCTTCGAATTATAATTCTATTCAATGTATCATGTATAAGTTTTCAAATGGTAGTACTTAAATATTCATATGCGTCAAATTTTTTTGGTGTTTTCAAGAAACAACAAATTATAAAATTCATGTTGTCACAAAATTCATTATTCACAGATTTTCTTTGTTTATGATTTTCTATTTGTTTATAAATGAAGTATTGAAATTGTTTTAATATTTTCATTCTATTTTCTTTTCTAACTTTAGTTCATATTTTTTATTATTCCCCGTTCTCCCTGTACACTTTACTTATTCTCAATTTACATTTAATTATTTACTCTCTTTTTCACTATTCACTGCTTTCTTCATTGTTTTTATTCATCCCCCAGCCTATGTCTAACATTTTGTAAAGCGGGAGTTTCCTCTAGAGCAGTATTTCCCAAAGTGGTCCAGGTGGACTCCCAATGGTCCACGGGAGCCTCGACGGGAGTCTACGTTGGGCGTAATAAAAACTGGGGGTCCACAATCGTAAGCGGGGGTGCATGAAAATTAATTGGTTTCGAAATTAACCAGCAAAATTTTGAAAGTGGTCTATGAAACAAAAGAGTTTGGGAACCTCTGCTCTAGAGATATCACTTTTTTGGCACTAGACATCTTCAATGAAACGGGCGATAGCGATATAAGTTATTTTTATTTATTTGGTTCTCAGGTATGTTCATTCAAAGTATACGTAGGTCGGACATACAATTTTTAAAATTGGCCCTAGAAACTGTAAAATAATAAAACATTTAATGTTTAAAAGTGGAACCCTGTGAGAACGTTATTATGTATTTTTTAATCATCTGTCATTTTTTTACAAATTGGAGGCAAAAAGAAAATGGATATCTAACATGAATTAATTCAACACGAAAAAAATTTTGTCCTGTGATTTTCTATGTATTTCATTGCCATTTAGACCAACATGAAAGTTATGACGGACTTCGATTAGCTTTTCATGATAAACCTCCATCCCTTGCCACTGTTTATGATTGGTTTGAATACTTCAATCGTGGTAGCACAAATCTGTCTGACGATCTGCGTGAGGAACGTCCTTCTGCGCCGACGACCGAAGATAACATCAGTGTTATGCTGCTTATGATAGAGACTGACAAAAAGTTGTCTACCAGCAAATTCGGACAAGCTTAGGCATCGCTACGAGCCAAGTGTATAAAATACTTCGTGAACGTTTAGCGGGTAGAAAGCTTTATACTCGGTGGATACGTCAAAAAATAACCGAAGCTCAAAACTTCAGTCTGTTAATTGGTGTCGCGAATGCAAAGATTTTTCGGTGGTGACTCAAATGATGTTTACGACATGGCTACAAGCGACTTAAGCTGGACATACTGTTACGATCCCGAAAACAAAAGACAGTCAAAGTGTATCAAGTCTTATACAGCAAACTTTAAAAAATCATCTCCACTCAGCTTTGTTGCTAAAGTTTTCGCTGGAATTCTTTACACCATTATTTTTATCTTCTCTTCCACCTACTTGAATTCATTATTTTCTTAAAGTGAGTTTCTTAAAAGAAATTCTGCTACTACGTTTAGACGTACCGACGTATGTACGATCTTAAATAATACTCTTGTAGACAAGGCTCTTGTAGATCAAAATCTTTATCCTCCTTTAACCAAAATAACGGCTCTTGGTCTGTTACTATTTCAAATTTCATTCCTAAATATAATGCCTAAAATATATTAATGCCCATAAAACATATAAGCCTTCGCATTCTGTCGCAGAATATTTCTTTTCTAAGTCACTCAATTTTGCGTCACATGACTTATAGGACACATCTCCTTCATCTCTTCCTCCCCTTGTATTAATGATGCACCTAAAGCTTCCCCGCTAGCATCTACAAATAATCGGCCCACTGCCTTTTCGTCGTTATTCTCAAAGTGTTTTAAAACTGGAAGATTACATAAATTTTTCGTCAACATTTCAAACGTCGTTTGATATCCTTCTGACTAATGAATTTGATTTCCCTTTTTTAATAATTTCTTTAATGGTAGCGTGATTTGTACGTAATTTTCTATTAAGTTTTTATAACAGGACATGAGATCCAGAAATGATTTTAAACTTTTCACTCTTAACGGTCTCTCTATTTCCAACACGGCGTTTAATTTCATTTCGGAGGCTCAACTCTATTTTTGCTAACCCAGAACCATTACCGATACATAATAAAAGATTCATTTCGACGGTTTCATCATAAAGTTTGCTTTCCTGAATTTATTTAGTACATCCCTCAAAGCCTTGCAGAACTTTTCGAAGGTTTCTCCACGTTCCTAGATGTCATCTACGTAGAATATATCACTCGTATACTTAATCGTAGTTAACATTACATCCATCATTCTCTGTTAGTTAACCTGACTAGTCTTCATCTCGAACGCAATAACGTAAAATTCAAATAATCCCGAAGAGATTACAAACGAGTTCGTCGATCTATTTTTTCGTTTATTATTCTTTGTCAGTACACCGATAATAAATCTAAACCAGCGAAATATTTAGCTTTGCTTAAATACATTATTAAATTTTGAACTCTCGGTTTTGAATATGAACTGATATAATTTTCTTGCTTAAGTTTCTAATATCTACACAAAATCTGTACCTGTTCTCTTTTTTACTAATACGACCGGAGATGCATAATGACTTTTCCAAGGTTTAAATTATTCTACTTGTTCCTCTATAATTTTATGTTGTCCCATAAACACTGTATGGTGGCTATGGTGGTGGCTTGAACAGTTATGTCATCTTGTGTTGAGATTTCTATATCAAAACTTGAATATTTGCCGAATTGAGAAATGATCAAAATATTCTGGAAGCCCCTTGTCTTTATAAAAAGGTTTTATTTGCATTTAAATCATCTACCTTCCACTGCTTCTCTGGCACATAAATGAGGGTAAGGTTGCACAACGCCAGATATTCTTCATTCTTATCGATCCACTTTTTGAAGTATGTCTTCACACCTGACGCTAATTTCTGCTTCGTGCGTGCTAATATGTGAAACACAAATGATTCTTTATTACCGAAAATAAGTTTATTGTTATTATCATCTAATGAAACTGCACTTTGTCGCATAAATCTCCGAACACACTTGCTTATTGATTGTTAGTTTCAAGTCTGCGAGCGAATTATAGGTTCACGCCGCAAACAGAGGATTGACAACAGAATTTAGTCCCAGCAAAAATGTCGTAATTCTCATATTTACTTCAGTAATCTTTAGCTTTGCAGATATTCTTTTGGATATATAAAAGTATATTGACGGGTTTGCCTTACCCTGTATGCTGTTTTGAAAAACTTTTGCGCAATTTATTTTGCATTTATACTTTCTCTGAACTCTTTTATAGTGTTTTCATACGTTTTTTCAGCGCTATTAATTGTTTATAAGAAAAATTTGACGAGGTTCTTCGGGTACACCCGTTAGCTTTTTTCTGTCAGTTACTTCAATTTTTCAACTTGGCCAAAGTTGCAGGTATTTTCAAAATCCTCCTCGGGTGAGCCTTAAAAAACACCTACAATTTTAATATAATTTTTTCCTTTTTCAGTAATCTAATTTTCGGGCTTGCCCGCGTGTCCGCCAGTGTGAAGCAGGGGTTCGCTCTAGAGATATCACTTTTTCAGTACTCGGGATCTTCAATCAAACAGGCGATAGTCTTAAGTTATTTTTACTTATATGTTTCTCAAATATGTTCAATGAATGTACATTCCGTCGGTGTGATACTAGTTATAGCAAATTATTTACCTTTTTTATTACTCTCAGGGTCCACGTCTATCTTCCTAGACACACCTCTTCTATCTGTCTATATTTGTTTCGCGAATTGATTAACATTTCAGTAATTGAATTCACAGATAGAACTAACGTTCAAGCACCTCAGCACGGAAGTCAGGCATATTCACTCCTATTTCCTAGACAGATAGATTTAAATTACTTGACTTATCCAGTAGAGATCCTTCATCAAAAGTTATAAGTCAAAGTTGGTTTTACCCTTATCTTTACTCCACAAACATTCATTAACATCTTTACGCAAAAACGTCGGTTTCATATTCCTGATGATTGTTCTTCTTTAATGTGCAACAAACTTGGTCTCTTAATATACTGTGTAATATACAAACATTTTTATTAATTTGAAAGTGTAACTTTTGGCACGCTGATACCAAAAACAACTGCGAGTCTCGTCTACGAGCGTCCAATTTCGCGAATGATCGTATTGATGAAAATTGTAATCGATTCATTTCGCCCGGAGCACCATAAGCAAATGGCTTTGGAGTACACATTTAACTGAGCCGTTTAATTTTGTTCGCCTGTAGCAATGTTTATGTGAGAGCGGTAGTGGCTCAGTGGTTAAGAGCATTGGTTAGAATGTATCGGGTTCGATCGTAACTATGTGCGAATTGACTAATTAAATTTTAACTTAAACGAAACTAACTCCTTACGCTTCGTGTCAGAGAAAGCCGCTGTGGGTACCGTACGTTGTCATCACATTGGTGACCACTATCGTTAGCTGACCCCAATCCACACTAAGCCAGCATGGAAGACTTCAGGTTCAAATTTTTGTTGGAATTGTGATCTGATGGTATCCATGAGGAACTAAGAGGGATCCTCAAATATTAAAAGCATGTATCTAGCAATTTGGGTATTTTGTGTAGCAATGTTTGTTGACTTAATTAAGAAACTTATAACAATGCGCAACGTGAAGTAAAGCTAGGGATTAGTTTCAGCTAGGGTCTGATGATGAGATCCATGAGGAATCTTCGGAATTCCTTCAATTTTATAGATAAAGCACTACTTGATGAAGTTAGGCAAATTATGCTCATTCAAAGGCATGCACTGAATTGGAACTGATTGTGACGTACAAAAAAAATTGCTGAAGACTTACGTTTTACGCAAAATTAGTTTAGTACTTTTTTAGTCAAATAGTAAAGGAATTTGCATCACTGCTACTTACTTATGAAAATTCCTTAAAAAATTACGAGAAATTCAATACAGTCTAATCTGTTCAAACAGAAAAATGTGTACATAAGTTTACATGTACGTTTTTTTTATTTTTAATGAACGTAAATAATCGTATCTTATAATACTGAAATAATATTTATATATATAGATAACTCACGCTGCTCGCTAGGCTCGATTGCGGCGACAAAGTTCGGCACCCATTACGCCTTGTTCCCGAAGAGGCGAAACACGGTCTAAAAAGTCCGCTTCGGTGCTTCGAATGTGTGTGAAGGTACGGATGATAAAACTGAAAGTCTGCGAACTTGTGAAAGACAAGCGACTCTATATTGTATGCATATATGAGACTAAAAGGAAAGGTAGTGGTGAGATTACAACCTTTGGGGCTTCATTCTATTAGAAAGAGTATATGAAAATGTAAACGGTTATGAATATGTAAATCTAACGTTCTTCTGGCTCCGAGTTAAAATTGGATTGACACAGATTTTAGGCGAATACGCCCCAGATATGTCCAAACCGCTCGAGAAACGCAAAAAGTTTTGGACTCATGTAAGAGACATATAAGTGAAATTGGCATATAAGTGAATCGTTTTATTAGATGATTTTAATGAATTGGGAGGTATACAGCAAAACGGATATGATAAAGTCTTAGGTCAATTTGAAGATGAAAAAGTAAATGAGAATGGTAATTGCCTTCTTTTATTGTTTTAGCGTTTAACTTGTGTGTGGCAAACAGTATGTTTGACCACAGAAGGATATATTCATATACTTGGCGGAGGGAAGAAGACACAAGCATGATAGACATTGTGATTGTAGATAATCGGTTGAGAAGCAAAATTGTAGATACTTGAGTGTACCGTGACGTCAACGTTGGCACAAACTACTTCATAGTGGTCTGTCGAATTAAAGCTTTATGCCAACGTTGGTTGCACCATGTGAAATTGTCACTACGCAACTAGAACGAATTAAAGTTGCCAAACCTCAAGATCAGAATGGAAAAAAATGAGTATGTAATAAATACTAGATGAGTAAGTAAGAGAAAGTTGTTCGTGAAAAGGAGAAAGCATAGCTATATTTACTATCTGCAAAAGCCAACCACAGACTGCAAAGAAAGGACAGTTTTGAAGATAAACTAAAATAGGCTAAAAGTACATATAAAAATACAAAAATAAAAGCGAATTAATGCTTAAAAAGAAAAAAGAATGAGATAAAATAACATTATGACAAGAGGTTTTCGCATAATTTCCGAACAAACAAAAACTTTTCTGAAATACGCTGAAAAATGCCGGGAATATTTCCGAGAAATCGTGTATACATGTGATTAAAGACGATAATGGATGTTTATTGCATGAGGAAAGTCATGTGAAAGAGCGCTGAAAGAATGATTTGGAAAGTGTTTTTACATGTGAGGGTAAATGAGCGACTTAGCTAGATTTCCATAGTTTCACTTTAAAACTCCGCTTTTAAATATACATACATTATACATACACAAAAACGCTCGCACGTGCTCGTGTATGTGTGTCATGTATGAAAGAGGTTTCGGATAAGTCAGCTGCAAGTTGGATATTAATAATAAATTAATAACGTGAATATGTAATAATTTGATATGCTTACTTCTGAACCTATACGTGTAATACTTATGCAACATACGAATCATAAATATAGTGGATGAATTTTCGAACTTATATTTGAATTTTATTTTACCGTAAGTTCAGAATACCGATGTCAATTCCCCCCGATACGATAGGTCATTAGCATAAGCCTAGTCAGGGCTACGTAATATCATTCTGTTTCAGAGGCATGCTCTCTTACAATTTTTTCATTTCAGAATGAGAGACTCGGACTTAAAACTCTCCCCTCTGAGCCCGTGTAGGTTGGTGCTACTAAAACCTGCAGTCACCAATGTGGTGATAACGTTCGGAATCGACGACTCACTGTGCTCCCAGAGGCACCTATAAAGTGATTCATTTTGATAAAATTTCAAAACTCCTTAACCAATTTACTTGTGGTCAGAATTCAAACACGCTAACCTCTGATGTGCGAACCACTCGATAGCCAGCGCTCCATTTATATGACTAAAGGCCTTACGGAAGTGATTTTAATCGCATAACATTATAGAATCAACAAGACGGTTCAAAAATATAATCAGAAACAGCAAAATTTCGATTACCAGTTTCCGGCGCCAGCTCTTCCGTATGCGACGTGTGCAGGAAACAGTTTTCTCTCGCTCTAGATAAAAGATAATGTCAAAGGCAGTTGACGTGTCGATACAAGATCGCCGCTGTACTCGACATTCATAATGGGTGACTCTTACATGTATTCAGAGATTACGAAGAGATGAATGGCTTGTTTGATTAGACTGCCATTGCAAAATCTTTGTTATGTTTCAAATAGTTCAAATATCGGCAGTAGGACACTAGCTTTCAATACCAAGGTTTTAAGTATTGACGTATATACACAAGTTTTTCCAAAGTTATTTTAAAATTTTGCTCTTAAAAAAACATCGTGAGTAAATGGTGGGCGACACACTGAAAGCAAAAACTGCTTCTGTTTCACGTGAAACACGTAATATTTTAAACATGTCACATGAGGTTCAACTAACTGCCCAAAGTGGATGTACTTAAAACGTACTATTGCTGGTTAGCCCGTATGCGAGTTCTTCTGGTCAAAAGAGAAGAAACACATTTGGGTAAAGCAAAATCCAGTTATTTTATTCTAAGCTGTAATAGATCAGGTGTAAAAAAATCATGTTCGCAGAGTTTGTTTTCATCCCATTGATGTGTCGCCCAGTTGCCATCCAAAAGATCTCTAGTCGTTAGCTAAACAAGCCTTTAATGCGATCCCACCGTCAAATTTTCTACAAACCATTCGACATCCATTTGTTTTAATTACCCATAAAACTCGGTAATTGTTGCCATTAGCTCATAATTCGGTCGGAGGCGGACGATTCAAGGTGTGGGGCTCCTTTTAAACAGATTATTGCGTGCGCCGCCCGCCCCGACCCGCCCTGTCTAACTTCCGCCCCACGTAGGCCTACCTGCTCTGGATGACTTCCTGGTACGTGATTTCATTTGGAAAATAAAAAGCGTTCTAAATTTTCCGGCGCCCACTACTCCAAGAAAAAAATGACCTTTATACATTATTTTAAAATTGAGAAATATAATAGCGGTTGATATAATTTTTGAACAGAAAGAAGATTTTAAATAGGAATTAGTACGAATTTTGGGGGTTTTATTCAATTTTGTTTGGATATTATAATAAAAACGAGACAGTAATACATTATGACAGTAATATTGATGAAACATTTTTTAACTCCCAAGCAGCGATGTCGGTTTTATAAATTTAAAAACCATAATTTGTTCAGGCAATCCTGTGAAACGTATTATAAAAAATTTTCGTCTACAATCTCATAGGGAATTCACAGAAATTTAAGTCAGATAACATGTAATGAATCGCATTTTTGCATCGTGAATCGTAACCGTATTTAAATGATAAAAAACTCCGTGATATTGTATTGAACAACGGACTAACGTTTCACCCTAAAAATATTTTTATCAACAAGCACCTCGACCAATCGCTCGCGTGGCCCGCCTCGCGGCGAGGCACGAAGTCGAGGCGGAGTGTTCCGAATAAGTCCCACTCGTTTTATAACTTGGGGCGTTAATCTGGCCCGTTGTAACTTTTACATCCTCTCGACGGAGCTTATCTCGTCTTCGTCCCGCCCCAGCGCCCCGTCGCTCAACGCCGACGCGAAGGCTGACTGCTTAGTAGCTTTATCAGGTGGTTACATCAACACACGTGTTGTAGGGGAGAAATGACGTGATCTCGTATCCCTTTCATTTTTTTTTAAGCGCAAACATGTTGTGTATTTGAACAAAAACGGTGATGATTTGCTATGTTTTGGATTCGATGATTAATGTTTAAGCGCAATTTTCTTTTGATAGATCCGTGTATGCTATTAGCCTATATTAATTTCAATGTTCTCTAAATATCATTACGCATCATTTTTACGTTTTTCTATTTCTATGTCATTCCAATCTCATTTAAAAATGCTACCATCTTAACTCAGCTTATTAAATTTATGAACCGTTTAAAGAAAGAAATAATAAATATGACACCGAAGATTGTGGGTATTTTTTGTTAAGAATATTGAAGGTAACGCTTAAAGGACCTGTCAACCGGTGTTGTAAATGAAAGTAGGCTAAAAGATTCCTATTAAGAAGTAAAATATTTAAAGTAAAGCATTTTTCAATTTTGGATATAGCAATGTTCACATCGTCATAATCGAGTGGATGTCTTTTAAGTTTGAATAATAAAGAGGTATCATGTGTGAACAGTAACTATCTCATGAATATCCTTAACAAAGCCAGGTAAATCAATAATATAAATTAAAAATAGAAACGAACGGAGGATCGATCCCTTTGACACACCCATGCGGACCACGGATCCAGACGGTCTCATGTTATTGATATTGCCCCGTAACTCCATAATGATGTAGCTTCCTGAGCAGTGTTTCGTGATTTACACAGTCGAACGCCTCGGAGAGATCTCAAAACACTCCTATCGTATTCCGCGAATCCACCCAGGCTTCAAAAATTTTTCCAATAAGCTCAACACTAACATTAATTGTTGGGCGACCCCGTGTGAAACCGAATGTTTTTTTGGACATCAAATTATTACTATAAAAATGTAGTAGAAGTTGATTTACGAATTAACTTTCAAAAATTTTACTTAATGTCAGCATTACAGATATATGCCTAAAGTTGGTAAGGTTCGATTTACTATCGCCTTTGAATATGGCAACAACTTTTTCTTCCATCAGATCAGGAAGCATGGCATCATAAAAATATTTATTAAAAACAAGCGCTAAATGCGGTGCAATACAATCAATAACGGAGTTTAAAATTTTAACTGACAGATCATAGAGATCAGCAGTCCTTTTCATATACAACGACTTGAATGCCTTGATTATGCCTTCCAAATTTATGTAACTAAATTATAAATTAATGTTAACAGGTGGAATATTTTCCCTCAATAAGAATTCAGCAAGAGCGGGAGATGAATTAAGAGATTTAGTAGTCGAAATTGGAATGTCAATAAAAAATGTTTCAAAGGCTTCGGAACTTCTATGTCTTTTTTTAGAACTTTTTCATTTATCTTAAGTTGGAAGTTAAGATCCCGACGCGACTTTTAATTTTGCCAATTTCGTTCTCTATGACACTCCAAGTTGTTTTCATTAAATTTTTGCTGTTCTTTATTTTACTATTAATGTAATTCGTTTTAGCCGTGAAAAAAACACCTTTAAAAGTTTTTGAATAGTTTGTAACATACTCAGAAAATTTCTCGCTTTATGTTCTTTCATTATAAAGGACATACAAAATTTCCGGGTCATACACAATTTTTCTACTTTTGTGCATTCCCACTGTTGCCCAATCACTGAACGATAATGACTCATTTACTTTAATAACTTTTGTTTGGAAAATATTGTCGTATTCCTTTTTTCATTACACATAATATTGAGTTGTTACAGCATTGTACTTTTGGAATCCTCTGCTTGACACATTTCATTTTCTAAATTCTACCAATTGTTTTTCGTTCACTGGAATGCACTTTATAACTTTTTTATATTTGTTTTAACCGGTATTTTAAAAAGTGCTATTTGACCACTATGGTCTGTTTTTAAATTATTGACAATATATTTCTGAAGTGATGGAACATTTGTACAAATATTACCAAGACACGTCTTAGAGACACGTGATTCTCGTAGGCTTTAAAAAAAGGTTTGACAGATTGTAGCACTTAAACCACAACCGCACGAACCACTCTCCGGTAGCTCGCATGGTCTTTTACACCTTGAAAATTCTATATAAAAAAAACCTGGCTTTCGCTAGTTTGGCCCGCACGGACATGGACATCTTTTATATCGACTGATGCGCTGTGGCTATCATGATCCAGATGTCAGTTCTATCTTGTCTTGGTACAGATCCCAATTTCTTTTCTGTACTCGATTCAGATCCCAGTTCAAAAATTAATACAATTTTGATCAATTTTCTGCATTATTAAATGTTTTTCAATTATCACGCAGGAACGCAGGAAGGATAAAACGTACCGTTTGTATAGCCCAATAAGCTTATCTGCCTTCCAGTCAAAGTCTCATCGAGATCGATTTAATCATTCCGTAGTTTACCTCAAATAAACAAACAGACAAGGAGACAAACAAATAAAAAATGGTCTTATACCTATTTATGGTAATAGGTATTTAGAGATATTTAATAGGATTTTAATCCATAAATACCTTTACGGATTAAAAAGCCGGTCAAATGAGTGTCAGGCCATATACAGTATAGGATTCCGTAGTCGCCTTGTATACAGTATACAGTATATGGACTTAGAAGTAGGATTTTTGCTTTATACTATGAACCTATTGATTGAGTGCATCTTTAACGGCTAATAATATGTAATAAAAACTGGCCCACATAGGATAGGCGTTAAGGATGGTATGATTTTATGTTTCCAAAATTTTACATAGTTCACGAACTTATATTTACTACCTATTTTAGATACAAAACCAATAACTTCATTTAAGTGATTATCAATGAAATTTGTACGAAATTTTGCTTTTTCCTTTTCCAAATATATTCCTTTTAACTTCGTTATATTGTACACTTAATTGGCTCTGTACAAAAATTAGTACTTCAATGCTAAATATTTCGAAAACGGATCCTTACATTGAAGTTTTCCCGCTCCCGTAATGATTTTAAAACCGAACCAATGATACCCTACACTATGGGATAGACGAAAAAAAGAAATCATCCCCAATTTACGTGTAGGAAAAAAGGAAGTCTAAGAAATTTTTTTTTCAACATTCTATTCTACCTGATTCTGGTAATGGTCAGCGTAATTAATATGTTTAACCAAATTACAGTTTTCTATTATTAATAGTATCTGAGCTAAACTGTCGACGGACAGACGGACGGAAGGACGGACATGATGGAACTATAAGAATTGCTTGTTGACTATGGAACCCTAAAAACACGGTCATCCTGAAATTTCAGACAAGCTTAAATTTTATTTATTTATAATACCATTATCAACCGTTTTTGTACTTTTTGCTCGGCATATACCTAGGAGGATGAGTCAATTCTAATTTCAAGAAACGTAAAAGTGTCCCAGATTTCATTAAAATTCCTTATAAGAAAAATGTGTTTATGAATTCAGTTTAATAAATAAAATTTTGTTCAAAAGAAACGAAGGCAATTTACTATATTCTTAGTGCCTTTGTATTGATTTATCTGTCTGCTACATTCTACGCTCCATCCGTAACAAAGGAGACAAAGAGATTGAAAATTATAACGTCGCGTCGCTATCAAGTTCACTTCTATTTCATTTTTTCGTGTTCATAAAATATTTATGCGCTGACATCTTAGAGTGCCTTTGACATAAGTCATAAGGAGTGCTAAATCGTGCTTTTAAGAGAAAAAAGCCTAATCTCGTTGAAAGTTTTTATGCAAAATGTAATAGACTGGATAACATCAGCTTATTATTCTTCTCTTAATATTATTTCTTTTATAAATTTATTCGACACGGTCGCTTTCTCAAAATGATAAAAATTTGTAACAGTCTATCTACCTCGCGAAAAAGTTCAAAATCACTTAATGCACTTCGTTATAGTTAGGTTCGAGGTTTCTCTTCTATTCTAATTTTAAGTTCTAGAAATTCAGGTTTTATTAAACTAAAAAAAATGTGTATATAGACTGATATTTTTTCGTTTGATTCATCAAATATTTACTAGTGTAATGTTAAATTTTATTTATATATTTTAATATTTTCTTTTATAAAATATTATAACTTGCCTTTTTCCTAAATCTTCATGATATAGTATTTTCTGCTACCTGTAATGGTGTAACGTAGACCACAATTTTCTCCTTTTACCTATAATTTCCCAAATTTTAATTTATATTTCATTTGAATTATTCTCACTTATAAAGTCTAACTACCATATATACTTTTGCAGCTCCTCCGGTATTATAAATGTTGATTTTTTTTTATTCAGTATTTTTTTTCCGTTTTCTCTCCTTTGTCTCTTTTGTGGCTAGAATTTACACATTTAAATTCTAAGCGAACATCCAAGTCTTGTTTGTGTTGTGTACAACTTAATTTTCATAAGCAAGCCATTTAATTTTTTCACTCACAAAGCTCTGTTTCAGTGTGCAATTAAATATATTTATTTTTCAACGGAACGTTCAACAATGAAATCATCTCGCCGCCCTGCGACGCGCCGTGAGTTTTAAAAAGGGCCTTCGATCCGGCGCGCGCCGCCCGCCCTCCGCCCTACATCCGCGCCCATCCGCTTTATCATGCATTCGAATCGGGGTCGGCTATTTGTTGCGTAATATCCACGAAAGGCTTGACGGAGAGTAACTTTTGTTTTTTATCTACCTTTTATTTATTTATTAAAGTAAAATAAATAAATTTACTCTAATTATATTTCTCGAAAAATATTGTTGGTTTCATCGATAAGGGATTTACTTTTTTATTAAAATATATTTTTTATTATTATTTTGTTAGGAAAGGATGCAATTTGAATGCATTATTTGCTAGTACTTGAGCAACCAAACTTTTCTCGAAGTCTTACCAGTTCTCCGTGAGAATGCGGTAACTTCCTATGACAAAAATTGTTTATGTTCATTTACAACAATAAATAACACAACATATATATAAGTACTACGTAATTGCATTTACCCACATATTTTATTCATATAATACGATTGCCATTTGTTATCGAGAAACAATAACGTTAAATAAAGCAACATTTCGAAATTCCTTTTTTCATCTTGCTTCACCAGGGAGAATATCAATATAGACGAACTTGAAATAAAAGCTTTATCAAAATAAAAATTAAGACTGAAGTCATTAGAGCCATTTTCAAGATACCCATATATATATATATCTGTATACATACAGAATTGCTCAGTTAAGCTTAAAGTAATAAAAATTATTGAATTCTGATTTGGTAGTATTGGTCAATCACAATTTCTACCTCAAAACACTTTCAAAATATTTTGAGATAAAACAATATTTTGATAAACTCGAAGGATAAAAATTTAATTATGTCCTGCTGATGCATGTTCGGTCGCGGCATCGAATGTATAACTGCGAACCGCTTTTACGGGTTAGGTGAATTCTGCCGATTTCTGCCCGTAAGAAAAATAGTGCTCGCGCCATTTGTAGGTCACCTATATACCGATATCGTCTCCAACGCTTACTTTGTTTGCCTTGAGAGACGCAGAGGGAGACTGTCTTATTCTTTTGTATTTATAATTAGTGATAATTAATAATTAAAATTGACAACACATATTGTCCAAAAATTTTTATTGCGGTCATTTCAAATACTAATGTTTCTCGTGACTGTTGTTTTATTTCAGTACTCAAACAATTAAATAAGGTGATAACTTTCTTTTTCAGTCGGGTGAAAAAACTGGTTTTGTTTATCTAATACCGTGTATATGTAACTTTGTATAGATTCGCGTCTAACGTGTAGGTTGCTTGCATTTTTTAAAAACTACTACATTTTAAATGCATGCTATGATGAAGTGATATACTTTAAGATGTGCTTAATCAATATAATAAGCAACAAATCTAAAAATAACGCCATTTTATTATCTATTACTAGTTCATCACAAGTCAAAAGACTAATTTTATTTAAGCTATCAATGTACAATTTTTATATAATTAGTGGGAGTAGAGTAATATATACTTTAAAATAGAGTTCTTGCAATTTTTCTAATAGTGTTTTAGGGGTAAACTCTTATATTTTACAGAGAGAATGAAAAGGTAACATTCAGTTATTTACGACCTCGTCATAAATTTGTGACCACGTCACAAGTTCGCGACCTCGTGCCATCGTGACTGTCCGTTTGTCGTATGATGGTCGGTAGCATACAATCGATTGTGATGCTAATTGCACTAATAATTCCTTTTTGTGCGAAGAATGCACCTCATTTTTGACCTGAAGCTAGGTCGAAACGCGCGGTGGCAGTGCCCCACGACGGCGCAGTAGCAGTCATATGACGCGATCGCCTGCATCGAATGCAATTTAATGAGCAATGTGGCATAAATTAACATAAATTAAAAAATCTGTAGTTATCATGATTTTTAGGTATACTTTGACTTGTACAAAGTTGAGACTTTTATCAAATATTTTTTTTGTATTTCTGCTACTTATAAGGTTCCGTACGTCATAGTGTAAAAAACGCAAGTTTTACCATCGGTTATAGCTCCACTTTCATTTGAATGAAGTAGTGAGTCACCATCGACGGTCACAAAGGACGAAATGTTACATAAGCAGAGAAAATATAATAGAAAGGAAAACTGTCTCATCGATCGGTGCAGAAAGTTTATATTTATTTACCATTTTTGTATTTTCAAATTAGGATTACATTTACAAGAAAAAAAATGAATAGATATTAATGTTTTTTCAAGGTTTAGTCGATTCTGTAAACAACTTCAACACTAATGCAACATGTCGATTCCGACGCAGCGAGCTTGGAAGCTCGGAATAGCGCGGATCGATCGAGCCAATGACGAGGCCGCGAGGTGACGGCCGCTGGGCGGGGGCGCACTACTCCGCTCGCTTGAAACTTGAAGCGATGTCTATCGCTTTCCGCTCGCTCACAAAATAAGCAACCTAAATAGACCAATCACATTCCAAGGCGTTGCACTCCGACCCTGTTCAAAAATGATGTACACCTCGAAAACTGTTTCGAATTTCAAGAGAGAGATTTTAGAAAAATTGAAGGCTATATAAATATATATATATATATATATATATATATATATATATATATATATATATATATATATATATATATATATATATATATATGTATGTAAAAAGTAGGCGATCGAAGTATTGTTAAGTGTCAACTGACGCCTCCCAAAGTAAGTAATTTTCTACAACCCTACTAGCCATAAACTTACATTCACATCTGAGTTCACTGACTTTCATTACGGTTCTAACATCACCAGTTGCTGAAGTCGTTGCTTAGTTCTACTTAGTCCGCCTATTTTACATGTTCATGGTCATATACTTAAATATGATAAAGTACAACGTCTTTTCTCTGCCTTTCTGCTTATCTGTTAATGAGCTTATAACTCAGGAACCCCTGACCCGTTGTACATTATTCTTTTTTCTATATAGAAATACATTAATTGTCTAGGTTACCTTCCATATCCACGCGAGTGAAGTCAAGGGTGAAAAGTAATAATTTTTAAAGTGGTCCGTACGGAGATACGTTTGAAATTTTTTGACTTCTCGTATCAACTTTATGAAATATGAAATAAAAAATAAATAAAAACAGATTAAAGTAAGTTGACAAACACGATTTATGTTTATTTTTTCAAGTGACATTTTAATCTATTTTACGCGATATTCACAGGTGGTGTTTGTAGATGTCAAACTGTCAAACGATGATTGTACCAGTGCGTCAATTCGTCGACGCAAATGTTATCGTAGTCCGTTTTACGCATTAATATTGTTAAGATCTTGGATTATATGATGCATAATTAATTTTTGTTTCCAAAATAATACAATACAACTACAAATTATTTAAAATCATACTGCATCATTTACGTTATTCTCGCAATTTAATAAACATTCAATACTGGTATATAAACACTGTACCTACAGAACAATCATAACAAAATATACGCCAGACTTTTTAATTTGTTCATTCGTTTGTATTTTTTAAATACCTTTAAAATATCTGACATAGCCCAAATCAACATCGGTGCGATGTTGGTTTGGGCCACTAAATGTTGCGCAACCTACAAGCAAGAATAAAATTAATTATAGAGAAATGATAATAATAAGATTAACTGACAAACACAAAATACAGAATTACTTGACTTTTGTGTACATCATATGTAATTCTTATGCAATGTTGTACGAATTGATAACCCTCTATGGTAATATGTCAGAAGGCTGTTTAAGCATTGAAAAAATAACATTATATAATTATTATGTAATATAATTATTTTAAAATATAATTAATATATTATTAACATCTACCTATAATTTACCCAATTTATTATAACTAGCTCTACATTCTAAACTAAAACAAAAAATGATTATAGTGGAAAATGATTACAACAAAAGATACAATGAAATTTAGAATAATTTCGTTGTGTGATATTCTAAATGGCTGATAACGATACAGACAACAAATTAATGAACTTTAAAATGCTTCCTTCCGTTATTTTGAAAGGCTCCGCAAAAGTTGTTATAGGCTTTGAATTTTAACGAAACAAGCCTCGACTGCACGAGTCCACCAACCTCCCCGCTGTAACGACCCAACGGAAAAGGTGGAGCTGGGATCGAACGAGAGCCGACCGAATATCCGTCGGCGTGTTGGCAGACAGGGAGGAGAAGTATTTAAATAGAATGGAAATTTTGTTTTCGATCACTGTAAGAATTGGAACTTTGCGGTAAATGGGAATTTCTTTTCTATTCCAATCGGTTTCGAACTTATTGAAATTCAAATGATCTACTTAAATTGATGAAATCCATTTGCGTGCCGCTTAACACTCGAAAAATATTCACCGCTCTTTTTGTAATGTAAATCATTAATGAAATATCGTATCAGCTATCCTACATTTTTGGTTTTGCAAAATAGCTGTTATGGTAATATTTCTTTCTCCGACCATATGAATATTGACAAGCACTAATATATCATTAAATTCATGCAAATTAACACCCTAATTATATAATTTATTTGTATGTAATGCCAATAATATGATGAGAGTTTAAATAAAAGTATTATGACTTTCAATCCACCATTAAAAATAATTTCCGTGCCTATCCTATGATTACTCAGTCGTCTACATATTTCAAGCGATTTGTTGACAACCGTACAGTATTGATCAGCGCCGGCAGCGGACCTTTGGACTAGACATTCCATCTGTTGACATTGTACTTGACCTACCCCATAAATAAAGAGCAGAACGATACGGCATTGAAGCTACGAGCTCACAAATAACATTTTCTATGGCGGTGACTCGGAGGGCGAGTTTTATTGTGGTGCACCACCCCCTGCGAGGGTGGTACTGGCTTAGTCACCATTCGCCACCAGCTTTGGGTACACGTTTAATTTGTGAATCCGCGCTGGAAAATTCTGTGAAGGTAAAGTTCCGCGATGAATCGAATGTTGAGATGGTGGTTATGAATTAAATGTGAGATTGATTTTCCGGTAGATTTTTTGTTATCTTATTGATAAAACGTCATTTTAAATTACTGACTTCGGATTGAAAAATACAGAACTTGGTAGTTATAGTGGAATAAGACGGAAATTGGAAAGAGTGTTAAGATGTTCAGCGACGGTACCACGCCTCTGGTCACCCCGGACGGCTATAGCAGCATCACTCAAGAAGGTATTATATTCATGATTTATTTTATGAACAGTCCAAACTTTCTAATGCCATTAAAATTGTGTAAATTATTCAAATATAAATTCGCTATGTCTTGTTTTCATAACGTTTAAATTTACGTAAGCCCATTTATTTAAGTAATTGCCCATAATATAATTACAAACAAAATAATTTCAAATAAGATTTCCTTTAAAGAAAATAGAGTTCGGTGCGATTGATCCACAGTTCAGTTCTTTTAAACATAAGAATTTATTAACTATGTATTATATTGATGGACTTGATCAAGTGATTTTATGTGAAGAATACGGAAGAAGAAATTCACGTTCTACATTACTTAGTACCTAAGATATCATTATACCCGATATACGCAAAAAAAAAAATTTATAGAAAATTTTATAGGTAGAGCCTTTTATTTATAATCAAATGAATACGGTTCTCATTTGAAGTATTAAGGATGTAAGATACGAGAATACGGAACTCCAAAAATATTTCTGAAATATGCTTAATAGTGCAATATTGTGAATTTCTGTGTGGACACCATAATACGCGGAATATGTGTTTTCAAATTTATTTGGGTAACAATATGAAAAACACTTTACTGTGATAGCGAAGGAAAACGACGTATTTAGCTAAAAATATAGCGCTGCTCCAAGTGGCATCTTAAAAATCGCGTCGGAGCTATTCTTGTTACGCGACACGACTTCGTAAATGTTAATAACGCGTTGTGTCGTTCAAGAATTTTTAGGTTAAAGTCTTAGTTTGCATGAAGTTAGATTTAGCGGGCGGCACCTTCCGCGTAGACATAGAGTTAACACCATATGTTTTTATATCGACCGATAACGATCCTAATACAGGGTCCGTTCTCGGCCACGCTTTGAATTCAGATCTTGGTTTTACTATTGATAACGACGGGCAGAACATAAATTTACGTTTTGCCTAATTTTTAAGAATTTTTTAATTTGATAATTCTGAACATTTTTGGTATGAAAATAGATCTATGTTTACTCGTCTACCTTACAAACTCATCTACCTTAAAGTGAAAGTTCTATTAAGATCGGTTCAGCTGTTTCGAAGGTTACCGCACACAAACGGACACAATTAAAAAAAAGGGATTGTTTGTACTTAGATAATCATTTTTAAGAATTCTTTATAAAAATTCTATAGATAAAACAATCATTTTTAAATAAAAGACACTTCAATATTTATATATGTGTGTATTGATTCAAGAATATATTACATTTACGACAAACTCATTACACAATGGCATTTTTTATGAATTTAACCTATACTAAAAATTGAAATGTGTCATCGCAATTAAATGTTTTCAATTTGGTTATTGCCCAACCGTTATGTATAATATATAATTATATATAAATGACAAAATAGTTATAAATAACGTTTTCGTTAAATTAAGTTTTCACCATATAAATATCGTGTATTATGTGCAATAGTAAAGTATATAATTATTTTCCTTTAGACAAATTTAACACATATTACTTGTGTCTTTCGAAACGTAAAAACTTAATAAATTTTACCTTTTAACAATAAAATGGTTTGTATAATTGTCGAAACCACCACATATTACCTTATCCGTTTAGTGTGTCACTAGATTTTTGTACCTAAGATCTCTTTAAAATATGAATAATTCGATTTATTTTGAAGTATAGTGTCATAATTATGCTAAAATAAAACTATCCCAAATTAATAAAGACATTACGAATTTATATATTTGATACACCGTAAAATAATTTAGAATACTTTGTATTTAAATGTATTTGTGGTATATAATGTCACAATGAACGTAGGTATATAAGAAGGCCCATACAGAAGGTAGTTGATCGCCAGCGATAATATACTCTCCGACCCAGCCACAATTCTTTGTCACGGCCGCAATTATATCCGGGGATCGCCCAGAATAGCGGCCCTTAATGAAACCATTTCCCGTTCCAGCACACACAAAGGTTGTACAGTTTGCACAAAAGCCATCAAGCGTTGAGCTTGTACCTATCTCGACGGGAGGACGTATCGATTTTGTTTGGTGGATGTAGACTCTTTGTCGGCACTGGAAAGAGTAAGTAGGTTTTATAGTCTATTGAAACATATTAAACATGTATTATTATTTTTATAAACTCGCGCCTAATTCCCAGAAAGGGTAGGCAGAGAGCACAGAACTCCAAATAGTACGATCTTTGCATACCTCTCTTGCTTCACTGACATCCATCAATGGTTTCATGCAAGTTTGATGGTTTCGGGTGTTGAAAATTTGGCTCTTATTCAACATATCACCAATTTAGTCCTCATAAGATTGTTTAACGCAACTCTTGCCGTCCCTTCCAACTCACAAATTTCCTCTATCATTTTGTTTTGTCAGTTTGTTTATAAGTTGTGTACCTAACACCGAAATTCTTAAAAAAATATTACGTAGATCGAGACAAAAAAAACAACATAGTAACATTTATATGAATTTTAACGTACAAAATGATAATAAATCAATTAATGTTGAAACAAAGCTGAAATGGGAACTAAAATAAAACTGACAAAAATACGAAAGTAGAAAATAAAACATAAAAAATATACGGAACTGTAGCGAATTCGAGTAAAGATACAAAAAAAGTACATTTAAAACATTATCATATCACATCAAAAGTAGGAAACAGATTCTCTATAAACTTTTTATTTTATTTTCTCATTTTTACGAAAAAAATCCTTAAAAAAATGATAATTTCATTTTGGAATTAAAACATAGACATCTAGTACCTAATTTATTGATTAATATCTAAGTGGATATTACGAATTTGATCTGTTGATTCCAAGAAACCAATGAAACGAAGGTCTGACATTGTAATTTGTATTATTGACGATACCTATTTTATTTTCCTACAAATTTCCACGAACCGTTCTCGTCTATCATCTCCAAGTAAAATTTTCTCACAAAGTCCAATTTGGAATTCCGTTTGAATTTACAAGTTTTGTAAAGTTTCCATCCACTTGTGAATTTTAAAACTGAAACATACTAAGGCTCATGAATACTTATTTTTCGTTTACGAGAAATTTATGTTTTCTCATTATTTCCATGTATGACATAAATGGTTTCGTATTTTACCTGAGAATTGAAAAACTTTCTACTTGTTTATTACTTACGCTTATCATTATTTATGCTTAAAAAAATGCACACTATTTTTGAAATAATAAAACACAATTTTTAAATATTGGGCAGGAATTAAAGAAAAAAATACACGAAATGCGAAAACCGATTCTCCTATTACAACCTCTCTTACATTAAAGGAGACCATTAATAAGCTGGCACACTACATTAAGTACTCAACTAACTCCACAGAACAAACAAAACTATCGTAAGAGAACATTCTCTTGTAACAATTACATGGGCATTGTAAACGGAAAACTTAAGGCACGTTCCGTAATTCGGCTGTTATCTTTATTAACGATATTACAACACGATGTATGCTTAAGCTTGTCGCATAGTAATGGTATTATTATCATTATTTATAATGCGGTTAATTTACACGCTCTAATAACTATTTTGAGAACGCCTTAAACTGGTTTTTATTTTATTACTAGATTGCTTATTCGTTTTAATAAGAATAGCAAGAATTTTCCATCAGATACGGACTCATTTATTTATAAATTTTAGTTATGTATTTAGTTTCACTTAATAAAATCGAAGCTGATTCCTTTACTAATTTTTTTTCCAAAATTAGGTTGATTCATAGTTAAAAAGCCAAATATTTAAGATCTTTAAAGTATTACATTTAGAAATGTGAAAACTGTAAAAAAAAAAACCAAAAATGTAACTGAGTAAACGTGCTGAACTGAAAAGACACAAACAAGCTCTTTAATGTACAAAATTTTGGGAAATGCAAAATGTATGGAGCAATTTTATTTCTATACCTCCTTAAACAAATAATCAAATATACTTACTGTTTTATTTGTTTATGTAAATTATAACTTATGAAAACGCTTATTTCCTAAGAGAGCAGGTAGATGCCACCAATTTTGACATGGTACTCACTGCCTGCCTCACATTCATACCTTCAGAGATGCAAGAGCGTAGGAGAATAGTGATGCTTTCTCATTACTCAAAAAATACATTTTATGCTTGATGGAGACAAAATAATAAAAATTAATAAAGTTGTAATTGTTGATAATCAGTAGAGAAGCAAAATTGTGGATATGAGATTGTTGAAAATAGCCAAATATGTAAAAAGCAAAAAAGATATCTGGAGTAAACAAGCAGAGGAAAGTTAATAAGAAACGTAATGACTAGTAGAATTTCGAAGTAAAGAAAATAGCGAAAAAAAAAGGCATGGCTAGATTGACTGCCTGCAAGTGCCGATCACAAAGTGCTAAAAATGAGCAGTTGAAGGAGTCTTGAAAACTGCAAAAAAAAGCTAAATAATGCTTGAAAAGTGAAAGAAAATTAATTAAAAAAGGCTATGACACGAGATTCTCGGACGATTTATGAGCAAATCAAGAGCGTTTCTGGAAAATAGTAACGATAATAACTCTGAATATCTACCCATAATAACTTTGAGACATCGTGCATAATAAATGTAATAAGAAACGAAAATAGATGTTTACTAAACGACGAAAACCATCTAGAAGAATGTTGAAAGAATCATTTCAAAAGTGTTTTTACGTTTGAGGATAAGGTAACAAATGATAATGTTACTGTGATTGAACGTCGTAATAATATTGAAAATTAAATTGACATGCAAGTAATTACCAAAATAATAATATGTACGAAAGCTGGAAAACCTGCCAAATACGATAGAATTTTGTCAGATATACTAAAGGGCAACAGAGGTATAGTGGCGAACGGCGAAGGCATAATGCCCAGCCTGCTGTACAAGTTTTAACAAGTACTGGAAAAATCTTAAGGCACGTAATGATTAGTACAAAGCTATAAATGTAGACATGTGTAAGAAAGCTCCACATCAGATTTGCGGAAACTACCGTCCTATCTTCTCAGCGTTCTTGACAATTTGTATTGAAAGGGTTGTGAAATAAACTAAAAGTAAAATCTGAAATGTACAAGCGTGATTTTGAAAAAGTAAGGGATTTAGGAACAAAAGTTTTTCCCTGAGAAATATTACTAAAAAAATTGTTGTTCTAGGGTCCAAACGCCCTTTGTATCTTTATACATCTAGAAAAAGCTTATGATGTAGTGATAAGTATGTTATATTATAGAAAGTGACAATAATGTATGATTGAAAAAGTCTGCCAACTTCATTTATAAATGACAGTAAAGGTGATAAAGATATAGAAAGCAGGATAATACGTTAAATAATGTTATATATATTAACCATAATAGCAAGCAACTGAAAGATTTATAACGACATGTGGTATTATTGAAGTCAGCATGTTTTACTAATTATCAAAATGTATGTTGTCACTTTCTAAAACAAAACATATTAAGTAGCTTTTATAGTATGTATTCTATTTAAAAAAAATGAATATGTAACAATTAATAGTTTTTTTTCCGTAACACGGTATTTTTGGTGTACAATATATCCAATGAGTGTATTGTAATGTAGTAATGTAGTGTACCAACACTCTGATAGCAAATAATTGGCCACATTTTTTAAAATCTACTTCAAACGTCGAATTTTCTAAATTTCTATAAAAATAAGGAAATTATAACGGAAGTACTCCTGCGCGCAAGCTCTCGTCAGCACGAGATCAACGCACTGCGCTAGCTACCTACATAGCAAAGAGCCCAATCCATAGATACTAAAAAATGTTTAACCTTTAATTGCCGATCACACTTATCAGATATAAGTATGAAAATCATCGCAGTACAACATGAAGACTCTTATCGCGTTCATCTCTCTGATTTGATAAAAGACGAAGCAGATGTTAATAAACTGTTTAAGGTTTTTCAGAAAAAGAACGTATTTACGAAATGAGTTCGAGGCAAGTTATTAACATGTTTTGTGGTAATTTTATTGCAAGTGACGTTAAACTTGACTTATTTAATGTTCAGTCCTGTCGTTGAAAACTAACTGAAGAATTTTTGACATTTAGAATAAAAGAGAAAGCTATCGATTTCTACAGACCTTTGAAGAAAATGAAATCGAATAATTTCTGGCACTTACATACTGTAAAGATAACAAACACGAAAATTGTTAAAAGTGTTTAAATAAACATCATTGTGCTAGATCGCCAGATATTTTGGGCAATGAAAAATGAACGTAACATTAACTGTAGAAATATATTGGAAAATGAGGTACGTCATCCACCTCTATCGCTATTGAATAATAATGGTGAATTATGACAAAGTTGAAAAGCGTTATTGGTTAACCAGTTTCCATACTAAGAAAGTATATTTAAAATAATGCCTATAACTAATGAATGCATTAAATATGACACTTTCATTGATAGTCAAGATATCATACATGCTATCGGAGAACCCAAAGGCGCAAAAATTTTTTGACAATTTTAGTAGCTAGCGCTCGGTGACACAGAAACCGTAAAAGTACATGGCTATCGATATTTTAGATGAATGTAATTGTCGTCAATTGATATTGCAAAATTATGAAACATAAACATTTACGTAAATATCTGAACAATTCGAATATGAACAATGTGATAATAAGTTTTGTAAATAAATAGACATCTGCTGTCGCCGCGCCCCTTTCCTACTGCGCATCCGCAACGGAATAGTCATACCCGTGGCTGCGCGATGATAAATGCGGTCGACCTGAAACGGTGTGAGAGCACGCAGAGCCACTGCGTGCTCTCCCAGCTCACTTGTTCTCCGACGCTCGACGTGTCAACACCTCAGCCAGATCGGCAGCAGATGTGTTTGTAAAAGTGGACATCTTTCATTTTACTTTCACTTGTAGGCCCGACCAGCTGAGGTATTCTTGGAAAAATTATTGCATCGGTACGACGGGTGCTTTCAAACTCGCTCTAAATAGTTTCTTATCAAAGGCTAGAGCGAGAAGAAGCAAATACGTTTCAGGTTATATCCTGATGTAATTTTGGACCCGCTTTAAGGCAATCGCTGAAAGAGATTCCAGCAGAATAGCTGCTGAATAATACAGAAGCAGTACGACATCTCGCGTCAAAAACAAGGCAAATTTTAGAGGTATTTCCCGCAGATTTGAATAACCTGTGGTGAGGAATAAAATAATGTTCCCCGCTTTTTTAACATTGAACGTGGAGGGCAACATGTGCCTATATTCCCCGCTCTTCTACAAATTCCCTGTATTCTGCACTCCCTATATTCCTGCTGGAGGCATTGTTCAACAGACAAAAGCCGCTTATAAGCTATCTCTCTAGAGTCTCTTAAACGAGGCCGCTCTGGGATAAAAGGCAACCGCATCATAAACCGCATCGACTTTGTCCTAGTGATGGTCGACATATACACGTCTTCACATAGTTTATCCATTATGTTGATGTGTTCAACTTCTAGAGCTTCCTCCACTCGCCAAAATTTCTCAATCACTCTGGAAAGAAAAAAATGGTAACTCGCGAAAGATCAACAAACCGCCTATACATAGGATTTATGTGGCCAAATATCGTGTCCAATGCAATTAGGCTCTCTAGCCTTAAATTAATTTTACCGACCCTCAGGATAATACCTACTACTTCCGCTTCTAATAAAAAGTTGATAGGAGCCGATTTATAGAACTCGGGGTCCGCTAACCGTAACAACGCCACGTCTAGAAGAAGATTTTCATTTAAGTCCCACGTTGAATGATATCCAACCAATCTATCAAAAATTACTGTAGTCGTCGTCAAGATTTGACCACTCGTACGTTGTGGACGAACAGTGATTGATGCCTTACCTAAGTCATCACCCACGCGAATCTCGTCGATGCCCGTGACCTCACCGTCACATCATTAGGAGTGATATGTAATTCTAACCGCTGTGCCAAGCTCATAGTAATCAGTGAGTCCTGAGCACATGTATCAATTAAAGTCCGCTACGCAATACAATGACCCACTGAATTCCGTATCGCTACTACTAATAAAGGCAGGAATACCGCGTGCACCTCCCCATTGGAGGTGGTTTCTGTACCATGGCTTAATTCCGTGGTGATGTCCGAGGTGGCAATCATAAAGGGGGTTCCGGAAGGAGAATAGAGCACTTGAGGGTCTCAGTTGCGCATCGCCCAGCCAATTCCTGATCCCGATGTTCAAAATTTAAGTCTTGATGTCTTGGGTAACCTTAAGCCAACCCGCCGACTATCACGTACCCCGCTCCGAAGGGACTTGGTTCTCGTACGGGTGTTACCGGCACCCCCACTCGTGGGATGAATTGGCCTGGAGAGCTGTCAAAGAGATCCCACCAAGTGCCCTATCCGCCTGTCCGAAGGCGCATTAAAATAGAAAAAAGTAGTGCGAAGTCCTGTTGCAGAACTTGCAGATCCGCACCCTATCACACCCTATCACATAATGTCTCTCAAAGCCGATGTAACACAATCCGCGTTGTGTTACAAACGCCTTTCGCTGTCGGAATTTAAGTTGTGAAACCGCCCATTAGAGGTTAATTCATAACCGTCCGCTTCACAAAACGGGCACCATCTCTGTTCCCGCTCAGACACCATCTTTGGGTTTGATTCCCACCGTAGTGGTGGAGGGCTTTCAATCCTGTGGCCACTATCACCAACCCGCTGATCGAGTGTCACGCGACGAACCGCATTACCACTCGATTCCCCGACATTACGAAGAATGTTGTCGAGGAGCCAACATTCCTCCTCAAGACTGAATGAACTCCACGAGCTGATCGGAGATTGGCAGCACACCAAGATCACTGCCGTACTATTGCTCAAATCGTGTTTTCAACTCTGTGGGAAGTTTAGCCGTCGCTATGTGGAAGAGTAAGTACGACCATTATCCAACAGAAGTCCCAATATTTCTTATGACTTGGTAGTCATCAGGAAAGGGTCGAAGAACCCTATCCGCAACCTATATTCAGCACCCGCTACGGTTGATAGATTTAAGATTTCCGAAATAAAAGTATCCGCTAACCGCCGAGTATTTTGATAGTGACGCTGTAATAAATCTGTAATAACTAATATAATGATATATTATATTGTCGAAGTAAAAATTTGACCTTGGCCGCTAGTTATTGCTTACTACCCACCTGAACGATGTACATTGCTCATTCAAGCACCTTCCGATAACCAGCCTGCACATTACCTTAACAAACCCTGCAATGTAATTTAAGTTGAGGGAATTCCATATACAATAAAAGTATTTGCAACCCAAAATACGATTTTATGAGTAGATATTACGAAACCCGCATAAAAACCCTTTTTAAGCCCGCAATAAACTTAATTCTTAGTCTAAGGCACCAAAAAATGGTACGGGCCCGGAAGCCTGAGGAATAGTCATTTCGGGGCTGACTGGATTTCGCTGACGCATCGTCCCATACTCCAGGCGCTCCGGGCCGCGATCGTCTAGTGGCACTGTTGTGTTGTTTTTATTGCGTTCACTCCCACAAATTGTTTTCCATATAAAACTGTATTGACCCGCACCGGCCTGCTTTTTCCGGTTTATTTCCCTTGTCCGCGCGTGAACGAAGTACATCCGATGACAAGCGGGTTTGTATGACGTCTCTCGCGTATTTCCCTCCCGCCCTCGCGTCTGTCAGTTGTCTTTTGTCTATGGGAGACAATCTATGATATTAAAAGAGGGAAAATGCGTAAACAATGTTGCTTCTAAAACCATTTCATCGTTTATTTCTGCATAGTCGGTTTATTTATCAGTGAGATTGTGTCAGTGTATACATTTTATTGCTTACATTTTATAATAGCTCTTTCCAAATCAACATTTTTAAATTGTTCGTAAAATTTAAAAAATATTCGTATTTCTTAATCAAAAATTTACTCCATAACAAGGTTCTTCGCACGTCGTTCATCAGACGGCGGCTGGGCGGCTCATTAGGGCGCCCTCGAGCCCGGGGCCGCTTTTTAATGAGGGCTCCAGATCTGAGCATCTAACTCGGCCGACGCGAAGGGCGCCATACTTTTGCAATGTAAAGAAAAAGGTTTCTTGAAAATAAAACGGTACTTTTTATTCCATTCTTATTTATAGTCCACTCATCGTCACGACTAAGACGAAAAAAATGGGAAATGTTTTAATCATTAATGCGAAGTTAATAAAAAAATTTGGTTGCCTGTAAAGTCGGTATACGGGCGAAAGTTTTACGTGACAACGACTTTGAATGGTAAAATCATTTTAATGTGAATATTCATTCGTATAGTAGGAAGAAGGATGAAATAATAGTAACAATTTAAAACATTTATTTATACAAAGAATTATATTTAAAACATTAATTTATACAAAGAATCTCGCACTGAATTTCATATTAACAAAATTTTATTTTTACCTTTACACATACATACGTATTTATATACAAATATACATATAACTTGCAATACATTTGCAAGCTATGCACTAATTCTCTAGTGCTGCGCGCGCGGCAGACCGATCATAGTTGAGTGGGAGAGAGACGCAAGGCATTCAGCGGGCCTCTCTCTCGTTCGGTGACTCATCGTTACGTTACCGAGCGTTACACTTTTTCATAAGTGACTCCCAGCCGCAACCTAATTTAAGACGTTGTCACGTCAAAAGTATACAACGGAAACTAACAGAAAACGCAGACCGTTTTAAAGAAATATTTGCGATAGGGTATATTTAAAATAGTTGTAATATTATCCGATTTCATTTCGTTCTAATATCAATCAATTCTGTTTTGCTAGAACAATTTCATTTTTGTATCAACTTATCGGCATCCATATTTCATTACCGAATGTAATATTTTCATTGTCACGCAACTGCCTTAGCAAATGCTTTTCATAATTATAAATTGCCCGTATATGAGCAAATACACATTGCTATAACATCCATACATCTGTGATTACATATGTACACTACATCAATCGGCAACTATTAACAAACGTAATATAATATATATATATATATATATATATATATATATATATATATGCAATATATAATATAGTCGACTCTCTTGTTTGTTTGAATAGTTAGTGATAAAAATTCTGAACATATTATTTCAACGGATTAATTCTTAGTTATTCTAGATTTTGTGGAAGGAGATTGTTTAAGGTTTTTTTTAGATATGGAAAAAGGGCTTTACGAGTTACGTTACCTTGAAATGGAATAAATAGTATTTTCATATCAGCATATTTCGTAAAAACATTTTGTCAATGAAGACTCACCTTTGTAAGAAATTTTAATACATTGCCAGAAGATTATATAATAAATATTATAACGATGTACAATTGTTCAAACAAACTAATGGGATTGGTTAGGACTAATCCTTAGTTTGGTGCTAGGTAGATTTCATTTGGCAATTTTAATGTTAATACAACAATCACATACAATATTAGCGCAATTAGTAACTTATGGAAAAAAGACACGAAAACTAATGCCTAAAACAAAGCCAAAGTTCACAAAAACGTGATTTCAAAAACGTCACCTAATTGAGAATCGATGTCTACGTAGTATTTCATTTTCGTGTGTCATTGTACATTAATCAATGTACAATTCAACACAAAAACCTTAACCGCGAATTCTGATAGCACAAGGTCATTTTATTGCAAAAGTCTTTTTTCTTTTATTTTTGAAAGCAAAGTTTCATGTAGAAAAAAGTGTTTATTTTATTACCCCACGTTTCGTGTACCTTGACACACTAAATTTTCAAATTCAATTAACGGCGAAGTGCTGACTTTTTATTAGGAGGCAAAAAATACCCTGACCTAAAAGATATTATCGCAGGGTTACCTCACAGCAGTAAACTTTTATAACCCAAAGCTACAGCTTTACTTTACTAGAACTCGGTACTTTTGGAGTCCGGCAATTTCGAGACATTTTCCTTACATTCGAATAAACATAATATTGAAAATTTATTGACTTCAATATTTTATTTAAACAAACAACCTCGATAAAACCAAACGTTTGGGTTTAGATGTCATATTATCATTAATATTATTAACATTATAATTTAACCGTTTGACGGCCGTGGTGGTATATATCAAACAAAATTGTGACAAATAGATCAGTACCAAATGTACGTGTATCAGACAAAATTACTTTTTATTTATACCTCACTTATGTTGTATATGTTATATTGTTATATTTACGTTTTATGGATTTTTCACGATCTACGTACTATATCTACGTAAATATAATAACATAACTATTAGCGAACTAAGATAAATAAACAATTAACACTTGATTAGGTGTTTGATATCTGTCAATCCTGTCAAATCAATATTTAATTCGTTGAATAATTATTGAAGCCATTTTAATTATTTGTAATTCACAATTAATATTGCAACGTATTTCCTTCAATGCTAATCATCGATTTCCTCAAATACTCATAAAGCCAAGGTCGGATACATGCGACAATAGTGATGGAACAGTTGTTGATTTACTTTTGATTTGAAGTTAATGATCGGATTAAAATTTTATAAACTAAATCTACATTCTTTATAATGTAGTAATAATGAATTTTTACATTATTATAAATTTGTAATACAATTTTGATCCCAAATACATTTTCTTAAGTAATTTTATAATGCCTTTGTCATTTCTTAGTAATTTTAAAGCCTTTGTCGGACATATTCGAGCGCTTCATACGTCACAGATGATTTGATCATTCCACGAGAGTTATTCTCTTAATATTCCTTACCGAAAATTTTTGTCAAAGGTACCAACATATTTTCTTTTTCCTGTAATGACTAAATTTTTTTTTGTGTATTTATAATTCAAAAATCATATTCTTTAAAAATCAAATTCTTTACAGTTACGTAATATTTATAAGTTCGATGTTCTGTGCTTTCTTATTACTGTATTTATTTTTATATTAGGTTCTGATTAAAAAATATAGGAGGCAGTACACACTGCAAATGAGAAACACTGAAATTGAAGCTCATTATTAGAATTCATAATTAAGAGCAAATACTTATTAAATATTGAGTAAAACAAATAAAAATATAGATCTCTGATATTAAATACCTTATTATCAGTATTCTTACTAGAATAATACTGTAATACATAAAAATAGAATATAAATACTAGATACACGGGTAAGCAACGATGTATATAGTAATAATACTTTTCTCACACACACACAAGGTAGTAGAGAGCGTCATACCGTTTGCCGTCACAGTCGCCGTCGAGGCACACCGATAGATGTTTCTATGGTGATGATGGTGATGTACTATAATAATAGTGACACTTACTGTCGAAAAGCGTATTAATCAAATTATACAACATTTAATCAGAACTTAAATAATTCTGACATATCTAAGTTTTACTAAAAGTAGTAACGTAATAAGACGCCAAATGCCCAAATAATAGCTCTCGGCTGCCAACATCAAGTCAAACATTATTTGTAACTATTTACTACTCTATTTTTGTGTCGATAATTTTGTGTTTCCCTGTACAAGAGTAGATTCACATAAAACACATTCCTTATTAGAATCCATAGGTTAAGACAATATATTCAGGTTTACGAGTGAACATCAGGTTGGTCTATGAAACGCACCAGGACGAAGAGCTGTTTATTTTATATGGTCATAACGATGCTAGATATCGTTAAGAAGTATCGGGTAACATAAACGCGGCAGATGTGTCGCCCGCGTTATGATTTTTAAACGGGTACTTTTTCGACGATCAAAATAAAAATCAATAATATTTATTTTATTATTTCCATCTCTTGACTTATTCATACAGAAACGCTAATGGCTCGGAGATGTGTAATTAATTGTTGTAAAAGTAACTGAATTTTTTACAATAAGGCTTACTTATTATTTTTAATATCTAATTGTTTTAAAGACAAAATTGTTTTAGAACAACTGACAACTTGGTTTAATTTGAGCAGGAGCACCCCCGCGGGCATAATAATGGGGCCACACTTCAAAATAATGTTTAACCCTAATTTCCAGTCAAATCGACAGCAACGATGCTTTACCGAGCTTATTATTTTCATTAATTAAACTTACGTGGAACAAATAAACGTACAAATAAACACAATATACCTAAATATTTGCAATAATTCTTTTACAATAAATCATCGTATGTTCAAACTGAAACCGTGATGCATCTCTGCATAGAACAGTTTTATTATCCGCCAATAGTTTGTACTTCAAACGGTTCATAACGAAGTTAGTAGCGCAACAGTGATTAATCATTTTCGTTTGAAACTGCATTGCTTGTTAGCGTTAAATTACGAGCGGCCGTCCAGCTCGGTTAATTAACCGGCTCGCGCCTAAATTCATCAATCAACGGTTCCGGAGAACCGAGTTCATGATCGGCTCCGTTAAGCGTGCTGCATTATGACAGTCGATGAAGCCATGGGAGATTGGTCTCGACGGTCATGGTGCTTAGAGGTGTCGATGGTAGCGACAGCCACACAGCCGCATCCTTGCACCTGTAAGGCTGGACGATCTAAACAATTCAAGACGTGTCGGGTATTAGGTTAGCTATTTCGCCATCGGTCGCTGATCACAGGATATTGTCACAATTCCTTAGTCGTTGTCTTGTATTAAAACCAATAGAACAGAAAGAGCGGTCCGATAATTACGACGACGATTGTCCATTTAATCTTCTTAATGTTAATAGATAAGTCTTAAATAAGTCTTTTTAATTTTAACAATGTGTTTTGAAAACAAACCGCTTATAGTTTGTTTGTACTAAAACATCAACGTTTTCACAAACCTTCTGCATATCACTTTTTACGTACAACACGAGTCTCTACTGAAACTATACGAAAATTTCAAAATTATTTTCATATTCCGATCGATGTAAAATTATAGTGTGATAAAAGTGTATGGATATATTCATAAATTTTATATGTAATTCTAAAATTCATTATATGAAAGTTGATTCGAATTCTTTGGCAATAAGTCAGAATTGTTCAGCCTTTGTGAACTGAAAAAATAAAAAAGTGTGTGTGTATTAGTGTACACACGTAAGAAGTGAAACTTCCTTATGACATCATTTTTCGAAAAATGATTTAGTATTTACAACTTCACAGAAATTGGTTGAATAAAGCTAAATTAGATAAAGTTTATGCAAAAGGATTTTATTATCATAGACATGGATACAAAAATAATACAATTATTTCACCTTTATGCTATTAAGATTATAGCATTTCATTAATTATAATAGAATTATTACTATTATTGTTATCGTTATTATATATTTTGTAATTAATGGCTTAACTCACTGATATTTACAATCAAAAACTAAGGTTAACCTGAAATAACCTTAAAAAATAAATACCGTAATCACACCCACGTGTTGAATGTATTAGAAAAAGGTTTAATTACTTACTTCTGTTAGAAATCCACTGGAATTAGAATAAATATCTTTTATTCTTTGCCAATAACTTTATAAAATTTTTCGTTAATCACTTAATTGAAATATTATTTTCACGTCACTACTGAGTTTCAGAAATAGAAATGTTCAGAGTTTCATGTAGGAGACTTGGTAATGGTATATGTACCTAGAAGGGTGATAGGTAAAACTTTTCAATTAATGCGATGTTGTATATAGAATTGTAGGAAAATTATCGAACGCTACATATAAAATCGAGTCACTCAATGAAAGAATGTGAGATATATAGTTCATGTATGTCGGTTGAAAAGGTTTCAACTTAGATAATAGGAAAATGTAATATATACAAACTGTAAATAGATCTAGGGTGTTGACAGAAAGTATATGTGACAGGTGGCCTTAGTAACAATTATGTTTATGCCACGATGACATTAATAACATTGAATAAATATGGCGCATAACGGAAAAATGTTACCCAGAAATAAAGATGGCGCGTAACAGATAAAGATTGCGCGTAACAGAAAAACATTACATTGCTATAAAATTTCTCCCATACGCCGATAAAGAAGTTTCACTTCAAAAACTATTTCCTTGTTATTAGAAAACTACAATATTGCACATACAAGGGTTATATTTCTCTTTTCACAGATAATATGAAAAATATTCACGCCATAGTTATGACGTGAGTATGGTTTGTAAGTACAAATACTCGGCTAAGCAAATGAATTTTATATAAGTACGTGTAAGTGTATGTTTGCCTAACTTTATTTCACACACAGCCTTTTAGGGCTAATTAAAAATCAAACTGTTTTATTTAAGGTTAGTATTTATGTAGATTTTTTTACGTAATTAAAACCTTTAATGTTAAAGACATCCACTTTTGAAAAAGGTGGTTGTTACAAAAGATCTGCTACAAGCGTCATACGTAAGCTCATATCACATTAGCACATCACATATAGCAGATTTTGGATGTAACAATGTATCAACAATTCAAAGTACTGTAAAAAAACTGCTTCTTCACTCTATCTTCTTTAAATTTATTACTCTATAATAAAATATTGAGACCAAGAGAAAAGAGTACTCTACGCCAGCATAAAACAATATTTGAGTGTGTGGTTACAGGTGCACACACACTTTTTCTAACGCTTGACATCACAGTACCTACGAAAGGATTTACGACTTCCAGTTTCTTATGGTGGGGTATTTTGAAACGAGCAGGCTTGTCAAAATCTAAGATCCTCACACCAAATCACTATTACATTTAAAAAAAAATGAAGATATTACGCAAGTGGCCACTAATTTATAATAGAATTAAAAATTAAAATAATCACAATAATTTAATTAAATGAAGAGTCGTTCCTATAGTAGGTCAAATTACATATTTTACGAATAACAATTTTTATCAAAGATATACTGGCCGTTTTCTACTGTACTATAAAGTTCGATTACATAAGAGAAGACAAAATATGAACATTGCAAAGTCAATTAGTGTTTTTTCACATTTTTTTCGATCAATATGTTTGGTCTCGCTAACAATGGGCGTGTAACGAGATCACCTTTACATGGCGATGCGATTGCGACTTTCAAATGTCGACCGAAACCAGAAGGATCATTTGAACGGCGTACAAAGACAGAAGCTCTTGCAAAGCGACCGTTCGCCGCTGATGAATGGCGCCGCGCCGCGATAGCAAATTTAAAGCGGACTCGTCTCGGCGCGCTCGCCACATCTTAACGGCCGATAAATCATGGATTTATCGGCGTGCTCAAGAAACGAAGCGACCATCGACCGTGAGGCTGTTTCGAAATGAATCAACGCCTGTCAAAGTGAGGCGAGCGCGAAGTGTAGGCAAAATTTTGAAAACTATTTTTTTTCTGGACGGGTTACCCGGTGTCCGTATATTTACGCGATCAACAAAGCGTCGATATTAAGTTGTATAATCTTAGGCGTGCAGCAAGCAACCACACCAACCAAATTTATAGGTCACTCCTTTTACAGTTTCGAACTTAAGGCAAAAGAGTTTTCATGACCGGACTATGTACTGCCTGCCTGATAGAGGTTGAAAAAGTAGCTGATGCATGTTGGTAAATGCTTACAGAAAATTAGTCTAGGAATTTTGTATAGACGCAAATATACAGTTCTATTGAAAATTATAATAAAGAATAGTAAAATGCAATATATATTTTTTAGTATTCCAAATCTTTCTGAATCCTCCACATACACGAGTTATACTGAAAATTTCTGCATCTGACCATTTGTAATAAAAAATATATAAAAAATACGGTTTTTGAAAATGGAATTCTTCTTCAGTAGGTTATGTTTTAAATGTCTGGATTATTATTTAGTTTTTCATTGACACATCGTTTTGAAAACTAAGTGTATCTTTGACGATTTACACAAAGGTCGGTCGGCAACGACAGGTACCAAAACTAATACTGATATCGTTTGATATCTAATTGAAACTATAAAAAAAAAATCTTATAAACAAGTTCGTAGTGTATTAGGTAAGCCAAACGCAAAACATTTTGCATCTACATCTAAATGTTCGAGTACGTAAAATCGTATTGTAAAATGGAAAAAAAAAATTATAAGTGCGACTCGGAACCGGAGTTTTTCAAATAGACTTAAATGTGTATACACTATTTCATGATATTTCATTTAACAAAAGTTTACTCAAGTTTATATTTCTTTTATATTTAACATAAATTAACCTAACAGTCATGCTATTTGACATTTTCAAAAAACTTTTCGAACGCTTTTACCAATATACAATTTTTGGAAAATTATAAGTTTTCATATCGGGATGCTAAAAAATGTTCTCCTATATATCGGTCTACATTACAGTTCAGGCTTCGACTACAAGGGTAAAATTGAAATTACATTACAAAAATATTTTAGGTGAAAATGATGTAAAAACTCTTTGGAACCAAAAAAATCAAATACTGGCACAAAGGAATAATTTGACTATATTTTGTTTTTTTAAAAATCGAAGTCTTTTGTTTTCAATCTGTAGTTGCGTGTTATTTATTGAAAATGGAAATTGAATTGCGCGCTGTTATTTAGCATTTGTGCTTGAAATATTTCAATACGGAAAGAGTTAATCAAGAGTTACTTTAGAAGCAAATGCTCCGCCGCATTCTACAATTGCCCATTCGTGTGAAGGACTTAAAGGTGGTAGAACATCCAACAAAGATGAAACTCACTCGGGTCGCCCAATAACGGTAGTGAACGAAGAAGTGGTAAAAAACACGAAAAAATTGTTTTATCAGATCTTCGTGTTACGGTATGTTTGATAGCCGAAGAAACAAGGATTTAGACTAGTAGCGTGCATTGCATTTTATACAAAGATTTGGAGATGAGAATTGTGTCCGCGCGCTGGGTCCCAATAATGCTTACCGATGCAAAAAAACAAGCCAAGGTGAACATTTTTGTTACTACAAGATCCTGATAGTTTTTTTATGAATTATGATTTTCAACCATGGACGAAACGTGTTTTGCGATTATGGTCAAGAAACAAAATTGAAATCTATGACTTGGAAAAGACCATCATCTCCAACCCCTAAGAAATTTCAAGAGAGTCATCCTGTAGGAGAGACCATGGGCTCTCTTTTATAAATATGAGACTTTGGAAAACAATAAATATACCTACTATAATCATAATATGTCACGTTGCACATAAAATCCAGAAATTTTCACGATCGCTCACGTATTCTGCTGCCATTTTAGATTCACTTCAGCATCTGATGCTTACAGCGCCGCACGTCTGCTGCAACGAACCAACAAATTATAAACTTACAAATTAGTACAGAACGGCTATCGGCTTATGATTCAATTATGTTTCAGAAGTCCTGAGCCTGTTCGTGGTGAAAGCATTTTAGGTTTTCTCTACGCTAAATATAAGAAATACAAATAATTCGGTAATGATGATGTGACCTAAAATTCAATTTCAGTGTGCATTAAATAAAATATAGAGCTGCTGAAATTGTGGGGTATCTCGAAAACTTATCTAGTTTTTTCTAATGTAAATTTTCGATTTTTTCTGTTCTATAGCAGTCAGAATAGCTTCTTAGGAGCTCACATATCATTATAGAGCGCTTTTCAGTTTTTATTTAATTTAAATTATTTATATATTTTTTTCCTTATTTATTTAATCTAAATTTATATTAAATATAAAATTTAAATAATTAAACACATTTAATTATCTTTTTAAAGTTTTCAATTTACGAAGCGAGACGTTGATCCGCATAACTCATAAGACCAACTAACGTGACAGGCAACGAGTATTTTGACAAACAGTAGTCAGACCAAACATCAAGATAAGTTACTTTACATTACGAAATTTCTGCGACGAATTAAATATATGTCTATAAATAATTTAAACACGCATTACAATGTCACGACAAGGACACAGCCTGACCACTGATTTTCTTATCAAATTATGGGGACCGTGCGTCTAGACTACCATGCGAACTGACGTCTAAAATTATACATAAGGGGAATTGTTAGGGTAAAAATATTGGACTGTAATATGCTTTATTATTTGTTAATTTTTATTTAAACAAACTTTGAGCTTTATATTTACCAATAATCTTGTTGAAATACGATATATAAATACATCGGCTCGGGAGTGTAAATTTTATTTTTTTATTAAGAAACGTATAATGTAATCGGAGGTTAAGTGTACTTGACCATTTAAATGTTTTGCTTTCAATGTATTTCGTTTACAGCCGAATTTAAGTATTTTTTTACCATATGAATCGTTCTTGTCTCAAATACGATTTACAACCGGTTAAAAATCGTACTTAATTACTTTTTTACATTTTTGTGACTATTCCAATATTTTTGTGATTAACACCAGAGCGCATAACTTCTTGCACGTCTCTATGAAATAATGGATTTGGAATACTTTTTTTGTAGATTTAAGACGATTTTTTTTTCTTCTTAGTATAAACAGCTTTTTTATTGCAGGTAAGACACACAGCTGATAACTGCGTCAACTTGTGTAAGTATTCAAACAGATTTACTCTTTCTGGTGAACGATTGTGTTCCTCACGTGTTATTGTTTTGTGATATTTTGACATTGTTTTACTATATAAATTGTTATAAAAACACACGTATTAGCTGAAAAAAATCTACAAAATAAGCTTATTTTTTTTTTGAATTGTGTTGAATTTTCTAATCGTACACATTTAGTGTCAAAGACAAAATACTATTAATATTGACGTTGTTCATATTTATTGCAACTATATCCCATGTCTTTCATTTTTAATACAAAGTACTTTATTTACTTACAATCGCTTTGTTTATATTTTAATTATTTTTTTTATATATACTCATCATTTTATCCGACTTTTATTGTTCTTTCGTGCGCATGACTTTTTTACAATTATAAATATTTTATCTACATATTCATCATATAATTGCATATATACGTGTAGCGCCAATAGAAAGAAAATTGATTCCATTGTATGGATATCTCGTACATTATTATACAACTACATCACACAGAAGTATTGCAATATCCTTCTGAAACGTATATATATAGGTCATTATCTGGATGTTTTTCTGTACGCGATAACAAATCTAGGACAGGCCCTCATTTCTTCGGCAGACAGACCCACTTGGCGGCCGTCCAATGCTGACGCCACTAGCCGGCGTGCGACAATTAAGTTTTACTTCTGTTCAGTGTACGAAGCTATTGTGTATTGTGTAGCGGGGGTGACACCCTAGTATTTTTAAACGTGAAACTGTGATAAAAACATCTTAAAAATTTTCGGGGCAAATTTCTGTGTGTTTTAATGAGACCGGTACGATAAATATATATCAAGTCATGTTTGATAAATCATTTTGTCCATTCATTGATACTTTGGTATTTTACATAAATATTATAACTTTAATCTGTGTTGGGATTTTTGATAATCGATTAATACGTTAGAGTACCTATCATTTTTAAAATGAACGCATCAATAGCTCAATCGTTTATTTCTGCTTATAAAAAAAAAAGTATGCAGTTTTTTTAAGTCTAATATTTCACTCTGTATTTTGCACGACGGATATTTTAAAATAATTGCAATGGATGCAAATGCATGCATGCATCAGCAATTCACTTACGTTTAGATTATGAAAATTTTAATGTAACGTTTTTTAATCGGCTTGCCATGGTTCGGAAATTGTTGTTGTTTTCGTCGACCCACGCTTTTTCTGGTTTACCCACGTCAACGCCTTTTACGCTCATAAGCAGCATGTCATCGCTTCATGAACCATTTATACGACATTTAACATCTTGAGAACAGTAGAATTAGTACAGTCTCATACGTATTCTACGCAGATGCACTGACGGACATGAGGGTGAAAAAATCTACTACGTCATTTGCGTGTGAACTCCCTGCAAAATATTCTGTGGCTGTATTCCTCGGAGGTGTTAAATCAATATCTCAGTTGATGTACCCGCCGTCTTAAGCCTTTTAGCTTAAGTTCTTACCAGCTTTAGTCTTCGGCACAACGTAGCTGCTTAGTGGCAAATTAATTCAGAAGCATGCTCATTTTTAGATCGTATCGCTCACGCAGTTGACAACGCTGACTCCATGTTGTTTTAAAGGTCGTCTAAAACCAAAAAGGACTATCTGTATCGCAAAAGATTGTAACGTAAGTAATAATGTGAAACAAAAAACTCGTTTATTATTACAATTATTTAATTATAAGTTTCAGATAAAATAAACGTAGGTAGATTTGTTTTGGCTTAATGGCTCCTTTTTTAATCGACTTCAAATAAAGCAGAGGGTGCATTTTTTATGTGTTATTCGTAACCGAATTTTGTTATGTGTAACTTACTTTGGCTGGCGCCGCTTACAATAAAGAAATATAAATTAAGTATTGCGAATATTTAATTAACAATAACTTTATTTCTTTGTACGCTTAAAAAGTACTAGGTATTGATATTTTTATAGTTTAAGAATTTATTGGAATCGGTTCTTATTATATTTTCTTTTTATATAATTTAGTTCTTTGCGTAACAAGTTTCGTATTTATGGAAGTTATCCTCATCACACTTAGGGATACTTTTAGGGATTCCCGTAGTCAATAATAAACCGTTATGTTTTGGCCGTGTCCGTCCATCCGTCTGTCTGTTCGCGGCTTAGCTCAGAGACTCTTAGTCCTAAAAAACCGTAATTTGGTATGGATATACATTTTAATCACGCCGACAAAGTGGGAGAATTAAATAAAAAACAAATTATCTCCCCTACAGGTAGGCAGGTGAGGATGAATTTTTTTCTCTCGTCTCTCCCGTGGTATGGGATAACGTCGGATAGCTCACTGAAAAACATTGCGGGTCTGTGGAAACCATTTTTCAATCCGTTTGCGAAATGTTAAGCTTTAAATTGTTATTCTTGGACATGTGAAAAAATCACGGCAGCAATAACATATTACGAAGTTAAAAGGAAAATTTATCACAACTAAGTAAGCTTTACTAATTAACAATCAATAACCATCGACCTGCTTATAAGAAAATTACTTAGATGGCGTCGTTGGTTGTGTAAAATAACTGGTAAATACAAGTCTATGAACCATATAAAATTACGGTAATATTAAACGCATAACATAACATCCATCCTATTAGGGCCCGTTTTAAACGTTATTAGCCGTTAAACCGTAAACTGGATTAATAAGTGTATGGTATTATACAAAAGCCCCTTCTAAGTCCGTATATTGTTACAGGCGACCACGGAACCTTAGACTGTACGTGCCTCGATACACACTTAACTGTTTTTTTCCAGAATAGATTTATGAAGTTGGGTATTGTGAATATTTAAATAATAATAACTTTTTTGGGTTTTATTATATATATTTTTTTTTCAATTTAGTTTAATTTGTAAGGAGTTACGTCTTTATTGAAGAACTCTTCATCATACTTACTTTTTTCAGAACAGACTTATTAAGTTCTCTAACGGGTAGACGGTGACGATTTTTTAGACTAAATTTCAATCTGTCTCTATAAATCATTTAATTTTTAACTTGTGTTAACGTTCTCTTGATGTGTTATATCCATTTTTCTTACGAAATGTTTTGTAACATATCATACAACCACATATTTTATAAATTTCATGATACTTACATTACTACGTCACCACTTGCTGCGTTAGTCAAATGATATTTAATCTGTTCTGCGACATAAACTGTCTAGCTCTCGGGTCTTCCTAGGTCTCAAGCAAAAAAAAAAATGCGTGCATACGGGCTAGACAGAGACAACAGGCGTTCACTCGGTACGATGTTTACTAAAACGTATATTTACAGATTCGCAAACTATCTCAACATACTCTTCTCCACACGAGTCACTCAGCAGTCACATTGTCTTTTAACCTACACCGTCCTCTCGTATCATACCAACTTTATCTTTCAAGGCCGCTCCACGCGTACTTCGCAAGCATATCGCATTTCCACTTTGTTCATTCCACTTTCTTATTGATTCACGAACACGATGTCGCCCGATAGGAAACTTATATCCTATATGACTATAAACATATCCGTCAAAAATGGATAAAAAAAATAGATACATTTTATTTTTAAATAATCCATGAAGGGAGTTAATGCGTAGGGAATCAAATGTTGTACGGAAAATTGAAACTGCTGAAGCTATTTATACCAAAATTATATTTTAACTGATAATTACTAATAAAAAACAAAGATATGTATGCATCATTCTTAAAAAAAAAAAGCTAAAAGGGACGAAATAAGGGTTGAATTTATGTATATAAAAAAATGAAAACGCGGAAGTAATTGACAACAAAACTTGTATCTGGTTATTACGAATGAAAAATAACATGTATCATTTTTGGAAAATAAATTTAAAAGGATGAAATGAGGGATGGAATTCGAAACCACTATGAAACTAAGTAATATACTGTACGCGCGAACGATAAACTTTCAAAAAGAACTTGGCTTCATCTTCATATTTTTTCCACTAAAGATTCCAAAAATTCTTTCGCTCATAGATAACTGTATTATCCGTGAATAATATAGTTCAAATTTTATTTTGTTATGTCTTCGTCCAAACCAGAACGATTGCTGATAGCAAAATCAAAATTGAACACTGGACAAGAAATATAATTGTAAGTCAAGACCGGCATCGAAATCACAAATGAGATCGACAAGAAAATCGAGTGTAGGATCGAAATTAGAATCAAAAGCGTGATCAGAATCGAGAATGGTATAGGAATCTCCTAAAATCGAGACCAATTTCGGAATCAAAAGCGGGAACGCTATCGGAATCGAGAATTAACGAAATTAACATCAAGATCAGGACAGGGATTCGAGAACGTGATGTCAATCTGAATCTCGATTCTTGATGGGGCTATATAGGAGACGAAGTAATTCATTTTATGTCTACACAGGCAGAGCCACGGGAAAAAGCTAGTACACATATAAAAAAATACGTATTTTAAAATTAATAGTATTGTTAATTAATCTGCCGCGCCGTTTTCCTCTCGATACCTCCGCTTTATATTCAGGAGCCAGTAATTTTTACGACTTTATCCCTCCGTTATTTTCCCCGAGGCGCCTCTTTTAACTTTTCTAATTAATTTCGCGGTCTCCTCTTCCCGAAGAATAAGGCGCCGCTGAAACAAAAAGGAGCTGTACTCGCTGAAGGAGTGAAAATTTTTAATTGAAATTTTTTTTCATAATCGGTTTCCCTTAAACGTTTCGAAACACATTTGGTACAGTCTGTTCGAAATTATTCTGTTTTTACTATTTTTTTGTGTAATAATGAAATATATTGGAATACGAGTATTATAGTTTGGTGTTGTCTATAAATGTTTTTTTTTCTGTTATATGCAATAATTTTATATATTTGCTAAGATTAATACGGTCATAATATTTCACATAAATTATTTTTATTTTCATGTTGAAATCCTTAAAATAATTTACATAATGAAGAATCACTTCGCGACTGCTAATGTAAAAAAAAAAGATATGTTATTAAGACAATTTGAGAAATGTAATTTATGTAAGTTTATATTAAAATGTAGTGTAAAGGAAATAAATAGAATGGAGTAAATTGATTGAAGAGAAAAAAAAAATAAAACAATCATTAATAAATTTATTCTAGTTATTGAAATGAAGTTCTTAATTTGCGTTTGGCAAATGGGAATAACACGGTAAAAAGTGTCCGACCGACACCTTTACCGACACCTTTGAAACAGAAAAACAAAATAAAGAGAGAGAGAGATAGTAAACGTGTACTTGGCGCCGAGCAGCGGACTGCTTCTCTAGATTAATCTATTTCCTTAAAACTCATTTACAAGCATATGTCTGTGTATAGATATATTACTGCAGTATAGACGGGCGGCGTGTGCGCCAGCTGCATATTCGTATATGTGCTGAATGTACTGATTAAATTTGTTTATATTTTTATAATATTAATCAATAATATGGTTTATGTAGTGTAAATACTATAGCCTAAAGTAAAATTAATATTTTAAAATAATATGTTTAGAAATAATATTAACTTATTGTCATATATTTAGAAAATATTATGAAAATGAATTTTAGAGTTGCTATTAAAAAAAATATTCCCCACATAATAATAAAATTTTTATTTTGATAACTTTATAAACAAAAACTTAAAATCGAATTTGAAATACAGTTTATTACCATTCCTTCATCGTGCTTGTTATTTTAGAATACACAATACAACTTCGTTCCTAACGGTGTCCCACAAAAGCGCGTGTTCATTTTTTTAGTATTAGTTAACTCTTTGTTATATTCATATTTTCCTGTAACTTTTTTCACTGTTTAAGTATTTGCTACATAAATGAAATGCCTTGTACCCTGCCGAACATAGTTTTTACATTGTAGCTGTTCATTGCGGATATTATTCTACTGTTTCTAAATTATAATTCTATTACAAGTGTTTCACTGTCGTCACACTGGTTCCATAAGGATTTTAATTAAATCTGTATATTAAAAACGGCATTAGTGATTACTATAAGTAATAAAAAATAAACTGACTACGGCAAGGCCATCTCTCGCTGGTATAAAGAAATGTACAACTTTAAATATGTGGTTTTCCACCAGATTTCTCTTCCTCTCGTTTTAGAATCACGGTTTCGGTGTTTCACCGACCACACCGAATCAGCCGGTGGCCACGCTTCTAATCCAGGCGATGTAATTGGAGATACGCGTGCTGACGCTCGGGTAGCGAGCTAACCCGCACAGTTGTGACCAGGAGAGCACGCCCACGACGACCCTGTTGTGCACGAGGGGGCCGCCGGCGTCCTGGTCGCATATGCCCCTGCCCCCTCCCTCCAGCCAGCCCGAGCAGAGCATGTTGTCGGTGACCCTCATTCCGAGTTCTGAATACCTCAGCTGGCACAGGCTCAGGTCCACGATTCTTAGATGGACGTGCTGCAACTGTTCTGACGACGGACCTCCCGACTGGTTGGCAATAGAAAGAAAATATTCACATTTATATTTCGGCCGCAAAAGTATTCGGACTTCATCTATACATATAATAAAACAAACAGTCGAACTCGGTGTGTCTGTATAAAAAAAAGTATGAATGAAAAATGGAGAAAGGGCAATAAGAGTAAGGTAATACAGGAGAAATCAAGCATTTTTAAATTTTTTGTCAGTATATCTATTCGCACACATTTCTGAAATCGCTGAACGGGTTTTGATGCGGTTTTCACAGATAGATCCAGCCTTGCTCGAAGCAGAATAAAGGTTATATTTCATTCGAATCTAATGTCCTAAAAATAATTATTCCTATTTAAAGCTATAGTCTAAGAAATAGGCTATAGAAATACCTTATACATATATTAATACAAAAAAATATATAATCGCTGTTGTCGAAGGCCAACATCACAACGTGAACACTCAAAAGACAAATGAAAGAACTACATTCGATTATTTTTCTGAACACGACGCGCTAAACTTATTAATAAACTGGGAGTAATTAAGAGAGGGACCAAGGTCGAAATCAAGAATAGTACTGGGACCATAATTAAAAGTGGAGAAGAGATTGGGATTGACAATAATATTGCGTGATACAAAAAACTGATGAACACATTCTATGTGCACGCAGGCGAAGTAGCGGGCGTCAAGATACTATTAAGTAAAACTTTTTTACATAATTCCAATGTTTGCCGATACGAGTATGTTTTTAACTAACGTTTAAAGTACAGAAGAAAATTAAAAGATCAAAATTTAAAATTGACTTTCTGAGTTTTCCATGGGCAAACTTCTGATAAATATTCAGGTTAGAAAAAAAAAGAAAATTACGAACCCGCTAATTTTATACTTTAACCATCTTTTAATGAGTTTTTAATTAATATATGGTCATTTTTTTAATATATCTCAACTTTATAGTCAATAGAGTTATAAAAATAATATCTATAGAATATTATAGATATTCATTTCAAGAACACACAATCGTAATTAAAAAAATATAATTGTCATCATAAGCTTTGTTCTTTCGATTTTTTTTTATATTCAATTTTGTAAGGCTTTACTATTGGAGGGTTCAATATAAGTCACTTGCTTGCAACATTTGGCTGCCTGCAATAACACAAACTGGAAGAACAGAAGTGTGCTGCATACTGCATTTTGTTGCATGTTGCAAGCAAACCTCCTTTCACTCGCTGGCTGTTACATAGGTACCGATTAAATAACTAATATTAAATCAGTCGCTCAGTAATGAGTATTATAATTTCGTGACGTGATAATCGAAACGCTTACGGAAACAGCGCCCCATCCAACTGCCCACACGGGCTGGTTGTCGGCCACGTTGTAGCCGGCGCCGGAGATGGAAGCGGGGGCGATCCGGTCCGACTCGTAGCTTATCAGGTTCTCCGTGCGCAGTACGGCGATGTCGTTGTCGGCCGTCAGGGCGTCGTATTGCTGATGAAGGACGATAGCCCTTAGGACGTAGACGTTCCCGCCGTCGTTCGCCAGATTCGATCCGACCCTGACACGCCAGCTGCTAGAGACATGACCCCTGCGTGGAAATTGATTTCGGTTGATAATTAAAAAAGTTTATTGTGAAATTTCATTAGAACTTTGAGCGGATATTGGGCCGGCATTCTATATTTTGTAAAATGAATATGCTAATAACTTGGCGAATTAGAGGAGACTATATATATATTTTTTTTTCCTATTTCCTATTTTCCAGAAGGGTAGGCAGAGACTATACATAGATTTTCACATGGTATACGATCTTTGCATATCTCTCGCAAATGTCGTAAGTTTTCTTGTCACTACCATGAAAATAAAAGAATGTAATCCATTTGCGTGAAATCTGTCTCAAAAGGTCTAATCTAATACCTTTTTCACTAAAATGTTCGATATCAATTGACTTTTAACAAGTATTTCATTACTCCAGTCCTGTTCAATCCAAATTTTTAAACATTATTGACAACGTTTGACTATTTTATTAGAGGATAAATTTAGTGATATGCAATCCAAGGCCGTCAAATATTTTAGATTCGACTTCCGTCGAAGCACAATCTTATACAATCTAGGTGCCTCCATATTTTAATCGTAAAGATAGATACATGATCTAATTTTAAACATGAAATAGTATGTAAAAACTGCATCGGCTTTCTTTAACTTTAATTTCAATAACTTAAATAGGAGTAGTGTATCACCTTAAATCGAATTCGTACTCCCTACCTGAAGGTGTGCGCGGTCGCAGGCTACGTCGTACGCCCAACTTCTGCGCCAACAACACCTTTATTAGATACCCCTCTCCAGTGGCAGTCATAGGAATTTGAGCCAAGGTAGGCATCAACTCTTCAAATATTGCTTACGTTATATAAAAAAATAAAACTTTCCCAATAAAAGCATTCTACCGCAGGTCGTCGCTGAGCTTTCTTTGGCTACATCAGTAAGAAAAAACTAAAAAAATTCAAAATATTTGTTATTAAATTTTTACTGTTTCCAATTTTTCTAGTCAAGTTCATTTTTAGTCAAGTTTGGTAAAGGCCGGTCTGCTTACAGAATTTGTAATTTTTCTGTATTAGAAGACTGATTAATAGCGTTTACACTTATACTGTTCAATTCTAATAAACAAACATTTCCGTTACAAATTCCATAACTACAACTAAACATCTTTGCTACTTGCAGAACAGAATAACACAATTAATATAAAACTATCAAAATTTTTATATTCCACGAAAACAACAGCGTTGTGAGCTGCTATGATGAGCAATGACGTGTATATGTATTAATTGTAAAACGCTACCTAAAATTACAAAAGCGTTGGGATTACAAAGCGATTTAATTTTTTGGTTACTCAAAATATTCATTGTTTAATATGCGTATGTGTGCTGATAGATTATTATGCATAAAAAAAGAATTTATGCGAATATGTGTCATACATGTTACGATACACATACGTAAAAATAGAAGCTCGAACCTATTTTCTAACCCTTGAACAGCGCCTCTGTCAATTGTATCGTACCACCTATAAAATTCTAGTGACGTTTAACTATAAGCACAGAGGGCGTTCTATTAAATAACAGTTTATTTTCGCTATTGATTTTAATATTTTTATGTAACTAATGTAAGTATTTAATTTTTTAACAATATACGAAGGCAGGCAAAGGCTATTTGTCTGCATGGTGCGCTCGCGACTGCCTCTCTCCATCGATGCACGCCTAGCCAGTCAGCACGAGTTTCTGTCTGCGCCGCACTCTGACATATACTCGTAGTAGGCTGAACAGTATGCCACGATTTTAATCAAAGTTAATAGCCGTTACAAGTTTTTTTTTAAATGAAGGTCATGGGTTTTTCTGGTTTAAAGTTCGATCATATATCTATCCTTAAAAGGGTTTAAATATGAACGCGATCTTTGTACAATTGTCGCTATTATTTCAAAATTTCTTAAGTTACATATCTACGAGCTGTTATTTAAACAAGGGGAACAATCTCAGTTCTGGTAATGATAAAAGCAATAACACAAGGCTCATTACACAAAGCACTGAGCGGCGGACAGGACTGCCGTGGTCGTGATGATGGTCCCCCCGCACAGCTGCCTGAATATGACCGAGTTCCATGAGTGTAGCAACGAGGCCGCGTACGGGTACTGGCTTATAGCCGCTGTGCTGCCGCCGACTATCCTTTGACTGACCCTTGACTCCCCTGGGAACACGAACCGTAACAGATGCAATTCGTTTGTGAAACAGCGTTTAAAATTACCGCTGATCAAAATAGTATCATCTTTCATCATAGGTTTAATAGGACACCAGAGAAAACATAAGAATTCTTGAATCAGATTTGTGCGAGCACAAGTCATGTACCTGTTGGTGGTTTCATAGATGCATAATATATTGTATATTAAATTACTAAATGTAACCCAATCAATTTGTGGAATAATGACTTGGAAAGAAAAGCATAATTTAAGAAATTCAAAACTGTCTATAAAAGGGCTGGATTATTTAATTGAATATTTTGCTTCTCATTTGGTGGATAACCACTTATACAAATGATCAGGAATTTTGATACGACACTAGTAAAGATATCGTTCGATAAGATAAGGACAATTTAAAAAGGAATAAGTGTTCTGCTTAACTTAAAATTTAAAAACCCATTAATATCTTTTCAACTATACCACAAATAATAACGTATCGAAAAACTAAAAGTATATGCCGTTCTTCAGTTTTTATTTCAATGATATCAAGTTATGGAATATTCATACATGACAAATGACTCTCACCCAATAGGTTGCACGAATACCGGCTGGCTCTACAAACTCCCGTCACTCCTAATCCAGAATAGAATCTACACTCCCCCCGATATTTACGCTCCCTTCGGTGTATCGGGACTTGTCCCTTTCAGTCATTGCGACTGGCTGAAGGTCGAGCGATGATGATGATGATGATGATGATGACAAATGACTCTCACCCAATACATCCAACACGTTAATAGAGACCACCAAACACACCAACAGCGCTGTGCGCATTTTCAACGTGCACTAAATACCAACACCCACTAGCATGTTTTCATTATCGCACTAATCTACTCCATATCGCGAGGATTTCTTGTGAAGGCGACATCAACTTTGATTGGTAAATATCGGTTTTTATCGAAACTGTCGACTTGAATACAAACAAGACGTAAAAAATGAAAACATTCCTTCTGTTGGAATGTTCTACTAAAAATATATGTAATACTAATTCCTATCGTAAGTTCGAAATGATTCTATTATTGATTGTTATATTAGATTACGATTACTTATAAATTATTTCTTTATCTGTCGGCGCAACTAACCAGAGTATGGTCGTATCCGTTAACAGCGAAATGTACTTGCGATGTGATTTATGATCACGCGCACATTGTGGATTTTGGCGCCTTCTTGAGCGGAATCGAAACCAACTCTCTCGTTGACGTATGCCATTCCAGACTTTTTTGTAAGATATTAATATTGTCTTTTGTTAAGATATTAATGCGTTGTAAATATAAACGGTCTAGAAGAAATTTTCGGTATAGACGTCAATTGGACAATTTTAAAAGTATACGTACTAACAGACATACACAAACAGCAACATTGTTTTATTCTATTTAGAGATACTATAGCACAATAACTTAAAAATTGAATTGTGATTTCTCACTTGATTTTCAAATTAATATAATAAATACTAATATTTATATTAATATTTTTTGCTGTAGAAATTTTAATATTCCAAATCAAATTAGAAATTGTTATTTATAGAATATTTTTCTTTGTTTTCACTGTGAGATAATGATTCAAGCCAAATCGAGTGATTGTTAATATGAAAAATCCTACAAGTCTTGTTGATCAGTCAATATAAAAACATGTGTTCTATATGTCACGTCTTTTTATTTGTTCAATATAATAACATTTAAATTTTTACTATTAATAATCATTGTCAATGATTATTACCCTAAATCACTAAACATTAGTCTCACAAGCTACGCAACCCTTACGCATTTGGTGTCTAGGTATGTCCCCTCGCCCCGCTCAGTACCTTCTTTGTTTATTCAATTAGTGACCCGCGCATACGCATTGTGTTCACACGTTTCCTAGTTTCTGAGATTTAACGAAACATTAGTCTCTCGGGCTAATTTTTGGTGATTACGCCACAATAGAAAATCAAGGTAAGGTACGAAATTATTTTTTTTACGAGATTTAGCAGTGTTAGCTAATTGTTTATTGATTAAAATTAGCTATAAATATTTGGGCCACGGAGTATGAAATTTCATTTATGAATTCGTTATCTATTTTTTTTAACATTTTAACATTTTGTCATATCAATATTTTCTGTTCCAGATGGATTATATACGAGATCCAGATAAAATACTATAAATTTACAATAGTATTTACATTGCCAAAGGTGCTGTATATTCTATCGACCAAATGTCTTCAGTAATATGCTGCCATCGCAAATCCAATAGATGGCTTCAATGCGTGTTTTATATTTTGAATCTGTGCATGATCAATTCGTACATCATTTATGTCTCAAATTTGATCAGACAGCGGCAAAAAGCATTGAAACGTAGGGCTTTCGTACCAAATTTCTCGGACAAACTCATAGATCCATGGTTGCGGGAGCGGTTCAATACCGTGATTTTGAGATGGGTTATAAAAGCCAGTATCAAAGATATATAAAAATTTGAACATGCTATCCCTAGTATGTCTCAAACACTATAAAACAAATGCAAAATATGTGCATTTTATCTATGCAGAAAGCATAGAATGATCAAATTTACCTGCTACCTCTGCAAAATGTTAATTTGTGGGGAACACATGTGTGTTTCACTGCCAAAATTAATTTTTTTGACCTTTTTATTGAACATTAAGGTAGATAGATATTCCTTTTTTTAGAAAGATTGTTTCTTAATAAATATTGTGTTTTTGAAAAATATTGAGTTTCGAATTTGTTAGTTTGTAAGACTAATATTTAGTGACAGCGTTATTCGTTAATAAGTTAGTTAACTATATAGGGTTAACAACAACAGCCATGTTGTGAAAAACCTGACATAATGTCAAAGAAACGACTCACTGTTAAAGTATTTTTATGTAAATCAATATTCCCTTTCACATGTCGTATCAAAATACTGTAACCGATTCTTAATACTAGAAACGACCCCAACGATTGTGTTGATGGTTCTGTAGTTACTGTGGACTGATTCAATATCAAAAGTTGTTCTAAATAAATTATCAAAATGTCTTTATTTCCATCTTATTTATAACAGAAAAACGTTATCGAAACCGACTAACAAAAAGCAACTGAAGCCTTCCTCGTAGCGTTTATCTGGTGATGCGCTCTGCTAACAATTGTGATAAGCTATCACTGCTATTTATATATTACGAATGTAAATCAATTAACGTGGACTACCGTGTCTTCCTACCGATATACCTTATACCTACGGGAGAATAATGAGCAAGTTCAAAAGAAATACCAGTAATATCTAAACTAGTTCTTTGATTCTAAAATGGAATCCAATTTACTCCTGGCATTTAAAAAGCTATTAAATAGATTAAGCTTAAGAAAAAGAAATTTATTTAAGTTGTTCAACAAATATATCAGCTTTTCTTCTAAATGTATCAAGTTGATAATAATAATTTAAATGTTATTATATTGAATAAATAAGAAGTCGTGACACACAAAACACATATTTTTTTATTGACTGATCAACAAAACTTGTAGGATTCTTCATATGAACAATCGCTCGATTTGGCTAGAATCATTATCTCACAGTGAAAACAAAGAAAATATTCTATAAATAACAATTTCTAATTTTATTTAGCATTTTAAATTTCCGCAGTAAAAAATATTATAAATATTAGTATTTATTGTATCACTTTGTATATCGAGTGGGAAATACAAGTGGCAGCGTATGATATCTTAATATCCGAAAATTCGTAATCATATCTATGTATCTACTGATTTATATCTGAACCGTTATTAAAAACATTCTGAAATTTTTAAAAGAATAACTAATATCTTCACATTTTCTTGCATATTGAAAACATGCATTATCATAAAAAAATCAGGGTGATATCATAGTTTGCAGGGAAAAGATAAATAAAGTTTTTTTAGAAAATTTTGTTAATTTTTGAAAATTGATAATTTAATAATATAAATTAATTAAACCCTCACACAACCAAATATGACAGTGCGTTTTTTTACTTGTTGCGTCTGATATGTACAATCTTATTACAGAGGAACTCGTTTCATAATCAAGGGAGTGGATGTTACGCCCTCCTTGCTGACGCTAGTTGGGAGTTGTCGAAGAGCGTTGTCACGAGTGCGATGACCACTCCTAGATTAACGGTTTAACATGCTCTTCGGGACGCCGAGCAAACGGTTTAGTTCAAGTTAAAAAATCATCGATCTATTGGCCAGATGGCAGGACATCATTTCGATACCTTCTTATTCGAACGCACCGTCCGGTCCACTCCACCGGTAATTGCCTTTAGCTTTATTAAAAAATAAATAAAATGTTTAATAAATGTCTGAATGTGACATAATATTTAAACATAATATGTCCCAAATACACAATTAAACATTTTTGATCGAGAAAGGCGACGCATAAAGTCGGCGATGTTAGTGATCAATATGTTATATTAACACAAACAGACAGGCGTTATATTGACAAATACAAAGAAGTTTTTTTCACACTCAAGTCGAAGTAACACCACCTCATATCGCCAACTGCCGCATGCTGAAGCTAAAAATAAATATTTGTTCTTCGTATCGTGAAAATCTAAATACACCACTGATGATGTTTCAAGGGAATCCTTATTATATAAAGTTATCAGTAAAACTATAATTTATGTGATAACGAGTTTAGACAATCATGATGTTGCATAATTGCACACGAAATTTATTACATAACACATTGAACGAGAATTTATATATTCGAACCTCTCTACCTTATTTATGTAAAAAAGAAACCGTCCAAGAGCATGTTGGATCTTGTTCTATTTAGGGTTCCGAAGCCGTTACTACAAAGAATGCACTTCAAATGAAAAAACTACAAAGTTATACTTTTTTCTATGTTACTCGCAAATAATAGATATAAGCACTTTGGTCAATTATAACTAAAGAAACAAGTCGGTATGTAGACTATTACCATTAAAAACTACAAAGCACCAACAAAAGAGCGTATTTTCATGGCACTTACGACCATTTGTCGAGAAGTGCAGTGTTTCGACAATAACTCAGAAACGGTATAGCTGATCATATTTAAAATAATTTTTATTGAAAATATTTACTAAGCGTTATCTTTATATTTTTTTCACAGTTTTTGGAAATTTGATTTAGAAAATATAGGAAGACACAATTTCTGCAACTTTTAGAGCGATTATTTCCGAAATTATTCACGCAATCAGAGAAATTGCTGAAAAACCTTAAATTGTTTTTAAAAGAACTGTCGAAATATGTGCTGCTTGTTGATATTTTCTGAAAAAAATATTTTTCAGCTTCTGTTACATGTACGGAGTGTCTCCCCTAAAAATATTTATTTTCGTTATTTAACCACCAAACTAAGTAGCAGCAACTCACACAAGAGATTTACACTATAAATTTCATCAATACCGGTCTTGTAGTTTTTCAATAAAATGCCCGTGACGGACGGACATGACGAAATTATTAGGGTTCTGTTTTTGCCATTTTGGCTCGGAACCCTAAAAAGCCGTACAAGGTACAATTATTCAGTAATAATCAATATGTACTCTTCGTCCATAAATAATTTAGTTTACAAGAAAAATCCGTATCGTAAAAAAATGTTTCCTTAAATCCGGCAACGATGCCTGCAGCCCACTGAGATGACACACATATCTGACACTTGAAAACCCTTTTTACCAAAAGCTTTCATGATTTTAAATTGCACATAAGCTCCATGTCGTATTATGTGATGTTGAATATATATGATGTGGAACATAAAGTAGCAATTCTCTAACTTATAACCCTTCAAAGCGATTTTTAGGGTTTTGCGCCTTAAAATAAATTTTATATGAACGCATCAAAAAATCGTTCATCAAAACAGATCCATGAAAAAATATTTTGTTACTCGCAAAGAAATAAAAACTTGTAGGATACTTAAAATCATAATTTTTTAAGAAGCAAGTCCTCAAAGCGCAAATAAAGGAAAAGTTCGTTAATTTGTAGTCACATAATTATAAAATTTGCAGTTCGAGTGTGGATCATGATGTATAGAAGCACTTTTTAACCTCCTTCTATGAAATTTTAAGGTTTTCGAAAATACGAATTTTTAATATTTTTTGTATTGATACTTTTAAATATAAAAGTTTGGGCATTTGTGGGCCAATATCTCTCTAGTACTGGTCTCGAAAACAAGCATAAACGTCGAAAGTTTAGAAGGATGAAATATCTGCGTACATAATTAAGTTCTTACGGAACCTCAGAGCGCGAGTCCTATTCGCATTTGTTCAGTTTTTTTTTTTTCTTCTGATTATCAGTTAATGAGCTTTGAACATCAGTGTGATAATCTATCAATATTCATTGAATTAATTACACGTCGCTGATTACAGTCTAGCGTGTTTCCCCAATAACGTCAAGACTTAAACAAAGATTTATGTGAAGTGATTATTACAATTATATATTAAAATGAGTTCAATCATTCAGTTTCTTAACAAAACTATATGCAGTTTTTTTTATAACTGACAAAAAACCATTTTGTATGGTACCAAATAGTACACAAAAAAATTCACAAAGAACACATAAAATTGGTCAGTCGTCAGAAAAGGGAAATTGATTGCAAAATTTTGGAAATAAATAAAATATGTAAATAGAAAGATACACGACGAAGACAATATGAAAACACGTTCTTAAGTAATTTATCTCTATACTATACATCTGCATACTTTGGAGATAAACAGTCTAGACATAAACTAACACGCGAAATAGACGCTGAGATAAGACAAAAAAGAAGTAAACATGCTCAAATTAAAAAATGTATGTTTAATTCATATTGCATTACATAACATTCATTTAAATAACACGAAAATCAGGCAGCCATGGCTTGAATCCAGGAAGTGTATCTGGAGACACGGGCGTTTACGGTAGGTTGATTTGGGTTAAAGCAACCGCTGCCGAACGAGCACACCCCCACGACGACGTTGAAGTGAAGCAGTGGACTGCCGGAGTCCCTGCTGCACTGGTCCCGGCCGCCCTCGAACCACGCGACGCAGAGCATGTTAGCCGTGATGGGGAAACTACCGTATCGGCTTTGACAGAGTTGTTGGTTCACAGTCAAGAGCTGCACGTGACGCAACTGTTCGGAAGGCGGACCTGAAGGCTGAAATAGTAACATGCACAATTAAACAACGAGAAGCCATTTAAATTTTTAACGAACTAGATATAGAAAAACTCAACTTACTCCAATATTGCCCCATCCGATAGCCCAAACGGGCTGATTGTCGGCGAGGTTATAGGCGCTGCCGGCAATGGAAGCGGCAGCTACCGTATTGGGGATGAACGTGATGGCGTTCTGGGTGCGGAGAACGGCGATATCGTTGTCGAGGGTTTGCATGGTAAAGCCAGGATGATTGAAGATCGCGCGGAGGATATGCACGGTTCCGCCGCTGTGTCCGAAGCTCGAGCCGACTCGGACGCGCCATCTAGCCACTGGGGCGTTATCGCTGCGGTTATGATGTAATTTTGTTTAGTTTTAGTTATGGTTTAAAATAAAATTAACGTATTTTTTGTATTTAACAGGAACTAGGGACATAAAGCAGACTTCCTTATATAATTATTGTGACACATCTAACGACAAACATTTTTATTATGGAATTTTATTACTTACAATGGAATACATTACTAGAAAACTCACTCAAAACAGTGCGCTGCTGACAAGATAGCGGTGCTGGTGAGTATGGAGCTGCCGCAGGACTGCGTGTAGTCCACCAGGTTGAAGGAGACGAGGACGGGGGCCGCGTACGGGTACTGGTCGATAGTGGTCAAAGAGCCGCCCATGATACGACTGCCGATAGACTCAGGTTTTCCTGCACGATATATAATATTTCATTTGTAAAAATCATTATAGCACCTACCGATTTAATTTTATTTAAGTACTTTTTATAATAAATATGTAATTTATTATTTTATAGAGAACAAACAATATTTCAAATCAATTTGTATTAAAATAAGTTCGTACAAAATGTACCTGAGATTACAGCGACGCATGTCGTCAGGAAAAGAAAATATATTTTCTTCATAATGTAACAAGTATCAAGATCCATTACCTACTAAATTTTTTTCTTCAGGAACTCGTTTATATATTAATCATGTCAACGATGGCTCAATCGATAACAATTTGGAGAACCCAAACGAATGATTAAAGCTAGAACTACTTCATGAAAGGTATTAAAACGAAATCAATATAAGCCTTTTTTATCAAAGAAAAAATTTCCAAATCGCCGTTTAGATAGTACTTAGATATATGAACTATAAATAATTGATATGTTATAAAAAAACATAAAATATGTAAACAAAAACTGCTAAATTTATTGTCGTCTATATTATTCTTTATAATTTGAATAATTATAAAGAATGATATAGACAACGATTGTCTTTGCAGGACAGCCTTAAAACTCTTTACTATTTTCCAGATATCTATGTTCTTTTTTAAAACCATTAAGTATAAATATAAATTATTTCTTTTAATTGCTTTTGCAATATTTAATTTTTTTATTATAATAGTTTAGGTCAAAAGATTTTTAAAAATATGTTGTTCTTAAATCATCAAAAAGCGATTTTCCAAAATATCATTTTCAAAATAAATTATGTTTATACTGGCCAATAGATTTTTAAGAAGCATCCATAATTTGTATTTAAAAATTATATTGATCGCTGCAAGCGCAGTTCAAATTGGTTGATTCGGTCGTAAGATATTTAAGATTTACACACGTGTATACACAAACCTACACTCATACACATGCACGTACACATATACACATCTAGGAAATCATTTTGAAAATGGAAAAAACAACTTTATGGAACATCAAATTATTGATATCTAATGAAAACACGAATTTTTAAAGTTAAACTGACAACAATGACTATCAACATTTTTTCTAAAATTACGAATCTTCATAGTAGTAAAGCGTCATTATTAAAAATATGATGACACTCCTCGCAAATTCAAAATACCAGTTTGTCTATCCGTCAGTCCTTAACTTTGCAAGTTATTTATTGTAAGTATAAAACCAAATAATATAAGGACATGACTTTGAGTTTATGAACGGTACCAAAAATGTATTCAATGTGCAGATTCAGTTTTTGTAATATACAACTTCGATATAATATCTTTACATTTACATTTTTTACAATACCGTATTGAGTGCTAAATTAAAGTAATTGGCCACTAACAAATATCAGAACGGAATTAAAAATCGTGTAGAGTTTTTTTTAAGCGGTTGACATTCTGACTGAACTCCTATTTTCATGTTTAAATGACTGATTTTCAGTTCTGACCACGAAAGTAAAAGTTATTATACCAAGTCTTCCACGCCAAAAGGCGGTAACAGAGAGATGCCAAGGCTATCTTTGACTTTTGACAACAAAGATTTTATTTTAATGACGTAACACACGGTTTTGTTCCACCTTTAAGAACCTTGTAATTACATTCACCGTTAATGAGACAGGAAATGCTAAAGATGCAAAACATTTACGACAAAGCACCTTTATTTGTATATCAAACACGAAAAATCATGGAACATGGAAAACCAAATGTTTGTTTATTCTTTACGCATAATATTTAGATACCTTTTTTAAGAGATTTTTCAAGGGGCACTGCTCAATGCCAATCACCGCTGCCCGTGGACAACGGCAAGTCAGGGGAGTTACTAGTGCGTTGTCGGCCGTTTATAAAACAATAGATTCCTTTGCTAAAGACCTCTATGTCATAGTCGATAGGTATTACTGGTGATAGTGTTTTGAGGAGACGAAAATTGGAAATATACAGAAGTTGTGAAGTAAAAAAAACAGGGTATAAAAAACACTGTTCTCATGGCGGGAGTAGTGCATGAGTACGACAGACACCAGCTCAAAAAATCCTATATACCCTTGTATAAAATTTGGTTGAGAGACACCCTTGTGGTGCAACGTATATACGTTTCTGCGATTTAAAATATGATCGCTCTGTATAATTTATATTACAAAATCTTATACTTTTAGTACAATACACACAATATTAATGCAGTCAAAACCATATGCATAGATAGGATTGGCATAGTACTGAATATAGCACTGCTGCAGGATTGTATGTAACTTGTTTCACGGATTCCAAAGAAACAAGAACACAGGAGTTGCGAATAGGTTTAATCATTATCAATAGAACCACATCTAATCCAACTATTATAGGATGCTATTTTTTTTGGAAATAAAACTGTAAAAGAAAAATATAAATATATATTTAGTATCTTTTTATGAAAATCAAATTAGAAACAATAAACAAACACGCAAAAATCTGCGCTCATAGCAATGGATACGGTTAACAAATGTATAAAACGAAATACTTGCTTAATAAATATACAAAAAGGCACTACGCATATTATTATATCCAGCCTTGAGCCCTTGACTCCGCCCTAGGCCAGCGTGGTGGGCTCAGTCATCGCCCAAGGTCCTTAATCTGAAACAAAAAGATTGTGGAAGGCTATGCTTCAGCAATTGGACGATTAAAGCTGATACAACAGCAACGTAGTATATTGTTAATTAGCACGTCTGCTTTTCAAGTTGCGAGTACTAATGTACGCGAATCGATTTATCAACGGATAACGGTCGTGGAAAATCCAGATCATTAAATATATATATTTTTTTTTATTAAATAAAGCAGACTGTGTTAATAACCTCACATTATTGTAACGTGAAATCAATAATGAAAAAAAGGTGCGAAACTGTGTCAATATAAATATATATAGTGGAGTTTCTTTTAATAGGAGTGTTTTATGGACAAATAATCGGCGACGTCCGCGACAATTTAAATAAGGCTGTCGTCAACCAGCCTGTTTTTGTTTTTTGTATCAATCCAATTCAACAAAATGGTTGAATCATTTCAATCTTAAGTAAAATTGTGAAACCTTATCGTTTCTTAAATAATATTTAAGGTAAATTATGTGTAAGAATATTAAATCTCGAAATGGTTAATTGAATTAATGAAACCGTCGACCACATTTTTTATTTATGTGGTTCTATCACATTATCTACTTATCTGCAATGTTTAATTAAGTATTAACTTGTCGGTTCTCTGTCTTCTTGTAATTCCGAACGAGTGGAAAATTATTTTTGCTTTCAGTTAGAATGCATAAGACATCTAATGACGAAAAAGCAATGTTTTCTTTATTCTTTTCTATTGTATCGAGATAATGTTCTTCCCTAGAGATTATTTCATGTAAAAAGTCTGGACAACGCCATACCTTCCTATAATGTTTTGAGCCATAATCCTTTCAGAAAGCACGGTAACATTATTACTCTCATTATTGAGCTCAAAATTATCAGCGCCTTTTTCAGGATTATTAGAAGTATAAAAAGATTACTTAACTGTCATATTTCAAATATTCTGTCGAAAATATTTTTTGAACTAGGCAACTGCTTTGAACGAGACTTGTGGTATTCGACGGAGTTTTTGAATTTCAAGAAGATTGAAATTAAAAAAAAAGTCTTTAGGTCAAAGAAGGCTGAAATTTATTTTGAAAGAAATCTTTTCTTTGTAACCTTTTTGACAACTACACCTTTCTATTGATTCACTCGAATTAAACTAGGTGAGATCTTTTAAGAATTCTGAAAATTATTGCGAAACGGCATTTCTTTAAAATTTCATTGATATCTTTTAAGAAATAAAATGATTGCGGTCACGTTTACAACAATCTACGCAGTAATAGAATTGAATAGATATAGGGTTCAACCGACTCAAATGGTTTATAAGTTACTGAAGAAAACCTTTATATTTTTTGCCTTTTTTAAAAATTATGTAATCGATTGACATAAAATTTTCAAGAGAACAAATTTTAAGCCGGATTTTAGTCCGTCCATTCATTCAGCGGTTATTCAATTTTTACACAAATAAACACACACACACGTGCACGCAACCTCGCACATAAAACATTCACACTGGATCACAAATAAACGTATATACGCACACGTACGCAATAGGCGTGCGCGGGCGCACTCAATTTTCTAAAATAGAACTGAAAAAATGACTTCCCTAATTTGAGCAAATTTTAATTTTCTAAGTGGGAAATAAATAAAGACACGCAAGATTTGTGCTCGTGCCAATCAGTGAACTTAAATAAAATAAATTTAACTATATTCATCATAGAGTTATTAAAATAAACTAGACTTTTATTATACATAATACATCAGGTTTTTATTTTCTGCAGTAATAATCATGTCGATAACCGATAATTATCGATAAGTGGGATGGTGGGAAAACAATTTATTGATTACGATATCTTGTGTTTTCCAGTTTCATTCCGAAGGACATCGTTTGTTATATTAATTTTAATTAAAAGTATATGTATGTTTAATATTTATTTATAAATTTAATTTGTATATAAGCAGGCAAACACAAAATAGTTCGATATATTTTTCCGTTTGTTAACCGATTTTATTTTTATTTAGTAGCTATTGCCGAGCTTTATTGTTGTCAATAGAAAAAAAACTGCAAAATCTGCATGCAATTTTAGCTTTTTTTCCCACCTTTAAAGTAGAGTTTCCATTTAGGAGTTTACATTCATCGTACTTCACGCTCCGCACGCCATTTTTTTTTTTTTGCGGATTACACACTAATGCCGCATTTGTACACGCTCACAGCCGACGTATAGCCGGAATTCAAGAAACTTACCTGCAATGATTATAGAGATATTATACTCTTTGGTCAAAAAACCTCAATAACGTTCGAATTTAAACATCACTTGTTTATAATCAAATTTCGGCCATTGAACGAGTAATGTTTACTAAGCGATATGCTTTCTCTGTTAGGAAATTACATGTTAAGTGAATTAAAAAGATGATGTGAAAAATCGTCCAGTAAAATATGGCAAATAGTTGCGATCGTAAGAATACAGTAGCAAAAGACGTAGCAAGTACAAGAACGTGTATCTGATGCCTCCAACAATTAGTTGTCATATTTGATTGAATGATTTTTAAAATCATCTTATTTTCATTCTTTTATTTCACTTATACGTACTTTGTTTTTATTTTAATGTTTTTGTTTACTACTTTTTAGTTATATTTTAACAGTATAGGATGGCTTTCCCCTTTTTAGCAACGTCAAAGTCGTGTGTGGTTGTTATAATCGTGATAAAATTATTTTATTTATACGTTGTCATTGATTAATTATATCAATAAATTATAAATTCAGGTTGTTTAATCCTTAACCAGAGGTTGTTGTTGTGAAATGATCTACGAAATATCGTCTAGATTTTGAAAGACAATATGTCATACAATATTGTACCCATTTTATTCATTCTACCGCCATTTTATATTTTTTGCTCGCCATTCCAGTTGTATAAAAATAAAAACAAGTTTATAGCTATTATATGATTTAGATGAATATACAGACATTTCATTGATCAATGTCCATCTTGGCGCGGGATGTTTCGAGGGTATATAGATACGCGTGAAAAACATAACCCTGTCTTTTCTGCCGCTCGGTCGGATAAAAAGGCAGTGTGGGTGGTCAAAAAAGACAATAGGACATTAATTAGAATTAAGTGAGTCGTCAGAGTGCTTGGTAGAAATTTCAGTTTATAACTATTTGTTATTTTAAAGATATAACTTAAATGTATTGTACCTGTATGCATTGTATCTGTATGAGGATTTGTGGTGTCCTATAGAAATTCTTTACATTCGCACTGTATGCCACTTAATGTATTTGGGATAAATATTTTTTTTAGGACTCCTAATTAAGTGCCAAAAATCAGCCATTTCGATTTTTCGTTATAATTTCAATATGCCCAATGACATTTTCGTCACTGAGAGGACATATAATCGTAGCTCATTAAAACTAAACTAAAAAAACATAAAAACTAAAAATATTAGCAGCTACAAGAGAACATAGAAGCGGACATACATACAGTTAAAACACGACGCTCCTTTATGGTTACGTCGCAATTGGGTAAAAGAGGTATTAAATCGTCGTTTATTTATTAACTAATCCCTTTTTAATGAATAAATGTTACAAATTAATAAATACTGTTCACGAAAAGGCAGAGTTTTGTATTTAAATAGATATTTGCAACAGATATAAAGTCGGGAAATCTACAATTTACATTTTCCAAACGAAATAGCACAAATTATTTCCTACTGCAATGAATCTTCAAACACAGAGGCTTTAATGTGTTATGAAGAAAAGTTTGACTTGAAAGTTATGAATTACTTCGCGAATTGTACTTAGTAGCAGCTTGAATCCAAGCAATACACCGAGAGACACCAGCTTTGACGCCCGCGAAATGGAGATGAGCGCACTCATTTGACATAAATGCATTATTTTTTAATTAATATTACCTTATTTTCTTATGTAAAAATTTAACTTTCGTGTTAGATGCAATTTCTTCAATACAATTATCAATTCCTGTAGGTATAAGTATTATTTTCACTATAGTCGGGTATTAAAGAACGAGGCAGAATAATACAAGAAAATATCACATATAAAATTTAATTTCCAAGAACAAACTAATTTTCTTTGAGATTATATAATTTTGTATACTTTCCACGCAGTCGATGAAAAAAAAAAATGTAACTCTTCAAAATAGGTCGTATCAAACAGTTGGTAAGTAAAAATTTACGCAGAAGCAGCTTGAATCCACGCGGTGTACCGGGAGACTCGAGCGTTGACGCCCGGGAAGCGGGGGTGCGCGCACTCGATCCCGAACGAGCACACGCCCACGACCACGTTGTTGTGCAGGAGCGGGCCGCCCGAGTCCTGGCTGCACTGGTCGCGGCCGCCCACGTCCAGCCAGCCGGAGCAGAGCATGTTGTCCGTGATCGCCCAACCACGTTCCGCGTACCGCGAACGGCACGTGTTCTGGTTTATGGTCCAGATCTGCACGTGGCGCAACTGCTCAATGTTGTTAACTGATGTTTGGTAAAATAAATCATGAAACAATTACCCATGTATATTATATTAAAAAAGACTTTAATAGTTATATGAATACTTAATAATAATCATAATAACACTGGTTACGCCCTATCTGATAGCCGACACCAGCTGCTTCTTCTCTAGGTTGTATTTGCTGCCGGGTATAAAAGCGGTATTACCTTGTTGGCGATGTAAGTGATAGCTGATTAGGTACGGGGATACAGATATCGTTATAGAAGTTTCACATATTAGAGTTCAGATGATTGATGATCAAACGGAAACTATACACTTTACAACAGCTGTGACCAAAACTCGATGCAACTCGGATATACATCGGGCATACCTGGATATACTTCGAGTATATCCATTTAGTTCGTTCTAAAATTTCAACTGTACTTTTTTTTCGTTTCTTCTTTATTTTAATTACGTCAAACCTATTTGCTAGAAGCGTGGGCAGAAATCACTTGAGCGTCACTTATTTGATACAATCTTAGCATAGCTCTCTCGCTTCAATAACACCCATCAACAGTTTCATGCAAGCACAACTGAACTCGAGTGCTTAAAATGTGCTTCTTCTCGATATGCCATTCGTTTGGTTTTCAGATGTCAAGGGCGGACCTTGCCTAAACTTCCGTCACTCGTGTTCTATGTTATAGATTCATTTGGTCAGTCTTCTTTCATTAACTACCATTTTTATATACGATTTTACTTCACTGACATTCATTTATTATAAAAAAACTTGCGTGTTAAAGTTTGAATTGATATATTTATAATAAGCGCGCTCAAAAAAAAATATTCAGTATTTTTTATGTATCAAATGTTTTATACCAAAAATCATAAAAAAAATTTGACCTGATAAAACATATTATGGGACAGGATAAAACATAATTTGACACATAAAATTAATCACTTTCAAGTTAAAAAATGTGGAAAATCATTGATGTTGAAGATAAACCGCAAAATATTCCGCGATTATTAATCTTCAAAAATTATAAAATGTACAGACAAAATTATAAATTTTCGAGCTCAAAGGGAAGTAAGGTAAAACCCTTTGAAATGACATTAACTCTTTCTTAATCGATTGTTTCCTTTAGAAGTTATTTGATAAATACACTTTTATTAATTTCTCTTTAATAATATTTAGATTAAATTCACCGATATAATAGACGTTGCATTTTTCCTAAAAGTTTCTTGAGGACAATAGTTATTTAAGTTTTAGAAAAAACCATTTACATAAAGTTGTCTAAAAAAACATTATGGATTTATTTTATATATAGAAAACTGAACTCAAACATTAAAATCCGTAAACGAATAAGAATTTTTCACTTTGTGAGAATTTGTCGATTTCTTTTCATTCCTCTGCAATGGTGTCTCTCGATTGAATTGACCAATTTTGATTATTCAACCAAATTCATTGAAGATTGAAGTTGATTAGATTTTAACATTATTCAATTTAATATCTTCAAAGTGGTTTTATAAAATACTTTTGGAAAAATAGTCAACAGGTCTAGCTCAGGAGATTTAGTACATAAAAACCTTTCTCATGCCGCTAGTATGATTGAAATCAAATGCAGGTATTATAAAGAAATTGTAAAAATTGTCAGACTAATTTACTAAGATCCCAAAAGGTAGACGCATGTGATGAAATTTCGATTTTTTAAAATAGGTGATTTTGAAAATAGGAAACAGAATATTTTCTTCAATTATTTGTAAGTACTTAATTTAGTCGTGAAGGTCACAATTATGAATATAGTAAATTTTTCGGTTTTGTTTTCATTATTTAATTTTTTTTTTGCCATTCCAATGGCTCTATTTTTGTAATTTTATTTATGAGTAAGATGAATTGAATTATATTTTACATTAATTTTATTCTAGTATTTATAATAAACATACTGTATTGTTATAAACGCATCGATAAAACAAGCATCAAAAACGATTTCAACCACTGGCAAGAGTGAGATGATAAAGCCCAAGCGATATTTGCTCAAAATAAACTGAAATAAAAGTAAACACACAAAGTGCTCATTTTTTAAATAATTAATAATAAAGATATTAAAATTCTTCTTTAAAATCTGTACTAAAGCCTACAAAAGCAGTCATATAAAAAAAAAGTAGCAATCATTGAATAGATATAATATGTCCCATGATTTCAATTATGCACATATAAAATGTAGGGATTGTTTTGAGATGAGAAAAAAAAAATTGACCAATCAATTTTTTGAAATAATCCACATTTTTTACGACAAATTAAAATACCTTGTAAATTTTTTTTATCAAAGACTTTCCCGAACTTTTCCTGAACTGCACATTTATCTCTTCTTCTTCCATGCTAATAATTTCTTAAGTAAGCTATAAGCTGCTATTTCGACGTCCGATCCTGGCTCACCCTTATTTATATTCTGTCCACGTATGAAATCGATGTACGTCAATGTCACTCTGATGTAATTACAAAATTTACATATTCATCATCACACGTACTAACTCAATATATTATGTCGAAGAAAGAGGGAATTTTGTACACATACCGAGCTGATATCTAAATGTTGTAACTTCATGAATATTAATATAAACGATATTATTTAAAATACACAGCAAACTGTTTTATTTTTTGTCCAAAAAGATATGGGTCAGCGTACACTGTCAAGGTCAAAAGGCTTTCAATCTGAAATATTGCCCCTCTCGCCCCTTTGTCAGGCCAAACCCCCTCCATTAAATATCCTTGGTGAAATATGTTTGGCTTTAAAATATGCTATAAAATAAAAGATCGTAAGAGATAGTTTTTATTGTAAGATATTGAACAGATATGAAAAAATAACACAATCACTGATTTGGTTTTCCCACAGATAAATAATTAAGGTGTTATCTATTTTGTACATTCACTACAATGGTACTAATTGAAACAAATATATACACACACATACACACACATAAAAGACAAACATTAAAACATATTCATATTTTAATGTTTGTCTTTTGACAAAACTTGAACCACTAAACGACATATAATCAAGTTTTGTATAGAAGTAGACGAAACACCAATGTCTTGAAATAAGGCATAGTACATTTTTAAGACTGACATTTAAAAAAATATAAATTAATGAAGAGATCAATAAAATGATATTCGAAAACCATATACGAATTTCAAACATCAATCAAAGCACTCGGTGAAAAAAATTGATTTACGCCCATTGAAAAGGGCGGGAAACGGCTAGTGAGATATTTTTTCAGAGAGAGAATATTTATTTATAATTTACTATACTTTCTGACTGTAAATAAATCGGTAGTAATATTTGTTTTAATTTGACTTAAGAATACTTCTTATCGCATGCAGATAATTAAAGATCGGCCAAGAGCGAGTGAGAATCCTGTCAATGCATATAGGATTCATGCATAGGTTGACAGGCAATTTTTACGATTGTATGTCTATTCATTTCGCCTTTAGTCATTTTTGTATTAATCTACCTAATCGATTTAAAAATAAATAATTCTTTATCCAATTATTTTTCTCATTCACTTTACTTCTCTCTTCTTTCCGCTCGCCCTCGATTTGCTTCTTTTTATCTCTCTTCTCTTCATCCTCTCTCTTTTTCTCTCCTTTTCCTCTTCATCTCGGTCATTTTTGCCTTTTTTTATCTTTCTTCAAGCAAATGAAACAAATAAACATTAATGATTAATTTTCATTATATGCTTGTATACCTGTATCGATCGCATATGTTTAACATTATTTAAATATGTTTTTATAGTTATTATAAAATAGAAATCATTGAGTGATAGAACTATTAATTACTGTTCAAAATTCACCAAAACAATTTATTCAAATAGTAGTTCATGTAGTGTTATTTGTTGTTGAGAACCAATAATACAACAACAATGTAATTACCGCAAAATTTCATAAATTGTGTGTAAAGCAGCGTTTAAAAATCAAAATTATCACACTTTTCCAATTTCGCAAAGGAGTACACATATATAAATAAACTTGAAAAGCAAACCTTTATCAAAATAAAAATCATTAGAGGAATTAACAGGTCGTCGTGATATATATAATATATATGTCTATAAGAATTGCTCGGTTCCTCGGTTCAGACGAGATAAAAAAATTATGAAGCTGTTCTTAGAATATGTTCATATCTTTATAAATAAATATATAATTACAAATATTTATTCCTATTTTAAATTTTAGCCCTTTCAGCATTATTAAACGAAGGTGGTTAGTTAAAGTAAAAGCGCATTTAATTTCTTAATAATGATCTGACAATACTAAAATAATAGAATTAACAAAATAAAGATACATCTATTGATATAGTCAATACAATATGTATTGAGAATGTTCCGCGAAAATAATAAATAGAAATCGCTATCTAAAAACACACGGGTAAAACCACAGACACTGTTAGTACTTAACAATCTTATCGATCGGTTTATCGAAGCATTTGATCACTTCAGTTCAGTATAAAAGGTACCACTTCTCACGTTCAATTAATTGTGCGAGTTTCTGATACAATATGCAGGCGAAGCATATGTTTACAGTGCTGATAGCGTGCTTATGCGCCGCAGGTCTGTATTGCAATGCTGTCTTTATTACTGTCCGCAAACTTGAAAAACCTCTTCTGTAAAGTTAAATAAAATTTCAGTACACTCTGAGTCAGTGGATACTCGTATCGTCGGAGGGTCTTTGACTACCATAAACGCTTACCCGTTCGGGGTTTCCGTGTTGGCCGGCTGGGACCTGGTGAACTACTGGCAGTCGTGCGGCGGCACCATCCTCACAACCACTGCGGTGCTGTGCGCGGCGCACTGTTTCGAGTGAGTGTGGTGTAATCGCGTTTTTGTACACTCCTATTTTTTTTTTCAAATTTCATTATGTAATTCATAGATTCGAATGCTATCTGAGACTATTGTAAGTGATCCTATAGTTCATGTAGACGTGGGACGCACTATAAATTTCTGGAGCTGGCCACTTAGATAAACAATATTTAAAAAGTGATTACTACATTTGAAAATGTAATTTTTTGGTGTAGAATACAGTTTTGTTTCATGTAATTGTCAATTGTTTTTACATTCTGAGGTCATTTTAAAAATTGCGTGTCTTCATTACTATGGTTTTAAGACGTGAAAATTTTAGCACTATGATTTTCTACGATTTCAAGTGTAATTTGCCAGCTCATCAGAGCCACGCTTGGCTTCGAATTGCTTTTGGTGATGAAGCACCATGAAAGACAACTACCTATTCATAACTGATTTGTATAATTCAAGCGCGGTCACGTCAATCTCAGTGATGCAAATACAGGAACACTAATATGGATTTGTTGCTACGACTTCAAAATAAAACAATAATCGGCCTTGCGCGAGCGAAGTGCTTCTAAGCGGATGATCACTTCTTTTTTGATAAAACTGGACCCTTAGCTACTGTTGTTTTGGAGAATTGTCGTATTGTAAATAGTTATTGAATAACAATTTGTTTGCCGGAATTTATTGACGAAATCTATAAAAATAACTATAAACTTCGTGTCATTTTGCATCACAATGCCAGTTCTCACACAGCCAAGCAAACAAATAAATTTTTGAAGGAGAAAAATGTAGAACTTATGAGCAATCCTGCATATAGTCCTGACGTGACACCTTGTGACTTTTTTCTGGTTCACAAAAATTTAGTACCAATCACGCAGTCAGCAATTTATATCACCAAAAGAGGCTATCGAAGAATATGAAAAACATGTTTTCGAGGTCACGAGGAAGGAGAGGCATAAATGTTTTCAAAATTAGTTTATTCGTATGAAGAAGTACGTTCACGCACTTAAGTATGCTAACGGAGAATGTTTTAAGAAACAAAAGATTTATCTTCGACCATTCATAGTAATATTTTCTTATTCATTCAAGAAATTTTCAGTGCGCCCTACATGTGAACACTTGATGATGAAATTTAATATTATTTTCTTTTACTTTTTGATTTATCTAGCAGCCATAGGTTCCTTTCAAATACTCAGTGTATGCTTAGGTATCTTACTGGAGAATGATAAATTATCCTTATATAGGTACGCAAAAGATAATAATATTAAGATCAATATTTCAGTGCTAATCAAGTGGCTAGGTACCGCGTCCGTGTTGGCTCGACGTTCGCTAACAGCGGTGGTACTGTACACAATCTCCGATTGATCATCAATCATCCCAACTACAATACGTGGAACTTCGATAACGATATCTCCGTCCTCCGCACTCAGACTGCTATCACTTACATCGCCGGCACGGTGGCTCCCGCTTCCATAGCCGGTAGCAATTACAACCTAGCCGACAATCAGGTCGTGTGGGCTATCGGATGGGGCAGAACTAGTGTTAGTATCGCAAAACTAATAAGCTATATCTTGGTATAGTATAAATTTGTAAATATTTTTCTATTTTTACTTCAATTATAGACCAACGGACCCGTGTCTGAGCAGTTACGCCACGTGCAGATCTGGACCATAAACCAGAACACGTGCCGTTCGCGGTACGCGGAACGTGGTTGGGCGATCACGGACAACATGCTCTGCTCCGGCTGGCTGGACGTGGGCGGCCGCGACCAGTGCAGCCAGGACTCGGGCGGCCGCTCCTGCACAACAACGTGGTCGGGCGTGTGCTCGTTCGGGATCGTGCGCACCCCGCTTCCCGGGCGTCAACGCTCGAGTCTCCCGGTACACCGCGTGGCTTCTGCGTAAATTTTACCCAAACTGTTGATACGACCTATTTTGAAGAGTTACATTTTTTTTTTTCATCGACTGCGTGGAAAGTATACAAAATTATATAATCTCAAAGAAACTAGTTTATTCCCGGGAATGAAATTTTATATGAAATTTTTTTTGTAATACTCTGCCTTGTTCTTAAAATACCCGACTGTAGCAAAAATGAAATTCATATAGGAATTGGTGATTGTAATGAAGAAATTACTTCTAACAAAAAATTTAAAATTTCTTTAAAAAATAAGGCAATTTTAATAAAAAAAAAAGTGTTTAAACGACAATGCAGTTATACTAAAAGTTTTTTTATTAAACTAATTTCAGAAGAAAACTATGAACAACCGGATGAGTGTGTATATGTTATCTATAAAGAGTTTTGATGTTTTGATTTATTTTTGATACATATAGTAATGAAATATTGAAACCAGGAATTACGAATTTTTTTTTCCAAAAAATTTTTTTTTCTTTTGATTATGGGAAATTTAAAAAATCTCAAGTTTTTATAGCCAGGAGTTAAAAGATGTTCTCCATTGTATTGATGTGCATTACAGCTCATATTCTAATTGGAAGTGTAAGTTTATAATCATAAAAAAATATACTATAAATTCAATGTTTTCATATTTCTTCCTTTATTGTGCTGTTAAGACCTTTATTCTTGTCAAATTTCATGATTCAAGGTAAATGGGAAGTATACTACAGGTTCTCATTTACTTGTGAGTTTCAAAAAGTAAGGCATAAATGGCGGTATTTTTGACGCATTTTTTGATTAGGTACATAGCCTTTTTTAAGACTCTAAGGAACCCCAGACCTAGGTATTTGGTATTAATAGCAACTTGATATCTCTACGAATCCATGAAAAAAAGAGTTTTGATGTAGAAACGGACAACGAAGTAATCTTATAAGGGTTCTCTTTTCAGGTGCGGAATCCTAAAATATGACTAAATTTTAATTCTAAAATAGCTATTATATTACTTTTCAGTGAAATCAGACATTTTTATAACTTATTTGCTATAAAATAATTGACGGACATTTAAATACTTATTTACATTGTATAATAACGTTGAAATAAAAAAATGAGAAAGCAGTATAAATACAAGGTAAAAAAAACCGTAAGTTTTAATTAATTTTCTAAAAATCACTTCACTAAAAATTTATATTAAAATGTAAATTAAAATCTTATCTTCAAGTTTAACTGGAACTCTTAAGATTTATATATGAAACTTATGTTATTTTTATTAGCAGCAAGTAAAAAAGAAAATGCTAGTCATTCGTTAAAGATTTCTAATATTACTTCAAATGAATGTTTGTTAAGTTTACTTTTTACTTAGATGTTGGTTTGATGACTTTAATTTAGTGCATGTGATAAAATCCTTAAGTAGCATCAAACCCCTGTCAAATGTTGCCATTATCCTGCCCTATTAACTTTATGATTAATGTAAACAGTGATATAGTTACTCGATTGTATACATACGTTTCACAGTCTTTTAAATTTCAGATGCTATTGAGGAGGCTACCTTAAATTTTCTTCTTATTTAACTAACTAGTACGATTCTCAACAACATAAATAGAAAAAAGATATTTATAAACATAAAAAAAATAATTGTAACGTTCAATCGTTACATCAAAAAACACAGTTCTTCTATTTTTAGTGGTTATATGGCACAAATTTCATTATGTAAAAAGTTGTTTCAAAAGGCGAATTGAGAATGTACCGACAAAAGGAGAATGTACAATGAATGCAGTGCAAATTGCATTCTTCGCACATTGTACGTTATACATTGTACACAACAATTTACGAAACTGAAAGTTGCAACATCAAAAATAAAATACCGGTATTTATAATTAGGAATTCATGTAATTTACTCTGTGATAACTTTGAAAGTTCGGAGCCTTTGAGCTTGAATTCTCCGTGCTGCAATGAAAAACAGCCGCCATGACAACGTACGTCAGTACACCGACCAAAGATAAAAGTGAATGAGTGAGACAAGTCCTGATCGTCTCATTACAATTCCCGATTAACTTGTCCAATGTAGAACTAAAAAGCTATAGAAGATGTACACGTAAATCGTTTTTGCGATCTAGCCCTTGTTTCGTCCTTAGGGCGGTATACAATCGCGAGACAAAGGGTACCTCGTCCTAGGGTGGGTGAGCCATCACCGGCCGGATATCGAAAAAAAAAATCGTTTATGGAAGTAACCATGCAAGAAGAAATACTTTTTTAACGAAATATGTTTTTTGTGGAGTATATAACTTTTTAATGTAGTATATAAAAAAATCATGGTGTTTTGTTTAATTTCAGAGATAAAAATGCGATCAAAATAGTTAGGTCGTCACTGAGATAGCCTTTTCACTTAAAGCAGAAAGATTTATCATTCACAATAAAATCTACAATTGTGTTTTTTGGAAATAAAATTACAAAAAAGTAAGGCTTAAAAAATCTTATTCAAAGTCTTAACTACTAAAAGAGTACTTTATTCAAGTAATCTTTGTGAAACAATCCTTATTGTCTTGGATCGGGCGTGGAATTAAAACGTCTATAAAAACTATCATTATCAAAAACAATGTTGTACGCTTATCGGTTAAGAATTACTTATCCGATTAATAATTAATTCTTTCATTCATAGACGTGTTTTCTTGTTAGATTTTCGTATGTTATGAATACATTTACTACAACAACAATTACGGCACGACAACAGTAAGTCGACCAAGAAACAGTCAAAGCGCTGTCATACCACCCACTGCATAGAAGAGGGAAGATACTGTAGTCGCCACAGTTATTTAAACTGTCAGTTAAAAAAAAAAGTGTCCTTAAAAATACTTTTTTTGCCGCTCGTATGGTAATAGGGTGGAATACTAATGTTTATTGATGAATTATGTAACCTGACATGACGTTTTTACTAAAATTGAAATTGTTTAAAAAAAACAATGAATAAGTTGTTTTACAAAGTATGAGTATACAAAACTATAAGCCATTAATAATTCTATGCCCTCTCTTTAATGTAAAATGAAGTTTAACTTTATTCCTTGTCGGGTTTACTCAATGGTGTCACTGAGTACTAGTGGCTTCTCTGTTTAATGAGCAATTTAAAAAACGCTTTCACTACATGCTCACGCTAATAAAAAACTTTAAATACAGTAATATAAAAAAACCGGCCTAAAGCATATTGGACCATGAACATTATAGGGTTCCGAAGCTATTATTACAAAGAAATGCACTACAGATGAAAAAAGTACGTTGTTACACTTCGCACAAAATAGTTATAAGCACTTTAATCACCCTTAACTGGAAACACAAGTAGGTATGTTGACTATTAAACTTGTGTAAACTAAAGCGCACCAGCAAAAGACCATATCTTCATGTCTCTTACGTCCTTTTGTTGATAAGCAGTTTTTAGAAATAACACAAAATGGTATATCCGATCATAAAATGCCTGTAGCATACGGACGGACACGACGAAACTATAAGAGTTCCCGTTTTGACACTTCTTACGGAACCCTAAAATTAGTAAACTACCTTATTGGTTTCGTACAACAAAAATATACTTTTTTTTGAAACGGGGATAGCGACGTTCTCCCATCACCTCGGGCCGACGCCCGCGCACGAGGCACGTGTTGCATTGCGACATCTCTAGCAAAATGAGACGGCGACGCGATGCGGCGGCGGTGGGCCTTCCTACTTTTGTGATATGCTGACAGAACCTTAAATAATTTAGAGGAACGCAGTGCTTATTATAACGTAGTATGTCACGCAAGCGTTTCAATTTATTAAAATAAAAATTATCCAGTTTTAATTAGTTGTCGCTGATTCTAATCTTGTCGTTGTATGATAATTTAAAGCAGGACACGCGTATTGACATGGCAACCCCATATTTTCAAATAGGTTTCAAATAGTCAAATAGGTTTGAATTGTTTTCAGCGACATAAGCAGAAGTTAAGGGTTATTGACATAAACAATGTAGCTAGCTCTGAGTCCGCAAAAATTATTATCACTATCAAAACCCGATATATACTTCGGAAGATTGATTAACTAATTAGCTTTAATTTGGTAGATCACTTTGGCGTAGCCGAAATCAACACGAACACGCCATGTCTTATTAAAATTATTTTGGGCACCATACTATATGGCCATATGACGGTTAGCCAAATATTCTATAAAATATTGTTATCTTGATTAATTACAATGAAAATAAATAAAAATTATATGAAATATCATGAAGGAATAATTAATTTTTGTTAGTTTGTATTAAATAAATTTGAAGACATTGCCTTATTTGTTACAAATTACAAATTTGAAATTTGTTATAAAGGAATTGATATCTCTACAAATATTTATTTAATAAAATTCTGTAGATAATTACCAAAAACAAGACCGCTTTATTTTCGTCCTTATGTATGGCACAGCCTTATAATTTTATCAACTTCACTATTAATTCTGATGAATGATTAGCACCCGCAAAGATGACAATTTTTTCTCTACGGGGAATATGGTTGGGAAAGCATTTAAAAATGCAATAAAAGTCTTTCATACTTTATTAAGTGAAATATTTTAGTATGAAAATATTACAGTTGCTTGTCCGACACTGAAGCATTACGTAGATTCCCTGTGCGCGTTGTTTGACTTATGCGCAGGCGAAAAAAGATCCTCCCAGTCATTAGTCTTATTCCATCTTACATCCACTCTCTAGCTTTTGAACCATGTGATTTAAAATCTGGAAAACATCACAATATTAGAGCTTTGTACATGAATTTAGAATTAAGTTCGTTCATTTTCTAGCATAAAACACATAAGAAACCTTAAATTTTGAATTTGATAACCTTCAACTTGTTAAATAATATTTACCAAAAGAATAAACACTTTGTTTTTATTCAGTGGTTATAAAAAAATTCTTTAGAACCCAAAAACTTTATTTCATAAAATATGCTTCATATCTCATATTTCATCAATATGCTGTATTTTGCGGCCTTAACTATGCTTTAGAAAATTTCCTGTGTATTTTTCAACTTAAAGTAACCAAAAAGATTTCTAAATTTTGGGTACTATGAAAAGTGGGTCGGTCGCTTTTATTTTATGTGATAAACCCATAACTAACATACTTGAAAAAGTGAGATAGTCTCGCACATTATCATAAAAATAATAATTGGAGTGTCATTGGGGACTGTCGACAAAAGTTAAAAGTATGAAATGATAGTACTTCATTTTTATTAAGTTTTCCAAATTGACTGTAATATACAAAAATTAAAATGTCATAATTTGTAAATTAAGATCATTAAAATTAGGTCTGACTTCGACAAATTTACCTTTACCCCAGTCAACAATTGTATATATTTCAATATGGATCGTCTATTAAACAAAACTCATGATATGCTGATCAAACTCACTGAATTTAAAAAAAAAAGTCAGTGCGCATATAAAGGTTTCAAATGCAAAAATCAAACCTTTTCATTTGTGTAAAACAAAACAACGTTGAAATTCAATGAAATTTAAAGTATATTGCGTTAACATCTCGATCGCTCAGTGACAAGAAATCATAGGAATTTTTTATGCATTCAGAAATAGCCATCTAGACTGGGGCTATAATTAAATGAACATTTGGAGCCAATTCCACCATCTTCCACCACTTTGATAAAAGTCACTTTAAGAAGAGATGGTGGAAGAAGCTCTTATATACATAATTTACATTAAAAAAAAAGAAAATAATTCGGTCAGTATTAAATGCTATACGTCTACTTTAATAAAATGTAATAAAATTCATTAATATTATAGTTTAATTTAACATATTTAATATGTATAATTGTAATTCTTGAAAAAGAAGTAGTAACAGATTTCAAGACCGAATTCAATATTATTTCAGAATTTTAATTTATGTGTCCCATGCTGGAGATAGGTAAACTTAAAAATCGTCAATTTAGCAAATAAATTCAATAATAATAATAAATGTAATAACTAGTTGTCGTTTTTTAAAGAGCTATATAATTCTGTCTTAGATAAAGTAAACACGATAGTAATCCTAAAAATTTGAAAAGTAACGGGATTTAATTTAAATTTTAACAAAGAGAAATTAATTTTATAAACAGTTTCACTTCGGAAAATCGAATGAAACCGAATCAACATTGAAGACGAGGTACGAATTAAAAAAAACTGTCGTTTTATCATTTTCATAATTTAATTCACATACTATTCTAGTGCAGCCTGTTGTTGAATCCATATAGCATATCTGGAAACGCGTGCATTGACACCGGGAAAATGGGGTAGTGCACACTGGTAACCCCAGGAGCATACACCCACAATTACTCCGCTGTGGATTAAAGGACCTCCAGAATCGCCTTGACACTGATCACGACCACCCACGTCCAGCCAGCCAGAGCACAGCATATTATCAGTGATGGTGGCTCCCAATTCAGCATAACGTTGACTGCACGTATTCTGGTTTACAGTCCAAATTTTCACATGACGTAATTCTTCTGAAGGTGAACCACCCACCTTTTTGCAGCAAAGTAATGCATTTAAGTATTAACCTTATGTAAGAATAATTATTATTAAATTACAAATACTAATGAAGGATAATATCTACCGCTGTAACACCCCATCCAATTGCCCATACTTCTTGATTATCGGCAAGGTTGTAACTATTACCAGCAATAATAGCTGGACCTACAGCGTTGTTGATGTAAACAATGCTGTTCTGAGTCCTCAATATGCCGATATCATTATCAAAGGTCCAACTGCTATAATTGGGATGATTGATAATCAGCCTAAAGCTGTGGACAGTACCGCCACTGTGGGCGTAAGTAGAACCGACACGACCATTCCATCTCTCTACTGGGTCACCACTGCAGTGAAAAGAAAAATATTGTTTCATAAAGGTTCACGAAACATAAAACAAGTTAGTTCTAGAAACATTTGAATATGTTATTTTATGAAACAGTATGTACACAAAGTAAAATTATATTATTTACAAAATGTTGTAAATGATATCATTTTGTGCAATAATATATTATAACAATAAATAAATAATATTCACAATTCCTGGTGTCGCCAATTTATACAACGATCACCTCCTCTTTACTGAACGTGATACAGTTATCGACAAATCCCTTTGTCGGTGTAATGTTAGCACTATAATATCGAATTGATGAAAATATAGTTTCTTCTCTGAACCTTGTGCGACTGTAGGTGGTACTGTCTGTGCAGTTATTGCAATACTTTACAATAAGAAGAGGAGAAAACATTTCTTACATAGTGCAGTGAGCTGCAGAAAGGATCGTTGTGGTAGTGAGAATAGTTCCTCCGCATGAATGCCTGTAAGTAATCAGATTGCTGGAGAAAAGCAGAACCACTGCATACGGGTAGTGGGCGATGGTGGTCACCGAACCTCCCACGATGCGCTGTGGCGGCCGAGGTGCAGCTGTACAGAATTTGACACGACCTTAAATTTCATTCTTTTAATAATTTTGCCCTATACATATTGTTTTTAATGATTTAGACCCGAATCACAAAAAGAATATGTAATACCCCGTGCTCATCTGTGTGTCCGTTTATATGTTTATTGTAAACGTTTTTCTCGTACTCTATTACACGTAGATCATTGAAATGGGAAAAGTTATGAATATGCAGTTATGGATATGGATATAGGAATAAACATGGATATGACAATCAAAGATCGAATTTTCTACTTAAGCTATGAAGTTTTGAAAGATGAAATGGAAAGTTAGTAGAAAATTTTTTGAGCTATTCGTATAAGATGTCAAATAAAATGAAGAAATGACATACGATTTTCAAAACGCATAATGTGCTACGTAGTGCTAACTTTTCTAAATTTTTTTTTTTGAAAAGCTTGTGTAAAAATGGCTGATCATGGTTGGGTCCCCGAAATCATCTAAATACTATGATGAATATAAATAATAACCATGGACTGACTGAACTGATATGACTGTAGAGAAATTTACTAAAGACCTCGATAACGCTTTCGTGATATGTATTAGATAGTATCGAGCATTATAAAAATAGAGCTAACCTTAATTGTAAGTCTCAAGACATTAGTGCTTTTTTTTTCATCGTAATAGTCCCTTACTTGTTTTGATATTTTTAAATCAAATCTGATACATTAACACAATCTCTATCACCTCCTATCTATCGCTGACAGAACTCTGATTTTTCATAATTCTACTTCTGTAAACATAGCTAAATTGAATGTGTTTTTATATTTATTTTCTAAAATAACGGATAAAGGATATATTAGTCTAACGTTACAATTATATTATCAACTAGATTTCCACCCAAGGCTTTGTCCGCGTAGTCGCAGTTCCTTCATTTTTTTATGTGGAAAGACCTTGCTTGAATTTGTTTCCAGCTTTCCGTACTGGTTCCGGTAGTTATTATTCTTGACTTCGACTGCGATCTCGTTCTCAATTTCAGTCCAAGTTCTAGTTCTCGATGTTGCTTCCCGTCCCACCTTCGATTCTGATACCGGTCACGGTTCCAATTTGTATGAAATTAGGACAAATACTACTATCAAAATATAACATGAGCTATATTACTTTGGGATAGTGCAACTTTCTTTGTGTGAAAGAATTTTCATAACCCAGATTAACTTTTTCCTGACGTCCTATCTAAATTAAATAAAGCCTGTATTCCGCTCGAAGCTAAACTCTATCTACCCCATGAAAATCGCATTAATTTCTGTTTAGTGGTTTCAGAGATGTGCGCAAACAGACAGTCAAAAGAATGAAAATCGTTATTTTCTCTTATTTTTCATGATATTGCATAACTCATCCTTTCTTTTATTATCCACTCTTTAGTTTTCATACATACCCTCAATGCACTGAAACACCGGGTCCTCTGTTCAATTATAGGTGCAAGGACTAGACACACTTTTAATATTTTTTCTAATTACATTCATAATACAATCAATGCGAAATATGAAATTAAAATACAACAGGACAAATTTGGAAGGCAGCAGCAATGATAGATATATTACGAGTAGCGATTGTGTTTCAAAATTTCGTCTCTATCTTCATGCACGGCATTGATCATACATAGAGTGTATAAATTTCATCCTTTCTCTACAGTGTATTGTACTGTACCTATGTTTGTCAAGACCACAACGAAGAAATGTAAACAATACATTGTCTTCTAATAATAAGGTATTTTTATCTGAAGTACAATTATTTATTTTGTTGTTGTTTAAAACGGTGTATTTAAACTTTCCAATATTATTCGTATTTATTTTGTATCCATATATGTTGGGGTACGATCTAATATTTTTTTGTTAATGGGAATTTTTGTTTTCATATCCTAAACATAGCGTATGTTGAACTGGAGCGCTGTGCTTTTTGAACTTTTTAGGGGATGATAAAATGTAAATAAATTTTTTTTGCGAATATTTCGAAAAATATATTTCTTCTTGAAATAAATGTTGGCCTAGTTGTAGCATTAATGTATATACTTTCTAATATTTTACGCAAGAAAGATTCTCAAACTTTTTTAACAAAAAACGATTTCTGTCTTAATATAATGCGTCATGAACCTGAAAATTATAATGGGATTTTCATTAGGGTGTGGTTTAGAATATCAAAATAAAGATGTTCACAAACTTTGATGGAAATTTATTTTGAGTTTAGACCTTTTGTTTTACTTTCCTCGTTAATTTTATGGAATAACTAGAGATTTAATATGAAAAAAATATATTGTGACATCTTTATAATGTAATGCATATATTTGGATTCGTTTTCAATATTTACACAATGAAATTATTTACTGATAAAAGGAATTTATCCATATTCTTCAAACTAAATTGAAATAAATTGGATAGTGTACAATCAAAACTTCTTGATTTATACATGAATTACGAATATATTAGATATATATAAAATGTAATGGTAACTAAAAACAATAATAATAAAAGGAAGTGTAGCATAGTATCTTACAATAACGGAAAATTAATTGTTAGGGATCGTAGCTTGCTAAATTGTTAATTGTATAAATAACTTTAGTCATTGTATACTTAAACAATTCGAAGTCATCAGGATCCCTTACGCATCGTTATCTTCAACCAAAATTTACTATTGGTGAATTTCACGAAAAATGCTGATAGGTTTTTTATGAATCTAAATACTCACACATCGAACGCGAAAGTTATTTAAAATAATCGAAAATACATACCATTCGCCACCGCAATGCATAGTACAAGCAAAACTGACAAAAAATTCATTGCCAAACTCGAAATGCACTACTGCAGCGATTACACAAACACAGACGATGGATGACTAGTTCCTCACAAAGTATACTATAACAATGGCCCGATTATTCGATTTAATTGCTATCATTTTACGCAAATACGATAACATAATCATGCGTTTAAGATTGTTGACTTTGATCAGTATGGTCTTATAGCCTTTATAATAGAAATAATCGTGATGAATCGTTTTTAAAAGATTTGTAAGAATATGTGATTCGGAATTCTCTAAATTTTCTTCTAAATATATGTATATTTCCGGATAATTATAATTATACATACTGAAAATTTTTTCCATTGTTTCTTTTTTAAAATAACGGATTGTGATTTAAAAAGTCCGTTTTAATTTGCATATAGTCATTTTTCAAAAAAATCTTTTGCAGTTGAGTATTAGTTACAACATAATTGATTACAACGTTATTTTATCTCAAAAAATTTAAGAGAACCTTTATCTTTTTTGCGGACCTAGCATGAAGACCTAGAGAAGTAGAAGAAGAAAAGAAAACCCTAGACTATCTTTTTAATTCCTATCTTGACATGAATTCCATGGAGTATAATTTGCGCACGAATACACGGGCACGCAAAGCACACAAAACTTCCTTCTACCCAATTTCTCCCACTTTCAAACTTTAATTTTCTTCCAGAATACCCTTCGAATCCATTTAAACTACAATTGAGGAAATAAAAATATTTTACCTCGGCAGGGTAATGACATTCATAGAGAATTTCTTCCTCGTGTCGTGCCTGTCTCGAGTTAGATAATAATTATAGTAATGATATCTGCGAATCAATGAAAGACAAATGACTAGATTTTCAATGGGTCACACTAAAATTAATAAAATGAAATTGGTAAAGCCATCAGACACCGATCCTTCGATATTTATAGGTGATGATTCATCGATTAGAGTCGACGAGGATGACGTTGGTTTTTTTTTTTTAATTTAAAGCGCTTTTACCCCATACACGTTTGCACCACGCCTTTAGAGCATGTGCGTCTGGCAAAATATTAGTGGGCCTTGTCGCCAGCCTTAATTCCACCAGAGCTGGGCCCGTATCGCCTCTGATCCTCTGGATCCGTTCAGGACATATTACGTGAATGTTTGCTATGTGAAGCAAGGAAATCTTAGAGATAGATATAAGCTAAATATCTTCAAATATTCGGTGAAATCAATGTAGGTAGAGAATGCTTACGAACGGTTTTTGCGAAAACTCAATCTCGCGTACTGAAACTATGTGTTGGCTATATTTCGTACGAAGCTTATAATATAGAGAATAATAATGTTCAACTTTTTACTTTCTTCTTTATATGACTTATAATATATTCAAGTAATTATTTGATAATTATTAATATAACATGGTTTATTTACAACTATACGAACGCTTAATTACACAGAACGCCTGTATAAGAGAAATATTTAAAAGCGTTATTTTCGAAACATTGCCGTTGAAATATGAAAAGTGAGAGAACATAATGAAATGTATTTTATTAAAGTAGTTACTTAAAATTCAGTAGAGATTCAAAGATGAAAATTTAAGCTGAATGTGTTAATACTCTTTAGTTAAATCCTCCCGAAGTCTGACGGCTAAGGTTTGCTTTCACCATGTAAAAGACAGAATGTAATCTTTCTTACAAACCCACCAACTCGGATTCGTTACTCACCTTAGATGTGCAGCAGCAATACATGCCACCCAATATTTTCCATGCCTCCTGAGAACGCTAGCAAAATTATTATCAAAATTGACAGTAAGAACGCATTCGAACACACACATAGCATTGAACGCGACGTTGTTTTGGGTGTAGGAACCGAAAAATTACCCACTCTGTATTTTTTTTTTGTCAAGTGTATGCATCGAAAAGCGATATTTTCTTTGCAAATAATATCATTTTATCACAATCAGGGATTCAGGAAGGTGACCCGCGCTGGGACCTCTCTCGTGTTCAATTCAGCAATACTAAACTGAATAACATTACTCACCTCTGGCCTCAATCTGTGGTACTCGGTTGATGGCGTAATAGGTGAGGACCTGGAATCCGTTGAAAGAGACATCCTTACCCTGATTTCGCGGTTAGCCACAATAGGTCCGCATATAAATACGGATAAATGTGAGTTGTTTGCTTGTAGCGACAGTGCTCGCCCATGTTTGACCCGGTTCCAATCTATCATACCCAGCCTCAGAGAACCAAATCTTAGGATTTTAACCATCAGAGTTCTCCAATTTCCTCCGAAGTCATGCCAGAGGTTTTGAAATCCCGAAAATCACTACTTTGCAGACCTTTGAGAGCCTCTTTGAATTTCCAGCACATCTCACCCTCATCCTATTAAGCTTGTTCTTCTTGACCCCTAAATTGACATATTTAATCCACACCTATCGAACTTGATTTTTTCATTCAAACTCTGCTGGAATCGACGAAACTATGAGACGGACCACCGAAAGTATCCTTAATGGTAACTTTTGATGGTAACCAGTGGGTCCAAGCAATTTTGCCGATACGTTATGGCGATCGGGATATCTGAATATGCGGTTATGCGATATTGGCAAAACTTACTGCCAATATTCTATCGATTAAAAGTACCAAGCTCCACATTCCCTTTGAAAGCGACGCACTTACTGCTTGGTCATCCATTCATTTTGACCATAACAATACAAATCCCCTGGTAAACAGTACGCCCGGAATATATATAGTTTATGTTTATTTATAATATACTATATATACTCAACGGGTTAATGTTTATATCATTCAAACTCTATGCTCTCAACTTTGTATATACATTTTCCTCTATCTATTATTGTATGTTACAACTATATAAGAAGATCATTACTCGTCTAAACAATTTACTTCAACTTCAATTACTCAAATAATTTAGTTTCAACTTCGAAAATATCCACTATTTTTAACCTTAGGGAGGTCGCACTGGGCTTTTAAAAGCTCATTACTTATTAAATTCTTTATATTCTTGTAATAAATGCACATGAATAATCCATATTCTCACTACCTTTCAAGTATATATTGAAGTTTGTGATTTGTGATCAGTTCGCGCGCAGCACTCATGAGATATGGACTTGTTAGCGTGCGCCAGGCTTTTCAAAGCCCCACGCGACCTTTTGTGTATACCAAAATTTCATTGTTTCCATATTGTTTATCTTAGTTTATTATATTTAGTGCTTCATAATATTATAGTTTTGGTTCTTATTTATTGGGAACATGGAAATTCAAATTACGGAATGGCTACAAGAACTCGATTCTGAATGTGACGAAGAAGTGCTTGGAGGAGAAGATGAATTAGGCTCACTATTCGAAAATCAGCCCTCTGATGAAATTTTTCATGAAGCAGAACCCGCAGAAGAAATCCTTCGTGATGTCGATTCGGAGCAGGATATGGCCAACGACGATAGATCATATAGTTCATTGGATGATGTCCATCTATTTTATCGCGCAAACCGTAATTATTATTTTTCATGTAAAAAGTTACGAAAAACTCAAGTACAAGTATTTTTGCAAGTGGATGCAAAAAAAATTCCCCAAGAAATGTTCCTGACAGGAGGGAAAATATAATCACCCATTTACCATGACCAAAAGGCTGAGCACAAAATGTATCTTCACCGATAGAAGCATGGAACTCACTTTTCTCTCCAGAAATGTTACAACACATTGTAGAATGCACAAATAAAAAATAGATGAAATTATACAAAATTTTCAACGAGAAAGAGATATTTCGCCTACATCTTTACTGTAAAGCAAAGCTGTTAGTGGTCTACTGTACATGATTGGCATTCACAAAATGCGTCACACGAATATTGATGATGTATGGAAATCAGATGGTACTGGGCTCAATATTTGTCGATCAGTTATGTCAGCTCAATGATTTAGAGCTGTTATGAGATGCATAAGATTTGATGACATTATTATTCTACAAAATCGAGTGATATCCGATAAATTAGCTGCGATACGAGAAATTATGGAAAAGTTTCAAGAATTCTCAAGAGCATTATTGTATCATTATTGAACACAACACCGTCAACGATATTTTGGAAGGATTCCGAGGAAGATGCTCTTTTAGACAATTCATCAAAAATAAACTAGCTAAGATGGATATTAAATATTAAATGCTTTAATTGATTCTTATATGTACTGCATATCTAACTTGGAGGTATATATAGTAATACAGCCACCAGGTCCTTTTAGTGTAAACACTTCCACTGTAGATTTGATGAAAAAGTTGATAATACCAATATCGGGAACCAGACGCAATGTAACCGTTGACAATTTTTTTTTCGTGCATTACTTTAGCTAAGGATCTTTTAACATATCATAGACCCTTGTAGGTACTCTTCGAAAAAAAATGTGTGTGTGTCAGCTTCGACGCGCCATTGGAGTTTACTCCTTATAACAACAAGGACAATCATAAAATAAATAGGATAAAAGAATGCATTTTTTATATTAGTTAAAGCATGCATGATACATTTATCTATATTAATTAGACATTATAATAGATGGCCGTTCAGGATATTTTACACCTTATTGGACCTTGCTGGTATAAATAATCATATTACATATGGATCAATAGAGATGAATCCACCAATGAAAAGAAAGAATTTATTAAAAACGCTAGCGTTAGCTTTGATTGAAGATCAAATAAAATTGCAAAGTACCGCATCAATCTTACCTCGAGAATTGAAACAAAGGACTTAAAATTTCACACCAAGGTCCCCAGATTCGGAGAAAATTGCACCTTCAGAATCTCGTCTAAGTCGTTGCCTATACTGTCCTGGTTGTTACGACAGAAAATTCGAGACAACTTTTCATTTTTGTATAGCTAATGTCTGTCCGAATCATACACGTACTATTTGTGAAGACTGCAAACCAATAAATTACATGCTTATTGTCTTGTTTGTGTTTAATTTATTTTAATTCTGTTTTCACCATTTTGATTTTGTGGTTTCTCTATAACTTAAAACTATGACATGAAAATGTCTTAAACGTTTTAAAATTATTTGATGATATTTATTTGCTAACGCTATGAATGACGATATTATTTAAATTTATAATAAATAACGATATTATTTTGTTAAAAGATTTTTTTCAATTAAGTAATATATTGATTTAAATTATTTTTTATTTAGTTTGTATATTTTTCAGTAGTCAAATAAAGCTATAAAAATATTTCAGATCTCAGAAACCATATATTTACTGAAAAATTAAAATTGAATTATTGAGCTTCCATAAGCAAAGCGCAACCACGTACATACACCTAAATAGCGCGGCCGCCGCAGAGTTAAATATAAATGCTAATAGAAACATTAAACCAATCTTTGTACAATTAAACTTCCATAGTTAATATTCATTCTAAATAAATACGCTGTAAGTGATAAAACCCCTAAAAAAAAAAATCTAAAATTGGTATCAAATTATTGGTCATTCATTTTACATTCGATTTCAGTCATTGATTGGCGACAGTGGATTTGTCGATTTTCTGCCATTTTTCTGTCATCAGATCAATGAAGTATAGTAAGTATATTAAGATTGTTAAAATCTCCTAAAGACAGGAAAATCCGCTGGAGATTCTCTACGTGAATGTCCTAATAACACACCTATATAATATTTGATGTCGAATTTTGGAACCAAAAATGAATGATTGATTTGTTGTTCGCAAATTATTATAAAAATTAAAATTGTATGTGGGTTCCATCCAATATATATTTACCAAAAAAAAATGTTTTCTTTCACACAGTATGGGAACCTTAGTGCAAGCGCGACTTGCGCTTGATAGGTTTTTTTTATTTGTTGTTTCTGTTCAAGTTTGCACTATGTTATTATTTGCACAAGTTTAACTCTTGCATGTGTGAACGCTTTTAAATGGACCAACAAAAAGTTGAAAAAAATAAGTTTCTTGTCTTGGGACCCATCTTAATTTTATATTTTGGTTTTTTCATATTACTTCTTAAGATATCGGCCATAATGCCACATAGTTTCTGTGACTGAATTTCCTCTACAGGAAATCAGTATATTTCTATAACGTATGGTCCTGGTCCATCTATTTACGACTCTGATCAGGTATTCAGTCCATCTAGTGTCAGGCTATCCAACACTACGATGTCCAGTTCCTTGATAGAAGGTTCTCGAGAACCTTCGATTTATGAGCGACATGGTCATTGCCACTTCAATTTACAGCTTCTGTGAGCTATGTCGGTCGCTCTCGTTTTTATGGGGATTTCACGTTTCAGATTTTATCTCGCAAAGAAACTTCGAGTGTAAGCTTTCCATCGCACTGGACTCTGAGCTTTTTTATCAGACTGTCATTAAGGGACCACGCTTGGCATCGCAATTGTCACTGGAAATGCGCACTATTCAAAGATTTTCGTTTTTAGGCACTGAGGTTTATTGGTTTTGAAGATGCTTTGTAATTTCCTGAACGCTGCCCAGCCGAGCTGAATTCTTCTTGTAAATATGTTGGGTATTAAACATAGTTATGTCGTGTTGTTCATGTTCATTTTGAAACTCCATTTTTGAGAAACTCTGATGGTCTCTAAGCATGCTACCTAAGTCATTCAGAAATTTCTCTATCAAGACCACATCATCAGTAAATCGAACATGAGTGACGATTTTTCTATTAATGTCGATAAAATATCCATTACAATTTAAGAGACGTAAAATGTCATCCAGTGCTGTAATAAAGTGTTTCAGAGATATGACATCTCTCCCTCTCTCTTTCTCACTCTTACACCTGTCTGCGTTTGGGCTGGTTTTGTGCTTTCATTTTGTAGTTGAATTTAACATAATTACTTTGTTTTGCGAATATCCCAGCACTACGATACAATAATAGTCAATATACAATAGCAAAAAATGTAGATCTGCCAGGGTTTAATTGTGTCAAAGGCTTTTTCGAAATGTACATATGTTGCGCATAGAGGCCGATTGTACTCATCAGTCTTTTGTGTAATTTGCTAAAGCACATAAATATGGTCCGCGATGCTGAAACCTTTTCGGAAACCAATTTGTTTAGGTGGCTAAGAGACATTAAATCTGCATAATTGAGCCGTTTTGTAACAACCCTCGAAAACAACTTATATATTCGAGAGCGTGATGAGTCTGTAATTTTTCAACAATGTGTTTTCATTTTTTGAAGAATGGCATCATCACACCCTTGATCTACGTATCAGGCATTACACCTTCGAATAGGATGGAATTAAAAAATCTTTGGAAGATTTTAAATACCGGTTTTCCACCTGCTTTCATAAGTTCAATCGTAATTCCGTCCTCATTTAGCCTTATTGATTTGAAGTAATTATTGATTTTCAATTGATTGAAGATCATCCTCATATCATACATTGACATCCGGAATGTCCTTTGTGTATGTTGAGTCAGCTTGGCTCGAAGATCTCTAGCCATGATGATAGCAGGCTTTTGTGTCGAAATATGACTTTCGATAGAAGTTTTCGTCCTTTTCTAAAATTTCTGGTTTCGACGAAACGTTTATGATTTTTGTATGCATACCATATATTATCGTCTTCGCTGGTCTTCACCTTTACTATTTGGCTTCGCCAAATAAATGCATTATTTACAAACTGTTTGGGGCCCTCTTTTAATTAGTCATCTCTTCAAGACGGTTTACACTATAGTGATGTATAACGTGCTTCACAGCAATCGACAGCTCTCAATCGAAACCTTTATAATTGGAAAAATTAGCTACGAGTACAATGTCTTATCTAGTCTTCGTACCAACAATATTAGAGTATCGTTAGAGAGCTTGTGACTTCGTCTGTTTTAGAGGCGGGTCGGGGAAACTTATTATAGAAGTTTCACCCGACGGCATGGACAGTTTCTACAATCCTGTTCTTTGCATCGTTCACAGTTTCACATGCACCTAAATGTTCTAAACGATTTTGGAGTTTAGTTGATAAGTTTTAATTATGCCAGTTATTAGACGAGTTGTAGAATTCATCTACCTTATGAAGTTTTTCAGAATGTTTACTGCCAATTACGGTTTAAGCCATATGCGGGCAATAGCCGGCTCATGAGCTGCATCCGGCCCTTTTAAGGTTTGATCCGGCCCGTGAAACATTTTGAAAAAATCATAACTGTTATCTATCGCTAAAAATTTTGAACATTACTTTAAAATGCACGTACTCTAACGCGGTCCGCGAACATATTTACACACTAAAGTTTGACCCACAACATGTTAAAGGTTACCCATACCCGGTTTAAGCGATAAAGATAGATTGACAGATATATAAAGGACAGACAGGCCATATAGCCTTTGTAATAGGACAGCCTTTGGGTACGTCATATCAAGAAATACTGTAATTTTCTTTTTCTTTATTTCATTTAATTTCTTTTCATTCTTCTTAATATTAGTGTGAAAGAAGAAAAATAATAGAAATCGTTCATATAGAAAACATTTATTACAATAAAATACTTTTATTACAAAAAATTTTTACAATATCTTAAAGCATTTTAGCCTTTGATCAAATATGTAGGTCGTTTTCTATTTATTGCGGTCTTCGTGAAGATCTTATCTGCTTTGCTGCTGGATCCAGGTAGTAAATCTAGAGACGCGCGCGTTGACGCCCGGGAAGCGAGCCAGAGCGCAAGATTCGCCCCACGAGCAGACGCCCACGACCACGCCGTTGTGGATGAGCGGGCCGCCGGAGTCGCCCTGGCACTGGTCGCGGCCGCCCACGTCCAGCCAGCCCGAGCACAACATGTTGTCCGTGACCGTTCGTCGTATTTCTGCGTAGCGGTTGCGGCAAGTGGTCTGGTTGATGGTCCAGATTTGGACGTGACGAAGTTGTTCAGACGCAGCACCTCCAGGCTATAAAAGGAATATTCTTTAGAATATAAAAGCTCATTCCTATTTTATTATATATATCGTTTCGAAAAAATAAAGCATTTGAAAAATTATTAGAATAAAATACAAAATACTGTAGCATATTTGTAATAAGTTATTAAATGTAAAAACACAATTGGTATTAGGTAATTCAAAAAAATAAAATATGAACGCTTACCGAAGTTCTGCCCCCATCCGATGGCCCACACCACTTGGTTGTCAGCCAGGTTGTAGTTGGTGCCAGCGATGGAGGCGGCGCGGACGTTGTTGTTGAAGCCCATGGTGGTCTGCGTACGCAGCACCGCGACATCGTTGTCGAAGGTCCAGCTGTTGTAGCTGGGGTGGTTGATTATCTGCCTGAGGTTGTGGACGACGCCGCCGCTATTGGCGTTGGTGGAGCCGACACGGGCACGCCATCTGTTAGCTGCGTCACCGCTGAAGTGGAAATAAAATGATTTATTAATTTAATGATGATAAAAAAACCATCGTAAAATCATACTGAATTAATTTCAGATCAAAAATGTTTTGAAAAAACCAATGTTTTAAATTACATAGAAATTTAACACAATTTACATTTAGAGAACTTTTCTATCGAAGAAATGAATAATACGTTTCCATTTCTTCTTATTATACAATATTATACAGGTTGTCTTGGTATCGAAGTCAGAAAATTCATTTGCATTAATGCAAACAAGTTAACAAAATAATGCTTTAGTGAAATTATTTTTTAGATTTTAACTCACTTTACCTTTTTAGAATACGGAATACCGATTTGGGGCCGCTCAGCTGGTGATCTTGTTACCTAATTGACCCATTGTTCAGCAATCGAGAGCAAAGAGGAAGCTCTGGTTGTGAGGCCAAACTTACAGCTGTATTTGGATACAGTGTATCCAAATACAGCAAAAGTGAAGTCTGGAGGGAAAACGCTTCTCTCAAAGCTTCCTTCCTTGTATCGCAAGCCCATGAATGTCGCATTTTTCCAGCTATATTTTGTTAATTCTGAATAACAATGTACTACAAATATAGGTAACATTCGTTGAAATGCGGATCATCATACCGTGGACGTATTATACTTCGGCTACACTAATATTTTTGGAATTTTTTCGGTAAGTGTCGAAAACAACTCGTGTCTGAAATCGAAACATGCTTTAAGGACGTTTCGAAATATATTAAACTTAAACTTGTCTTGTAGACTTAATCTTTATTCATTTAATCGCAGAAAGACATAAATTTATGTGTTTACTACGAAACGAAACAAATTTGTTTCCGTTCTTCTTTTCAGAAGCACGCCCATTAATACCATACCTAGTGTTGGAATCGTTGATGCCATATCAAAAAGCGTTCAGTTTTTTGTGTACGTGGAGAGCAAAGTTAAACTAATTTCTAACAGCTTGGAATGTTAAACAGAGCACGATAGTACTTCAAGCCGGGACATCGCCTATTACTTTACAAGATACAAATCCAACCATATTTAAAGTACTGTTCTCTCTGAGCCTATAGAGCACGTCCAACTCGAGCGTCTCGAATCATTGGTGACTGTAATATCCGGCCAGATAGAAGTGCCAATAAATGTAGAATCTTTGTGCGTGCTTTGTCGCATATACTATGTCGAATGCTCTGAAGAGTTATTCAAACTTATTTTTGCCGCTAAACATTCCAATCTTTGGAAATACCATTCTAATGATCTCAATGTCTAGAGTTTGATCACCATACGCTTCATGCGTATTTTTTTCCACATACAGTAACGGCTACCATCAAAAATTCTCGCAATCAACTGTGAACGAACTACGAACCTATAAAATGCGTCATCGCTTCTAATTAATGTTTATATTTCCGTATTCATTATATTTATGGCATGAGATTGAGGATCTTCACACACGTTATTCTTAAAAAGAAATTTGTTTCTAACTCAAATTACTAAATTATGATTGGCATATAATGCTACCGGTCAGTCACCAGTTTGTTACAAGTTAATAAAGATTAACCTAAAACTCAGAAATGGTTTTGTAATTTTTCTTGATTTTATTATATCCACAGCATCATGTACTTCGTATAAAAGTGTGGTTGTGAATTGATAAATTAGAAATTCTCGGATAAAGAATCTTGTTTTTAATTTATGTGATTTAAATCATCATTTTAATTTACGTATTATGCGCTATGTTTAACAATTTTTTTTTGGAGTTGTATAAAGTTTTCCTCGAAGATGTATATGTATTAGTTCAACAAAAACATGTAGTTCTTCACATTTAGAAAAATAATGGTCAGTGTTTGTTTCATAATGGTATAAGTAATAACAAGAAAACTCACATAGTGCAGTGGGCAGCCGTGAGCACAGCGGTGCTGGTGAGGATGCTGCCTCCGCAGGACTGCCAGTAGTTCACCAGGTTGTTGGAGAAGAGCAAGGACACTGCGTAGGGGTACTGGCCGATGTTGGTCACCGACCCACCCACGATACGCTGTATTCTCTTCGGCACAGCTACCCAAGAAATATAACGACAATATAAAAAGGATAGTAATTGATAAAAATTTAAATAAAAAACATATGGCGTAAAGGATCGATCGTTATGCGAAGAATAGACGATAAAGGTTTGCATTTACGTAACCCTAGTCGTGTAATATTTATTGAAATGATTTAGCAAATACGAAAATGCATTCTGCCTAAATGCTTTTCTGCTTTAATTTAACGGCGGATCAACTAATAATCATCGGATCGTATTAGCATCCATATGGATTACTATACCCATGCCGACTATATGTACAATAACATGTGTTGTATACCCACCGTTCAAAACTGTATTTATGCTCTTAGTATTTTAGATTATACTTATCAAGTTTGTTAGTATTGTTACTATACTCGTTTGGTAGAAACCTGGTGAGATTGCAAATTACACGAGATTTTGTGTGTTGATAGGAAAACCTGGATGCAGGAGTATGATTCCCGATTTGGCTCGTTTCATTTTTAAACTTTCTTTCTGAGTATAATTTAAAAGAACCATTTATGCTACGCTTATAGCTTTATTATTACATAGAGATGATACAGTCTCAAAATTACACAGTACTTCTTCTACTTCAAAACTAGCTGCCTTAACATGAAGATACTATCAGGAAATTAAATGTTTTGAATAACTTGACCTATTTATATATAGGTATAAAGATTCAAAAAATATTTTGTATGTAAAAAATATCAAAGTTAATATCGATGATTAGATGAGAAAAAGCTAAATGCAACCACAAATTAAAAATACATCCATAGTCATTATATATTTGGAAAAAAAAGTATCTGATTTCATTTACTTTCAAGATAATCTGTAGTTGGCATGAATTCAGAATTACAAAGCTATGTAAAATATTTAGTAAAGACAAATTGAGATAAAGAAACACTGGATTATTTATAGTGTTGTAAATTTCGATTATAAAAGAAAAAGATATAGGTAGCTCAAATTCAAATTTCGCTTCACATTTTAATACGAGCAAAATTGAAATAATCTATTTCACTTTAAAATGGATGTACAACAAAAACATTTATATATTATTATTTCTTATTATTGCAAATAGTGATTAAAATCAAAATAATTTTTTAATCAAATCATTTCCAGCAACTGTTTTTAATAATTATATATGACTAATTGATGCACTCTTGGATGACTTCAGTACCCGGAAAAAGAAATAGCCGCGCTTTGACAGCTCTTATGCAAAAAAAAAGGTTGGGCAGTGAAAAATTTAATTAAAGAGAATATGCTAATTATGTTCAAGAACATCCAACGTAAAATGAATATTGCATAGAAAAGTGCGAGTTAGGACATTGTATGTGAAATTACGAAATATATGATACGTACATATGTGCGAGAGACGAAGACCAAATATTTTACAATAACATTTTTTTGTTCAGAAAAGCAAAACCACAATGAGTTGCACTCACCCGAAGTGGTGGCCAGTACGAGGGCCACTACAAATGCTAAAGTCAGTACCTTCATGGTGCTTCTCCAACAATTACTGTCTGTAGACTCTTGATGGGCCTATTTATATTTCAATTTTCAAGAATTATCAAAATTGCTATCACTGATAAACGGTAACGTGCATGCAATAAAACCAAAAATCTTTGAATTCTTTATTTTTATCTATCAACTGATTAATATCTGATGGTCGTTATTATAAAAATAATATGAAGTACGAGCAAAGTGTGAACTTTCATCAATTGAAGTGTGCTGTAGTATGAAAATAATTATACACTTATAAAACATAATTATAAAACACTAAAATGATTTTATAAATGTTTTGGGAGAAAGTATTAAAACAAATGAAAATTTGTGACACAAAACGTTAGTATGCGATATGTTTAAAAGTTATCTCATCATATTGTAATAAAAAAAGCCGATGAAAACTAAAATACAATAAAAGCCATACACTTTTAAATAAAACAAACGACCACATAGGTACATAAATTTGGAGTCTTCGTCATAAAAATATTCCTAAACTGATATGGAAACAAATTAATATTTATTATATTTTAAAAAATATGTAAAAATAACAATAATTAATGTGTTAATAAGAAAACAGATCATTAAGACTTTCATGTTCTATATTAATTTAATATAGTTGGAGGAACCGCAACACAAAATAAACTAAGAATAATATCTTCAATTATCAACATTTGATTATCATTAATGCGCTCTGTTACGTATTTTATTAATACATAATAGAACGCATTTAGGCTATTTGTATTTTCATGACATCCGACAAATTCACTTCAAAATCAAGTGGTTCATATAATATACCTATATATTAATTTAAATTGAGGTACTATTCGTTTTCGTGTATGCTGTATGTTACTACGTTTAGGATCAACAATTTCGAAAAGGCTCTGGTCACTCTAACGATAACATACTAGCGATTTTTTCATTAACAATTATCGATTTCAATTTCAAGCTCGGTGTGATTATTTAAGGCATTTTTGTCAATGGTGTGTTAATTCATTTTTCTTTAATTAAATATTGGACAAGTCAATGATCCTAATCAAATTTTCTAATATTGTGTCAAACTTTAATAACGAAGTTTCAGTTAGACACATTGTTCCAAAATATTATAAATAATAAATACTTGGTTGAATAATGAATATAAACCTATTTTAATTAATGCATCTACCCATTAGCATACGGTCCCAGTGCTCTTATCTATAAACTCGGCTTGCGACACCGCCGCATTTTGTTGATAAACATCGTAAATATCGAAAATTATCTAAGCTCTAATGTGATTATGGTTTTTAAGTATTAAAATTTTGGAAAAAGAACATTTAATTCCTTTATCAAAAGAAAAATGTTTTATGACATTTGATAAATTCAAAACCCCAATAACGTCAAACATTACTTAATCATCGTCAAAATTCAATGAACGTCTTAGTCTTGACTGCGTGTCTGGAAATTCCAAATCGAATACAAAATCTACCTTTTGAGGTATTAATCGTAACTTCAGTTATAAATGAAACAATACTAGTCTATTATAATATCTACATAACAATTCAAAAATTAATTGTAAAATATGTTAAAATTTGTTATAAATACAATTCATAATAATTTAATAAGACTACTACATATAATAATTTACTAAGTCTTTAAATGTTAATCAAAGGAAATTTACCTCAACTGTGCAATTTTACCTTTCTACTTTCACTAATGTGTGGTATTTGGATCCCAATAACGATTCCACTTAAAACAATAAATTTATTCTTAAGAATAAAATCCTCTCCGAGGTGAAATGCTAATGGAAGTGTGTGTTTTGTGTTTTTGACATTAATAATTGAAACAGTAAAATTTACCGAGAGTTGCGATAAATTCAGTATAACGTGAAGAACTTAATAGTTAATAAATTATGTGACATAAAACAGCAACTATTTCAAATTTGAACGTTTGTATTTAATGCTATAATTGAAAATGTTTCATAATCTATCTATAGGAATTGTTAATTCTAATGAAAAGGAATATATTTGTAAAACTGCAACATTTATTTGAAATTTTAATAAAACAATAAGTATTTATGAACACCAAAGGCAAATTATTCGAAACGCCCATTCATTATCAGTAAAATTATACATTCCGCTTACAAGCATATATTGTTTCTACATTTATGTACGGTAGTGGAAGTTTGGGTATGGCAAAAGAGAAATGAAAGTATAATCAATGCATTGGAAATGCAATCGCTGAGCAGTATGTATGAGATGTCTTTGAACGATAGATGGAAAAACAGCTTTGTCAGAGAACGGTGTACTTCGAAAGAAGATGTAGTGACTAGAATAGAAAATGGTATGTTGCGGTGATTTGGCTATCTAGAAAGGATGAATGAAAGTTAATTGACACAAAAGACCTATAGAGCGAATGGACACGTGTAATAGAAGGGTCGGCAAGGGTCGCCCTTGAAAATCTGAGGCAAACCAAATTGATGGAGTATAAATAAAGGGCCAAATTTAGGCAATCAAAATCGTCGAGTTTGCATAAAATGGTTGATGAATGACAGCAAAGCAAGAAAGATATGGAAATATCGTATCGTGTGAAAATCTGTACCTACCCTCCCCTTCTGGGAAATAGGCGTAAGTTAATAATTGTTTCTATTTATAAACTTCATCGAAAACCGTTTAGAATATTTCATTTTTTTATTAGAAATAGCAAACAATAATAAGTTTTCAAAGATTTCTTGAAGTGTATGTAACTTAGAAACACTCAATTGAATACTGTACATTTGTAAAAATTGAGGTAACTAAACGTTAGGGTGTCTACAAAAGACTATAGACCATTAGGTTTGTGGTAATATTCTACATTATATGTGGTTTTTGGAAATAAAGCGTTCTATCTACACACATAAATTATGTGCATATTCATACAACACACTTCCTGTCGCATCGGACAACAAGCAAACATATAGTCTCTAATAGACCTAGTATTCCAGTTCTCAAATTCGAGATCTCGGAGTAAAAAAAGACAGTAAACTTAAATTTACTAATGATATTAAAAATTCTATGAGGTAAGCAACGCGAATGCTAGTATTTCCCAGTCGAGTGCCCTGTGACTTTATGTAAACAAAGAACAACATAGATAATAACTGTACGATGCCTTAATCCGCAGCCATTTATAATTTGCTTCTGTTATTTGGAATACCGGCTGTAGCGTTGCTTCTCAAAGAATAGAAAGTATGCAAAGGGCTTTTACGCGTCATTTGACCTATGTAACCTATGACCTATTTCGTAATCACGTATAAAGGATCCTATGAACGAAGACTGTTTGTTTTTAACGAGATAGCTCTCAGTAATTACAGAAAAGTTGCCGACATCTTATTTTCAAACAAAATTTAAATGGTAACGTTATTGGAAGTTAAATATTAAACTCTATTAAGATAATATTTGTAAAGTAGTAACAGTGAATATTTATTTGTAAAACAAGATCCACTGATACTAATTTACAAACTGTTTATTAATGAGTATGAATGACCGCATACATGTAGATGTTGTATACACCGATATACGTAATGCCTTAGATAAAGTGTATCATGATATACTAATGGAGAAAATCGTATTTAATAGAATACTTGATAACCTCTTATGGTAGTTCCAATCATATGTTTCAAATAAGACACAAAATGTTATTATAAACGAGCTCTCGTCTAGTATGATTACTGTGACATCAGATGTACACTATGGTTCAATACTGGGACCATTACTATTTATATTATTTAACAATAACATCCACCAATGTTTTGAAAATTATCACTTCTCGCTCTACGCAGAGAATCTTAAACACTATCGTAACATTTTTTGTTAAGTTGACTCCATAAAATTTCAAGATCTAGATCAATTATTATATGTACCGTTAATAAGCCTCAATTGAATATTAACAAGTGTAAACTCATCACTTTTATTAAAAAGACAATTGCATCCAATCCAATTATTATTTAAATAATATTTTACTTTAAAAAGTATCTACAATTAAGGATCTAGGCATACTCCTAGATTCCAAATTACATCTGGACATTCATGTAGATTCAATAACTAATAAAGTTTACCAACTATTCGGGTTTGTGGTGAGGAGTTGTGTTAAATTTAAAAGTCTCTTTAGTTCTTTGCAATTTTTCAAATTATTGATAGGGCCACAATAGAAATATGCTAGCTCGATTTGGAATCCATACTGCATGAAATATATTGATAAAATTGAGTCATTTCAACGTAAATTTTCTGTCAATTATAAATGTTGCAAATTACATGCTTCTTACATATCACTAATAAATAAATACTCTCTAAGTATCCCGCGAATGAAACGTATTTTTCTCGATACAATACTTTTATTTAATATTTGTAGCAACAAAGCCGACTATAGTCCTCTGAGTCGACTAATGCAATACCATGTTCCACGCAGCCTCATTCACTATCACAGTGAACGTCATTACTACCCCTTTCTGCCTCAAAGTTAAAAAACTAAAGCGGGTGAACGAGCTCCTATACCTAGAATAATGAACATAGATGATGAGCATTGTCATCATCTATGTTCATTATTCTAGGTATAGGAGCTCGAACGGAAGTTTCGTTCGTTTCATCATCGAACGAAACTTATAAAATTATCACAACAAAATGTAAATGATTATTGTATTTATTAATAAACTAGGTCTGTTGTTTCAAATTATTTAATTAAATACAGCTTTATATTAAATTGTTCGTGTACTTGTGGATAACGCCACTGGTTACAGTGAAACAATTCTATGTAAAAATACCTTAATATAAAACTTTAATATTGTAACTTTTTTTATCCTATATAAAGTGAAAAAAATATCTGTTCTACATAAGTACTCACGTAAACGTATAAGCAAAATATTCCTTCTGCTACCATACAGGATCAACGTAGGCATAGGTTGATGCTGTAGACTTTATAGTATCATCCCATTGCTAGATCTTTTACAACCTACAATGATGTCGATAGCAGTATACCTAGTTTAGATATTTTTAACGATTCCACAAACTTGCATAAAAAAGAAGATGTTGGAACATATTTTTAAAGATAAACAACTCTCAAAATCTATTAGTATAACGTGGATGTAATTTAAATATTTTATTTTGGGGATTGATCTCGTGTACATTTTAGTCTTATTCTAAGTTTCTTGATCTTACGGTGAATTTTGGGTACACTGGTAAAAGGCAAACATACGTTATCTTTACCGTCAGATACAGATACTCTGCATTTACGTACATGCCTTACTGTTAGTGTGCTACTTATAATAAAATAAATACAAAGTGTTGTTATAGATTTTTGACCGCACGTATACAATCGATGACTTCGTGCCCGCCTCTGACAATTGTTACATTGATACTGACTGAATTTAACGCATTCATTTTATTTTTGTCAACGACCTTTATCCAGAAAACAACATCGTTCCTTATTTTATATCGTTACTTTATTTATAAATACAAACTTATTTTCTTAACAATATTTTTCGTTAGCCATCTTTCGTGTTATCCTAATATAATAAATATATTTTTTTCTAACTCATATTATTCTATTCATCATTTTTTTATTTATATGATAAAAATACTTATCGTTATTTACAACGTATCAAAAATGCAATATTATTAAATTAACATGTTAGTTTGGTGGCACTGCATTACCCAATATACCCAAATGACGACCCATGTCAAATGGCGTGAGTCCTCATTTAGACATACCACAAATTCGATAAAAAGTAAAGTTTTTTTTTCAGAATTTTTTGAAAATTTCGCTTTCGGTCTCCTATATCGGGAAGAAAAGTGCTACATTCTCTCCAGGCTCACATCGGGATGGAAACTTCACTTTCCGTCCCTGATAAAATATTCCCGCCCGCGCGACTAAGTCAACTTATGGGTGGAAGTAATATCGAGCACGAATAGCGAACTCTCCATCTCAATGTGAGCCTGGAGAAAATGTAGCATTTTTCTCCCCGATATAGAAATTTTAGTCCAAAAAAAAATTATGTGATCTCCTCAGAACAAAAGTAGTCCTCAGATGCCACCTTCACTCGCAAACAATCCCCGGTCGGGAATGCTTTGCTTTTCTGCTTAGATGCTTAATAATATACCATTATAAGATGAAATTTGTATCGTTATGTTTTTATTTATTTCTTCTATCCTTGCATGATGCCGAAACAAATTCATATTGAAATTGACCATTTTAATCTTGATAAATCTTTATGATGGATCTAAAAACGAAAGTCGAGGATTGATGAAACATTATTATGAAGAAAGATAAGATTAGGCTAACGGCTCTAGACAAATCTGTTATAGGCGTTAATCAAACTTAACTTCAAAAAGTGGCGGTGGAGTAGGAAAAATGGAATAAAGATGAATATAAAAGAAAAGAACGCTTAAGCAATTCGTAAGAGTGTAAAGGTTAATGTTCATAAATATATTGATGACGCAGTGAGAATACTAGTCTTTGAGTTGATGTTACATGTCTATCTAGGCGGTGTTTTATGTATAAAAACAAAGAGTTCCAGTATGTTTACCAATTCAACTAATTACGAAAAAGGAGTTACTTGTTTTAAAAAACCTTGTATTTAGAAAAATATTACATGAATCAGAAATGTCTACGTTGAGGAATCTTGTTATAATAGATACGTCTATTATATGGAATTTCATTTGAATCTTCATGTCTTCTTTCGTTTATCATTCTAAAAAGTGGAGATTCTATAACAATTTACAATCTTCTATCGAATTCGAAAACTACATGAATGCTATTATCTTGAGATGATGTGCTTTATACATTTTTTCTAACTTTTAGGTGTCCGAAATTTTAAGTAGGACAAAAATCATATTTTTATTTTAATTTTCCTCGTCTAAAAAGCTATAAAAATAGATAGAGGCTAGCAATATATTGAAATGTATATTATATAACCCACACCCTCACTTTTGAGCTCATTAGGCTATAGCCCTTAGCCTCCTGGTCAATATTAACAATATCCCAAACGAAAGTCAAATAATTTTGCACTAAATATTTCAATTCTATGAAAATATTTGTAATAAAAAAAGTGCTTTACCCTGCCGCCATGTCATTAACCAAGACTTGTTAGTATTCTTACTTAATGATGGGAAGTAGTTTTGCAAGGCTTGTCAAGTAAAAACTTGATTTGCCATTTTGGCACTAAAGACTTCACTAATAAGATACGAAGGAGGTACTCATCCCGTCCCACTCCGCCGAGCTGTAGGCCAAATACGGCGTTTTCCACTGATATTGACCAAGAATAGATGCGAAATGTACCAACACTTCGCATCGGGCAGTGATCTAACCCGAATGGACCATCAGCGGAGAACTTATAATTGCCAGGATGTTAGATCGGTAAAAGATCCAATAGATAAGAGGATGTGTTGCCTTGATGACGATAACAACTACTTCAGACCATGATCTAAAGGAAAGTTCTGTAGATTTCCACAAGATAGATAGTGCGTGGTCTGAGCCACACGACGTAATATGCATTGAAGTCACCTAAAACCACAACCACACGGAGAGGATCTGCTCGACCATGACCGCCATTTAAATCCAATAAAGGAGTATGCATTTATAGTGACGCGCTGTATTATATTACATAAGTTATATTAAGTAATCAAACTTCGAAACTCCAAAAAGGCACATTAAACGATTGGTAACAATGGAAATAATATTGAACACCGTATACATTGAAAGCTTATATTATCTGCGTTAAAAATAAAACATCTAGATACGAAAATGAAACAGAAGTTCAGGTTTTTAACAAACGATGCGCGAATATGTTTCACAGAAATATAATATAAAACAACTTCTGTATTCTTAATACTCGATTTTGCACCCCATCTAATTTACGGATTGTGTGTAAAAATTGATTTTTAGGGACATAACTTTAAAATTTTGTAACAGCATACATTTTCTATGTGCGTTAATTTTGTTTATAAAAATAGATTCGAAATTGACTATTATTTGCAAAATAACTGGGAGAAGTGGTTAAAATACTTGGAAATGTGTAATGTAGGCGTATTGGAGAAATAAAGAATTACTTACGAATTTCAATAATATTAACCTAGATTCAAGCGCTGCTGTTAATCACCTCATTGATGACGAGCGCTTAGGAATATGAATGTTAGCTGGCAGCTGAAGTAATTGAAAGCAAAAATTATTGAAAGCACGGATATGAAAATAAGAGCTGATTTTATTTCATTACAGCCAAATAAAATCTTTTGAAGACATTAAAATATCTGGATGTAACGTTTTTTCGTAACACTCAAGTAAAAGTACGCTCTTAATCAATTAAAATATTGATCATTTGTAAAAAATAAATCTTTTATTTTAAATTACGGGAAATGAAAAGTAGGCAAACATCGTTGATTTAAACTGAAATTAAAATATAAGATTCGTTAAGAAAGATTCATAGCCGTTTATTTGGACACGTACTTGAATTTTTCTATCAATATTTTATATGTCCTACCGGTGCTTAAGTACATACGAGTGTTAACAGAAACGGGTATAAGAACATGACGCCGTCACTTCCATGATTTATGAAATTACAGGTAATAAAATGTTGTATGTAAAAATTGCAAACGTATTCTGACAATAACTGAAGGAAAGCACTGGCATCTCTTGATTGTATAGAAGCTAGAAAATGGTGCTGTCCATGTCCAGACGTGAAGTAGACAACACGCACACTAAACCGTAGAGGAGGCTAGCGGTAGGACTTTTGGAACTTATTCATTGGGATGATTTTCGGATCTATGGAGGGTGTATTAATTAGTGGTATCAGTTATTTTTGAACATTTTTTAATAAGTATTGGAAAGATATTGTAAATGAATTTTAAAAATGTGAGGACTAAGACGAAAGTAAATCAAATATCAAAATTTTAAATTTGACATAGCAATGTAGTCAAACAATTTAAAAATAACAATTATTTAAAATGGCGAGAGGATTATTGAAGGAAATTTGAAAGATGACATCAAACTAGTAATCATTCCCGATCAAACAAAACAATAGTAAGAGAATAATGGTTTGAACGAGAGAATGAAACGTTTGATGTGTCATATTTAAAGCTAAAATTATATTTTTACAGTATTATATTGTGAAATATCATGTTATTAAAATTCATCAATTTCACATTTATGTCAATATTTACTCAATTTAGTTCATTATTAACAATAAACAATTACTCAATAAACAACTACTAATAGACAAGTACTCAATTAATTATTTGTTTCAAATGAAAAATAATACACATATTTTATATGATAAACCTTTATTAGTATTTTTATTACGAAAAAGATGTTGTTATGACGTCACCACGATATCATCAAGTATCTTTGTTTTTGAATAAATGTGTGCATCTTTTGCTGTTATTGAGGTTTTCGTAAGCATACTATCTGCTTTGCTGCTGGATCCAGGTAGTAAATCTAGAGACGCGCGCGTTGACGCCCGGATAGCGAGCCAGAGCGCAAGATTCGCCCCACGAGCAGACGCCCACGACCACGCCGTTGTGGATGAGCGGGCCGCCGGAGTCGCCCTGGCACTGGTCGCGGCCGCCCACGTCCAGCCAGCCCGAGCACAACATGTTGTCCGTGACCGTTCGTCGTATTTCTGCGTAGCGGTTGCGGCAAGTGGTCTGGTTGATGGTCCAGATTTGGACGTGACGAAGTTGTTCAGACGCAGCACCTCCGGGCTATAAAAGAATATTTTCATTCTATTATTTTTTTCATCATTCTATTATTTCATTCAATTTTTAGAATACGGTCTTGGCTGAGAGCGAATACAGAAATATATTTCTACTTTATTCAAAAATATCGATTCAATAGTCCATTATTTACCATTTTTACAGATTAACATTAAAAAAACGGTAATTATTTAAAAAGGTGACTAGATTTTGGTGTTGATCGATTGGGCAGTCTAAGATTTTTTTTTAAAATTTTAGAAAATTAAATTTTTAAAATTCTTCAAACTTTACCGTTCAGAATCAATTCAAAGTTTCAGAAAATATAAGTTGAGTAGACCTCTTTCAGATGTCGCAAACTGCGTTCCGATCGTGCACGGACATACATTTTTTTCAATTTTCGTGACTAAATGTTTAAAGAAGTACAGTGTACAACAACGTAACTGTAAGAAATTATTATATATGACATCAAACGCTTACCGAAGTTCTGCCCCATCCGATGGCCCACACCACTTGGTTGTCAGCCAGGTTGTAGTTGGTGCCGGCGATGGAGGCGGCGCGGACGTTGTTGTTGAAGCCCATGGTGGTCTGCGTACGCAGCACCGCGACATCGTTGTCGAAGGTCCAGCTGTTGTAGCTGGGGTGGTTGATTATCTGCCTGAGGTTGTGGACGACGCCGCCGCTATTGGCGTTGGTGGAGCCGACACGGGCACGCCATCTGTTAGCTGCGTCACCGCTGTAGGGGGAATAAAATTATAGAAAAACCTTCTATGTGAACCAACGTCTAAAATTGTGTGAAAATTGAACATAACAAATATAAATCAGATTTTTTTTTAGTGCCATAAAAGAAATGAATAATATATTTCTACTACTTTTTATTTCACATTCTCTTTGAAATTTCAGTGAAAGTAGCGAATACGTATTGTTATTGAAGTTAAAAAATATATTACTTTAAATATGCGCAGAAAACAAAATAATTCCTTATTAACAATAATTAATTGTTAATAACAAACACGTTGGAAACACTTCGTTACTTTTTGAAATCCCGTTAAAATGTACCATCGTATATCGAATGAATGTACATATTCCGACATTTTATTTCATAATGATAATGACATTTTAAGGCTGTCGGCACATAATACTAATAAAAAAAAAATCGTGAGAATAAGTGTTGGAAAATATCATATTTTTTATGTATTTATTACCTTACTTAAAAGAAATGAAGGATAGAACGATTTGTTTGTTTATTACAAATATATTTCTTTAGGTTTCAATTAAATGTATAACGAATGATTTAATTGCTATTTTTCAAATATTTTGTCAAAGACATCTTTTGAACTAAGCAAATTCATTTGAACAGGGCTTGCGGCGTTTGATACAGTTTTTTTCTATTAGTCTAAAAATATGTAGATTTTAAAATTGATTGGGCAGTGTATGGTCTAAAAGTTATTTCTATTTTTTTTATTTCACCAACGATATCGTTTGAGAATTAAATCGAGTTCATTGAAACTTGCAATAATGAACCCGGATGTTTAGGCGTAAAAATTAATTTATTATTATTAACAAACTGAAATTTATTGATTTTAATTAATAATGTTTTGGTAGAGCCATTCTTTGGTCAACTTGGCTGCAGCACGTAAATGGCCGTGGTAATAATACCACACTCTCACAGAATACAGGCATGAAATAACAGTTTCGTTGTTATATTTTGTCAAGTGAATGACAGTTACGGTGGTCCACTTCCCTCCATTACCACACAACATTCCCCAGCAGCCCCTCTCCTCACCATCAGCCCACTCATTCCCCCATAAGATACGCTATTCCTACCCAAGAATCGGACAAATTTCTGTGACTGACTCCTCCGGACTCGCAAAAGTCCATGGGCAACGGTGACCATCTTATACTCTGTGGATCGCATACTCGTTTGCCCTAGATTCCTTAAAATCTACATGATCGACTGTTGACGCCACATACACATATCCCTCATCCTTCTGAAAATGGTCAGAAATACTTAAACAAAATCTCGATATTCAAAAACGAATTTGAATTTTTTTTTCTTGGAAACTACCACGTAGGTTTTATGTTTGCGAAGATATTGAACAGATCTATGTAAGATTTACGCGCTTAGAGAAATGAACAATAATTAATTGTTGTAAGAAACGATGTTGTATGAAATAAAATTGAAACCCACATAGTGCAGTGGGCAGCCGTGAGCACAGCGGTGCTGGTGAGGATGCTGCCTCCGCAGGACTGCCAGTAGTTCACCAGGTTGTTGGAGAAGAGCAAGGACACTGCGTAGGGGTACTGGCCGATGTTGGTCACCGACCCGCCCACGATACGCTGGATTCTCTTCGGCACAGCTATGAAAATATGTATTTTACTAAGATTCGTGCTTTGTGATTCGTTATGTCATTCTGTGAACTTTTCAACTGTTATGCAAAAAAGATAATATTACGTTAATAAAAAGAATTACACGATAACAACAGCCCTGATTTCTGCCACACATACCGGTATATCTAGTATTATAATAGTCTGTGAGGTTTCATCGTCATTATATTTCAATATTCATTCTTTTTTCATTGCAGTAATTGTTTCCAAAATTTGTTGAATGCAAATATTTATTGCAGTAATAATTATATAATTCAACATTTTTTTATATTATAAACTGTACTCTAAACTAAAAATACATACGACCTGGTATTCATAAATCAATAAAGATTATTTTGAAGTTTTAATTAATCGAATGAGGTATAAATTTTAAAAAAGCAATACAGTGAACATTTCTATTTAATGTTTTATTTTTTATTAAACTTAGGTCAATTTCTCAAAAGTGTAGGCAGAAGCAACAGATTACACGTCGACGTCAGTCAAGCGTCCCATGTTAGGTCGACGGTTTGGTGCACTTTAAATTTCAACTTTCTTTAGTATGCCACCAATCTGATATGCATAAAATTTTCTAGGGCGTCCTTGACCAATCCTTTTACAATACGTATTCTCTTTGTAGATAACCTTCGTCATTCTACTATCATTCAGAACGTTTGATAATTATTTTCTCACAAAATCCTAGATTATATAGATGGCACACAATACTAGATACCAAGATAAAGATTTTATATATTGGCATCGAATATATGAGCGTGCTTAAAGGAGGTCGTGTTGTATGATTTTGGAAAATATTCAATTCTATTCAGTTGAAGGGATCACTTTTCTAAATAAGATTAACGTCTCGCAAGTCTCATTGAGCTTAGAGCACCCCCACATCATCTTGGTGGTATTGGTTGAATTTACAATTTTGATTGGCCAATTGTCCCGCACGAGCTACGCCACCGCGTAACGACGTAGCGACTGATTTGATCTACGAGATGCCTCATTGTGGAGTCCATTTCAAAGGGCAAAAAATACGAAAGGACATGCACCAGTAGAGAGTGATCAACTCTATATCTTTTCGTTCAACTCAATACTTCGGATGAAAAAGATACATATGACAAATATGGTTTTCACTCATACACGCCTGACACGCGTTCAACGACTTGCGACCTTTTTTCTTGTTTGTGACACATCCATTATAAATCGCTACCGTATGCCGTACGATCCGATTCGGGACACGTTGTTTTAAAAGACTGCGAGTATACGTGTACGCGAGTATACGCGAGAAATAAAAATTACAAAAAAAAAATGTTAAAGAAAAAGTTTCTGCTTGGAAAGGCAATCACCAGTTGAACTCACCCGAAGTGGTGGCCAGGGCCAGGGCCACTAAAAATGCTAAAGTCAGTACCTTCATGATGCTTCTCCAACAATTACTGTTCGTACACTCCCGATAGATCTATTTATATTCGATTTTTTTTTTGAGTTATCAAAATTGCTATCATAGATAAGCAATAAGTGATATGTAATGAAATCCAAAAACAGGCTGGAGTCTTTATTTTAATCTATCAACTGATTATTATCTCATTTTCATTATCGTAAAAATTAAATTGAAAATTAGCTAAGTGCAATCTTGACTCATGTTTGTAGTGTTCCGTTGTGCATTAATAAAAATCAACATAAAAAACTGTATTCCTAAGTTGATTTAAAAAAAAATTCGCATTGGGAAAAAAATATTTTTTAAGTTTGAGAAATGAAAGGTTGATAGGCGACGTGTCTAAAAATTGTTTCATAATATTTTTATAGGTAGTTCTTCTGTTCAGAACTATGACGATATTCTGAACAGATCTATTATATGTATCGACAGCCGCATCGTACCAAAACCAGGTTAATTAACGGGCCTTCCTTCGTTATCGCGACAAATTGCAATAATAAGCATGACTATTAAAACAAAATAAGCGAATTCACGAATGTGGAGCCTCCGCATCTTTATAAAATAGCCTTACTCTGATGTTCATGAAAAATCAACTTTTTGAACGATTTCAAAATAATGTGAAAGTAACCTTCAATAGGATCGCTTATTATAAAAAACAACAACATCACAAACTTATGATATTTGATCAATATAAGAATAGAAGAACAATAACGCAGAGAGAATTTGCAAAACCGTGAAAGACTCTTGAAATATTTCGTACAGTAAGTAGTTCTTTGGTGTTTTTGGAAGTCGACCGATAAATATCAATGCAGGTATGTTATCATAAATTTGAAACAAAGCTATATTTATGAATTAGACATGTTTTTGAAAAACTTATTTAGATCGATAATTAAAGAGGTATGAATACGACTTTTTTTAATATTAGTTAAACATGGGAATTAAATTAATATTTTCAAATATTTTTTATTATCATCTGGCATCTGCTTAATTATCTTTCGTATAGTGTACATGAATTTATGATAATTATAAATTTGTTGCTGTCTGATTTTCTATACTTTTTTAAGTGCAATATAATTTTTTTACTCAATACTTTAAATATCGATTAGGTTATAGCCTGCGCGGCATATTATCTAAAAATACGACATCCGACACCTCTGTTCTTGATAATCATCGTAAATACCAAACATTATCTTAGCTTTAATGTGATTATGGGTTTTATGGATTAAAATTTTGAAAATACGATATTTAATTCCATTATCGAGAAAATTTTTTACACCATTCGATAAGGTAGAATTCGGATAGAGTCAAGCATTAATGTATCACAATCAAAATGCAGTGAACGTCTCTTTTAGACTGCGTGCTTGAAATTCCCAAATAAAATACAAAAAAGCATTTTATGAGGCTTAAATTGGACTGCCTATTATAAAGCAAGGCATTTAAAACCTCTCTACAGTCAATCAAAGAAGGTCAATTGGAAAACCTTTTAAACCTATAAATTCAATTCAATTCAAAGTAATTGAGTATTATTAAAAATCACTGATTTTCGTGATTTCAATGAAAAGAGATGTATCTCAGTTATGCAATTATTTTTTTTTTACTTTGACAAACGTATGGTGTTGCATACAATGCACTATTCCATTGATGGCTGTTCTCCCTGAGGACTGAAATATCCCCGAATCGGAATATTAATGCAAGTGTGTCGGTGTTTGCTTTTGTATCAAAAAAAGTGATACAGTTAAGTTTACTGAGTGTCGCGATAAAGTCAGTGAAACGTGAACAACCAAGTGACACAATACTTAAGTGACACAAAGTGACAGCGATTTTAAATTTCACCATTCCGACTATTATTTTATAATAGCATAGTGAAGATAGAACAGAATCTTGTTTAATGAAATTGTTAACCAATTCTTAGCTAAAGAATGTATTTATATAACTGCAATAAAAAGCTATTACATTTAAAACATTTATAACGTATTTCGGTATTTACAAGGACTCGCATGCAATTTGTTCCATGTGTAATAATTACCCACAAAGTTATTTTTACTATCGAAACTTTCATGTTAATTACATTCCATTAGTGTCATAATTAACGATTAAAAGCTGTTTCGTTTTAAAATATACGTTTTTTTATTGCAATTAAGCAACAGTAATTGAGAAGTTACATGTTGCACACACACACACACGAGACATACACCTCAAAAAAAACATATATAGATTTTTTTGTTGCCACAGACACGTGATTAAATTTAGTATCAGGTCGTATTCGAAAGCTTGTGATCTTCGCGAGAAATGCGCGACTTTTCTAAATGAGAAGTTTTGCACGTAATATCGAAGACCCAAACGAGTCCAAGTTTAGTTCGTGAGACAACAAATGACCTAATGTTTGTAAGAAATCGTTAATATATTCGTTCATCGTCAGAGATTTCATGTGATTTACGCAATATTGTTTTTAAAAAGGTAAATTTAAGATGGATCCGTATTTTATTACTTTAAGTGAGCAAATCTTGTACATACATAAATGCATATATGAGTATCTCGAAAATTGTATAGCTGTCTTCTCTCGAAAAACGGTACAAGTTTTCTAAGGATTTTTTTTTATTGGAACGAACTTTCTTATCGCACGTTACACTCGGGCGCTCGGCAAAAAAGTGTAACCGCAACGAAGAATGCTGACCGCTGTATACAGCGGTCAGCATTCTTCGTTACATTAACACTATAGTGTTTGCTAGGCTTCTGTGTATTTCTCGCTTTCTCTGTCTCTCTCTCTCATATTCTCATAAATCTATTGCTTCTTAGTGTATACTTCTCCGTCTCTCTGTCTCGTTGAATTCGTTTTTTTAGAATTTTAATAATTAATAAAAAAAAATCATTAACGAACTCATAAAAAATCTCATAAGGTGTCTTCAGGACACACGATTGAAACGAAGTTCCTTTCGCTATGCATAAATATATTTTATGAATTAAATGATAAGAATGAAATTAATCAAAACATTTGAATGTAATTAAACAAATAATAATAATATAAGTGAATAAATGGTAAAAAATGTTTGTAAGTTGTAAATATACATATTTTTATCAATTATTAAATTAAATTAAAAATATAATGCAAGGAAACAGAGAGATCGAGGAAGTATATACTGTGCCAGCAAACACTATACAGCGGTAAGCATTCTTCGTTGCGGTTATACTTTTTTTCGTGTTGTTCTCATCCATCTAGTACCTGAGTGTAACGTGCGATAAGAAACTTCGTTCCAATATTTCTTATTATTTATTAACTTATATTATTATCATTCATTTTACCGCTTCCAAACGTTTTAATTAACTTCATTGTTATTATTCAATAAATAAATTATATTTACGTATAACCAAAGGAACTTCGTTCCAATCGGGTGTTCCAAAGACACCTCATAATTTTTAGTGTTGTTTAGTAGAATTTTGAAATAATTACATTGTAGCTCTGTTGAAAATCAATTATCAACAACAACAATGAAACATTAAATAAACCACAGATTTGTAAATAAAAAACGGAGATAAATTTTGGGAATACGTTATATATCTAAATATTTATCGTTAAAAATGAGAATAAGCAACTTTTCCCGCGGAAAATTTTCGTATTGTCTTGGCAAACTCGAAAGATGTCAAGCAAAAGTCGGTTGCCGAGATACTAAACGCAATAAATAACTTATGCCTGTAATACTTATAAATCCATTTATCAGTTTATTTATTTGTTTGATTAATAACAATTACTATTTATGACGCATTAGTAAGTAATGTGACCAAATTAACCTGACGCATAGGACGTTACTGAGGCCTATTCAGTTTTTTTAACGACACGAGGAGTGTACTAAATACAAACGAAATATATATTCGGGCAATAGATATACTACAGGTTCACCTGTGTCACGAATATGGTGTCTTTGTACATTGGCCTATACTGACCAGTGGCTAACCTGTTCTATTTTCACATCGATCCATCCAAAATACACATTTATCACACCGCACATGCCTTGAACTCACGTTATTATGTAGATTGCAATATCCTCTTAAAAAATATTTAATAAGCCTTGAGACATGTAAAAAGAAACATTTTTCTTTTCAGTAATAATTTCTCAAACGAGTAAAAGCTTTTGCTAAAATTTTCCATTTTTATATAGTGTATTGAAATTGCTATAAAGACTTCTTAGTAAAAGATTTCGATAAATAAATAATCACAATCGGTACAGGTCGAGTGTTCAGGCCGTTGCCTTCGAATATCAGATTCAAATCCCGACTTCGGACAAACTGTCCAATAAGTCTTATATAAAAATGCCACTTGCTCTGAGCCTTGAAAAATACATTAAATCGTCTAACATTGTGTTTGAATATTGTGATGCGGACTGCTTAAGTGAATACCGTTCTTAGGCACACTTAAGATGGGCTGGGCTAGAATACGGTACTTATATAATAAAAAAATTCGACCTGAAATAGAAAAATTTGGGCGGGTTAGCTTCTGCAAAGAGGCGATTAATACTTGGCAGTATTCTATATACGTCTGTGTGGGTGACTATTACGTGCTCATAGTTAAGATTATTCCTGAGACCACATACCGTCTTCGTCGTGATTGTCGATGTCGCCTAGGAGCAGTGCCGGACGAGGCGAATGTACAAACGCCCGCCTCGTAGACTTAACATTTATTTAATTGTTGTGAGCTCAGTTCGATCACTCTATCCACGTTCTCAGATTGGTTTATAACAGCACGGTGCGTCATCGAATTCCATGAACGCTTGAAGTTTTCGCTAAATCGAACGATTTGTCGAAATTAATTTACAACATTTAGACATGACGTAAAGCGTTTAAGAGTACTTACGATTGATAAGTTTTTTTTACCTCAAGTATATCTCCATCACTACCCTCGTTAGTACACAAAAATGGAAAAATTTGCACACCATTGTACCAATCATTTAATGGAGATTAATTCCGTCTGTTTCAAACAAAACGATTTAATGTCATAAAAACGAAAAAAAAAAGCTTCAAATAATTTAGAAAACCGATCCCGCCAATCAGTTCCGCAAAGCTTAAAAATACGATAACAAATGAAAAACGTCCATTAATTATTATTTTTTTATAATAACTCTGTGGACACACAAACTTGTACCGAAGTTAACCATTTTGAAGAAGCAATCTCGCCGAGCCGTGACGCCAAGTCGAAACGCCAACGCCGAAAATTTATGGAAGCCAATGATTCGATGCGACGATGGCTCACTAACTTAACTACTAAGATTAAACCTCTCGCTCCGTACTTTGAAAAACACGTTACGTTATCGGTCCGTTAACGTTGTAACAAAAATAAATTAATTTTAAATATGGGAGTCAATATAGAGGCTCAAATTAAAAAAAAAAACAAAAAGAAAGTTTTGCAAATTGTACCATACAATCGAATGTAAAGACTTATGGTGAGGGTCTCGATATATTTTAAATTAAATAGTTATAAAGGTATTTAGGAAAATAAATGAAAATCGAGTCAGATTTTAACATGCGTGGTAGATAATTTGTTTGCCGTACAGAAACGCTGTCCACGCGAGTTCAACTGGCACTTGTCTGTATCTTTTTATTTACAGCATTGTTCCCCTGGGGATAGTCAAACGAAACTCATAACACGTCGATAGTAATTACCGTGAACGGTTACACACGATGTAAGTGCAATTTTTCACCTATTATAACGTCGAAGGGTGGCTTACCTCATAGTGCTTACCTTTACCCTTAGCTAGTAGTACCACTTAATAAACAAATATATCAAAGTTTCATATAATGAAATTATTAATTTCAAATGTACAAATACTTTCTCAAATCGTGTACTATCTTCAGGTAGCATTTTTTTGGATAATTAAAAAATATAACGGAAAACCATCTTCAAATTAAGGAAATTTCGTATTATTCGTTAGTTTTAATAAATATAATTTATTGAATTTGCAACAGTTTTATGTTAAGTAATATAATCACAAAAATAGCAGATATACACATTATAATTAGACATAAGATTGAGTTGACGTTAATTAGCCACAATTACAACGCCATTGGTATTTGCTCACGTAAAACGTTCAGGCGTTTTTAATGTCATCGTCCGCTTCTGGGCGATGACGTTTATAGTCAACTCACTGCGACAAAAAAAAGTCTTAACGCTTCAATCTGTGGAGCCTCTTTGATAGAGCTTATCGGCAATCATATCTCAGGTGCAATAGCAGCGGTTTTCTCTGGTTTAAGAGTGGAAAGATCATGTGATATATTTCGATTGTCGTTTGACATACGAAGTTTTCTGGAAGATTAACTGTCATCGTAATTGATTATTGATATACTTTTAAAGCTGACCCTGTATTGCGGAGATTGAAAACACACGCACTGTCAACGCCGGATGATATATTATATATGCTTTTTAAAATTCCGTACGTCTGAATTTGAAGAAACGAAACACTGATAGGATCACAAATATGTGTGACTATCTGTTTGTCACAGTCAATTTATTACGAATCTAATAATAATACTATACACTCACGCCTATTTCCCAGAAGGATAGGCAGAGACTATAAATTTTCACTAGGTTACGATCTTTGTGCAATTTGTATATCTCTTTTTCTTCATTGACATCCATTAATCTTTTGATGCGAGCTTGTCAATTTCGGGTAATTAAAATGTGGCCCTTTTTTAATATGCCACCAATATGGTATGCATAGAATTAAATAGATTTATTTTGTTAGTTTACTTTCATTCATCCTTTTCAAATGGTCAAACCACCGCAACATACATCTTTCTACTCTAATCGCTACATTTTTGTTTAAACCACACCGCTCTCTAACATCACTGTCTCTATATCTATCTTTCCGAGACACTCCACCCCATACTACGCACCGATTGCATCTCCACTGCATTGATCCTACTTTCATTTTTCTTCTGCCACGTCAATTTTCACTACCATAAATAAGCGTAGGGATCAATAGGGATAGTGAGACGCACTTGTCGTGAAACGCTTTTACTATTCATAATAGCAAGCAAAACTACATTTATTTTATTTCCCGTAATCACTCTCCTTTCGTTATTTCTGTCATTTTTACCATCATTTGTAAACAGACTATCCAAATATACAAACTCTTTCACTTGTTCTACATTCTCACCTTCTATATATATATATATATATATCGCATTCACGCACACTTTCGCCTCTTTCAAGCAGCATCACCTTAGTCTTACTGATAATTAATTACATTTTTTTCATACCTCTTTCTTAACAGAATCATTCATTTTAGTTACCATCTCCTGCAGCTCGCCCGCCGACGGCGCAAGGATTACTCGGTCATCGGCATACAGGAGCGATTTGACAAACAGCTTATCAATCCTTTGTCCACACTCTTTTAATTTGTACAGACAGCTATCCATCAACAGGTTAAATAGCCACGGCGAAACAACACATCCCTGTCTAGCACCTCTCCAGACGTCAAATCAGTCAGTGTATGAGTTTTACGAATTTACTACACCCATTATGTAAAAATTTGGCACAGATATGAATTTTTATGACCCAATCACGGACACGCAACCAAAATAAATTAATAAGTAAAGTTAATAAATCTTTTAAGCCTAAGCAAAGTTAATAAATAGTTTAAGGGGCAATGTGTGCGCTTTTATTATAAGATCTCTGCTGAAATTTAAAATTTGTTATTAAATTTTGAATTTCATTAAAAGAAAGTTATTTAACAAGGGCTATTATAATGTGTCTGAATATGTTAATGAAAAAAACCCATGGGATTGAACTGCTCGGCTTTCACTTTGCTTATGTTATTACTAAGTCTTGTTCTAAATTATTAATCATTCAATATTTTGTATTGATGAGTAAAAAAGAACAAACCTTGAGTTTCTTGCCCATTCCTCTCATGGTGAATCAGCATTTGGAATGGATGGTAATATTGATGTCGAAAACAATTGTTTACGACGCATTTCAAGTGTAATTTTTATTACCTACAAAATAAAGATATTCTTGATTTGATTTGAAATACAGACGTGAAGTAATAGCTTCCGTTGTTCCGTTTTTTTAACTGAGTTAGAATTCTAGTGACCCACACTCCCTCCATCAGCTCACTCCACTCTCTATTAACCTGCTTCCCTTTCCATTACAAATCCTATTTCTACCTAAGAAGCTGGTCACACGCTTTACTCCGCAAAAATACTATAAAACAAAACAATCCGAGAATAAAAAAAATTTTTTGAAAACAATTATAATATAGGTAATATGTTCAAAAGTAACTTTATGGTTTATTGTTCAGATCAATGTTTTAAATTTTAACAACAATACGCAGGTGCACAAAAGCACACATATCACTTACTCCCACATCCTATCTCATATCATATTTTATCTTATTCTTTTGAAGGCATTCAATTTCATCTAGCGTTCTATCGCATTCGCATGTAGGCTATATCCTAAAGATATATACGTTTGTCTCTTCTCACTGTCGCTTTTTCGTTTCATCAAGTTTCTTGTGAAATCACAACATTTCTAAAGAAGTGTTCGCTTCAAAATTTCTACATCTGCATCAGTGTGGAATTCATTACAATGTATCATCATTCTGTTCAATAGAGAGTTCAACCTTCAACAGTTTGGCAAGAATTATTTGTGAAGAAAGTTTATTAAATAAAATCAATTTTATAGAGGCGTTTACTTTGGGATGCCAATTTCAGGAATTATACCTTTCAGTTTCGTTAAATAATGGCCTAAACGTTATGACCGGTAGAAAAAGTAAAAATTAGTAAAAAGTGAACTTAGTTGCTTAACACGTAAGGTTAACGATATTGTGACAATAGCGATGAGTCTCTTACTGCCGCTTGACAACACCATGGCGTACCGCCCATAATCACTGCTATACCTCTCCTTGACATCCTCTTTCTAAACACTCAGATCTCTATATGCTCACTCTGTGCACGTCAATCCCCAAGGTATGAGCTCTCTCTCCCCTTCACTCAAAAAAACGAGATGACGCAAAATAAATTCAAGGATTACGCGCACACATGCACATACATTCACACCACACACACACATACCACATGTGTACATCCACAACGTGCATACTGCATACATACGTGCATACCACGTTGCACACATATGCATTCACCCTTATAACCTCCCCGTACGCCCACACATACAAATACCTTAAATTCCTAATTTTGAAAATCGAACTAAAAAAAATAATGTACCTAATTAATTTTTCTTTAGAGAAATTTTAAAAATTTCGCATATAGTAAACAAAGCCACGCAGCTTAAGTTTTTTGTATTTCGTTTTATTTACCATTTCTTCCTTTGCTTTGCAGTTTAAAATAGCATTTCGTTTAAAATAAACTTAAAGTTTTGTTTGCTTCATCTTTAATTTTATTAAATGTGATTCGTGGTATCATTCATCACTCTCGCTCATCCCACATTGTCATCCATTAGGCTGGTTGTGTTTGCACGTACAATTCAATTTGTTTTCTCAATTTAACATTAATTACAATCGTCTTTACTGTTCCGCTTCCTTTATTTTATTTTATTTATTGAAAGCCACTCGCGAAGTAATTTCGCTGGACCTAACTCCGCGCTACCGTGGTATTTGGCACCCAATACGGAACTAAGCCAAACGTAACTAGCTCGCAAGGTAACATTCATTAGGTCGCTACAAAATTTACAACTTAATTCATTGTTATCAGTTTTTTCGCTTTGCCGCTTTTTTCTTTCTTTTGTGATCTTTTTGTAATTTGAAGGTCTACTTCAAATCAGGAATTGAACCTTTGGTAAATGAATATGGGAAACGAGTGAGAAATGAATTACAATAAGAAGTAAACAAAGTAGTCGGTATGTTACGTACAATATGATACCACGCCATTGCAATAGTTGTGAACCGTAAATTTTACCAAACTTTTGAAAAAAAATTTATTACAAGCGAAGAAAACATGCTATTTTTTTGTGTACATGTTTTTATGACTGATTAATGTAACACATTAATTATTTTTTTTTAATTCTTAAATCCAGATTTATGAGAATTAATTTCAAGCATATTACTTACATATTCTATGCTGTTGTATTTTGACTTCTATCTCCACACCAGACCGACTTCGTCTGGGCGGTTTTTTTTTAGAAATTCATGTTACCCGATTCATTTTCAATAATTTTTAATTTAAAATTTTTCTGTCCAATTATTTTCAAAAATTCTGTCTCAACCCACTCCATGCACATGCATGAAAGGCTTAAATTCCAAACCCCTCCATTTGAAATATATTTAAAATAGAGAATTTGTGGAAGAGTGCACTTCAACAATGAGATCATTAATTAATCTGTCACAACACAACAACAGAAACGTTTAATATTCGTTTTCATTCGAACATTCACAAGCAGTCGAACACTGAATTAAAATATTCTATTTGTATACGGTTACCTAGATAAAGATCAAGCTAAAGCCTGTTTAAATTCATTGCTACTTTTTTCCCAAAGACACACAAGAAATATTTCACCATATTGCGTTAATGCTATATATTATTTTTATAGCCGTATATGTATATACGTAAATGAATGAAGATGTATAGAAAATGAATTCTAGGTATGTGCACCAAAAATAATGCACCTATTGGCTACGTGAAAAGAGCGAGGAATTGCAGTCGACGGCGGCGCACGCTGTAGAAGAATAAGAAATTTTATCGGGATGCCTATTGTCAAACACAATACGTTTTAGATAAATTTTGAGTGAAGTGTTCAGTGTGAATATCAGTATTTATAGCAGTGGTTCCCAAACTTATTTTTCTCGTGGACCACTTTCAAAATTTTACTGGTTTCGGTGGACCCCTGCTGCTACATTTCTACTACATTCTTAAAGTCGCCAAAAAATAAAAATTGTGTCGCTTCTGAGTTCTGTCAGATAAAAACGAAAAATTGCACATTTTATAACACTTTATTTATTAAAAGAATAGAATTACAAGAAAAAATTAGTAAGGTAATATAGGTTCAGGTCATAATTTTAATTAATGGGAAGGATGTATTTGATGGAGTGTCAGCAAACGATCAATGTTAGGCTTTATTTTTGTGAGCAATAACCGCAAATCCCCCCGCTCTGTGATGTTTAATTTGCTCCTTTTTTTTGTTAAAAGGTTTGTAACGGCACTAAAACTCCTTTCGACAAGGTATGACGAGGGAAAGCTATTGAAAATTTCCTTGCGATTTCCCACAGTCCAGGATATTTTTCGGGTATTTCTGCTTGCAGCCAAAATGTTTGGTAGCCTTTTCTAAATTTCACCTTCAGCTCCTCATTGGTGCTTAGCTCGAGCAGCTCCTCTTGTAATACAACATTGGCCACTTCCGTTTCATCAAATGGATTTATGATCCATGGTGGTGTATCCATCGTCAGAATATCTTTAAACCTGGTTTTGAAGTCATCATGCAGGGCACTTAAATGTTGACTGTAGGTATGGATATACTCATCAATACATTCTACCTGCGACAAGTTTGGAAATTGAGAGAATTCGCGCCGACTAATGTTTTGCTTCATAAGTTTCAATTTCCCAAGAAAAGCCGAAATTATCCCTTTGTTTTTATTAAATTCAGGCTGTCCTCTTGTAACTGCAAGTTAATATCATTAATTTTTTTAAACAAATCTGTCAAATACGCAATGTCTGCTTTGAATTTGATCAAGTTTTCTTTTAAATCCGGATCTCTACTTTCTAGGAACTCTAATACGGAATCGAATACAGAGTAAAATCTCGTTAAGCATGCACCTTTCGACAACCAGCGCACTTCAGTATGTAAGAGCAGTCGTTGGAAGTCATCATCATTTTCGTCGCACAATTGAGCAAATAAACGCGTATTCAATGCATTGCTTCTGATTTTGTTGACAGCTTTTATTACAAAATGAAGGGATTGGTTCAATCTGTCACTTAAATGTTTTGCCACAAGATGTTGTCGGTGGATTACGCAATGAATAGCTGTAAGTCCTGGTATAATTCTTTTGAGATGACTTATAAACCCACGATATCGCCCGACCATTGCAGGAACTCCGTCTGTTGCCGCTGAAATAATGTTTGTAAATGGAATCGATTTTTCCGTAAAGAAATTACTCAGGACATTAAATATTGATTCGCCTTTAGTGTCAGTCTCCAAAATTCTGGCAAATAGCAATTCTTCGTGAATTTCTTCCTCCATAATAAATCGGACATATGCCAATAATAATGCTTCATTACCGGGTAACGTTGACTCGTCCAGTTGTATAGAAAAATGAGTTTTTTGCAGATGATTGCACAAAAAACTTTCGATATCAGAGCTCATTTCATCAATGCGTCTTTGTACAGTATTGTTACTTAATGGAATTCTTATTGGTACGTCAAATGGAGATTTGTGCAAAACAGTTTTTAAAACCTCTTCAACAGCGGGTAAAATCAATTGTTCTCCGATAGTGTGCGGTTTTCCAGATTTTGCTATAAGTAATGAGATATTGTAAGATACCCGCAAGCCATCATCGTTACTTTGAGATGTTGAAGCGAACATACTGTGCATGGTGGGTCTCTTTTCATATTTTTCCTTCAATATTTGAAAATATTTTAAATCTATACCTATTTTATGACACCTTTTTAAATGATCTTCGAGCTTTGATGGTTTTATAGAGTCATCACTCGAAACTTTGTTGCATAATAGGCACATGGGCAATTGTTTGTCTGCCTCTGATGGAACAAAACCATATTTCAAATAATCGACACTATATTGTCGACATTTTTTCTTTGCTGTAGCCATGTTTTGTGTCAGTTACCTTACCTGTAAAAAATGTTTTAGTAACCAAGTTTTTCTGAATATAGTATCACACCGCAGCCTTTGTCAGCACGGAAATAGAATTACGGCTTGTAAAGGGACCAACTAATAAACCGCTAAGACAAATACAGACGTTTTCACAAATATCAATTTTAAAGTACCTAATTTACCACTAATTTTTAATAGTACAAATAAAAAGTACACCACTCAGTATCGAATACTGATCATATTTGTGTAGGAAAAAATAAAAGTCGAAATCCCAAAATTGTCCATAAAAACGATAACTAACATTTCATCAAATCAATGAGTTCACGCTCCGTGTATTTGCGTATTTTTGTCTGCGGCTTCATTGTTAAAACGTGACAAACTGGCATCGAAGCTCAAGCCCCGCCCTTTCCCGTCGCCCGCGCATTTGCAAGAAAAATTACAAAATTAATTGCTCTGCAATATTGCTTATTCGGCCTTTTTAGAGAGGCAGTGCTTCTCTCGTGCAAAAACAATTGAATAAAACGTGCTGTGTTTGTCTTTAAATCGAAAGAGGACAATTAAAATATCTGTAAGTTACTAAGTTACCTATCTATACAAGCAGTTGTGATCAACCGACTAGTACACGTAAACAAAATACTTAAGTACTATAACAAAAAAAGATAGGTACTTACTTTTCTCCGGCACTAGCAAACAATGATATAAATTTTCTAACATCTATTTTTCGAAACTCCGGAAACAAATGAATGAGTTTGCCTTTGGCATCAAGTATTTATAGTGGTGATCAAGTTCATGTCTGAACAAGCATTAAGCATTGTCGGGCGGATAGCGCTTTGCAAGTCTGTACACGAAATTGTACGTTATATCGAATACGCAAGTTTGGACAAGTAACAGTCGCTTGCTTTATTAAAATATTATCTGCTTAGTTAGATACTTAAAACAATGTAGGTAGACCCTTATAAAAACAATGCTTACATTTTTGCTATCAAAAGCAGATAAATTTTCGTGGACCCCCATTAACATCTTATGGACCCCCAATTTTTGTTCATGCCTACGTAGACCCCCAGCAAGTCTCCCGTGGACCCCTTGGGGTCCACCTGGACCATTTTGAGAATCACTGATTTATAGAATGAGGCTCCATATCAGAAACGAAATCAAAATTACACAAGCCATGATACATACGATTTTTGTACGATACATACGAAGCTTGAAGCAGAATATTGTATCGTTTATTGCAATGGTTTGTACAACAAAAAAGATAGAATAGATTTATTTATTGCTCGGATTCCAAAGAAGAGGTTTATAATGAAAATCGTTATCGTTTTTATTCGAGAATAGCTTACTTTTATCAAGTTGATATAGCTGATAGAAGAAATAATAACCGATTGACTCTGAAATACGAATTAATGGATCGTTTAATTGCCATAGATATTGGCAGATAAATTTTCTACAAAATGAAAATGGTTGTAGATCATAGTACAAAAAGTAATCAAACTGTCGTAACTATAGTGAAAACAGTAACAGTACATAATTATTTTTATTAAGAAATTTTATCTAAATTAGAAGATAATGTAGCTGTTTATTTATAGTTGGCTTGTAGAAACAGAATTTGTTATTTCATAGACATGCAAATATTGGATATGTTCCGAAATGTTCCGGACGTTAAACGATAAATGTTAGACGTTAAATGTCGTATACATAGCGAATAAACTTGTTTTGTTGAACATGTAGATTCATTGGGAATTCAGTAACGTGTTTAACAAAACGAGTGTATTCTCTATGTGTATTTTTTATGTATTCTATGTATATTATTTTCTCATTTTAATGTTCACTTAAATAAGTGCACATTAAAATGAGAAAAGGAAAAAAAAAACAGCAAAGTAAATAAAAGTGAAGAGTTTTATTGCAAAAAACCAGGTTTGAATATTAGGAGTTTGAATTCATGTTATGAGGTTTCATTAAAGAACTTTCTTAGAAAAATCATGAATACCAAATCCCATGACGCCTTAAACCACACTTGAGCAAGACCTTTACCAACTTTGCTGTTGGATCCAAGTAGTGAATCTAGAAACACGTGCGTTGACGCCGGGATAACGAGCCAAAGCGCAACCAACGCCCCACGAGCAGACGCCCACGACCACGCCGTTGTGGATCAGCGGGCCGCCGGAGTCGCCCTGGCACTGGTCGCGGCCGCCCACGTCCAGCCAGCCCGAGCACAACATGTTGTCCGTGACAGTATGGCCGAGTTCAGCGTACCGGTTGCGGCAAGTGGTCTGGTTGATGGTCCAAATTTGTACGTGACGAAGCTGTTCAGATGCAGAACCACCGGACTGAAAAAAATCACAATAATAATTCAATATAAGTAGATGTCTATGGTTTTATTAAAAACTATATTAGTCACTATAAGCATTTTAAGAATGCGATTTGATTCCAAAGGAAAGCGTAATTATGACATCAAGTTTTTAAATTGTAAAAACAAACTGCTTGTTTATTTTTCTTTTACAGACATTGTATCTGTACAATGTCTGTAGACTAAAGAAAATTAAACACTAACTTCAAACAAATTGCTTTACAATAGCTATTTGTTTACTCAAGTATTTAACAAACACTTACAGAAGTGGTGCCCCATCCGATGGCCCACACCACTTGGTTGTCAGCCAGGTTGTAGTTGGTGCCGGCGATGGAGGCGGCGCGCACATTGTTGTTGTACACGATGGTGGTCTGGGTACGCAGCACCGCAACGTCGTTGTCGTAGGTCCTGCTGTTGTAGCTGGGGTGGTTGCTGATCAGCCTGCAGTTGTGGACCACGCCGCCGCTGTTGGCGGTGGTGGATCCGACACGGATACGCCATCTGTTGGCTGCGTCTCCACTAAAACAGAAGTGAAACCACGCCGGGAATGTAATCAAAATCTATAGAAAAAAAGTGAATATTGGAAATATAAACAAGCTTAAAATTTATAACATATTTGTCACTTAATAAATAAACAATTCCTAAAGCTTGTCAATTTGCAATATCATAAATGCGGTTATTATATTTTAAACAAAGTTATTTTTAATTAATAGTAAAGATAGCGTGCTTGCGCTATAATATGCCTTTTTAGTTTCGATGAATTTATTAATCTTTGTAATATTGATTTCATTAGCAAATATTTTTTTTTAAAGTACAAATTGAAAATAAAATTTTTTTTTGGCGAAAACATACTCGAAACTGTTTTATATTTTCTGTAACAACTATCAGCCAACGCAGTAATTTTTTAAGTTGTTTTAACCGATTTTTTTTTAATCAACTACAAAAAGGAATTGGTGCTCAGTTTTACTATATTTTTCAAATCGACAGATTCCCTCAAATGCTGTAGGCATATGTATAAAAATTTGGGTATTTCTTTAGTAAATCATATATATTCTGTCGAAAAGCAAAGTTTCGTGAAATTGCTGGGCGTTGTGTGCTTATTGGGTGTATGTGGGTGTTTAAATTGTTGCGTGAAGAAGCTGATGATGAACACCACCGATGACCACCGGAACTCTTCAATAATAATAACTCGATACCACATATCGCGATGAGATTTCGTTAAGGTTGTCAAACAACTTATACTCATCAAAATGCACGCTGTGAAGTAGAATCGATCCACTTATTATCAGTTAAGTTCTAATGAAAAATCGACGGATCCATGAGGAATCGCCCGAACATTTAAAATATAAACGACATCACAGTACTTTCTATAATTTTATAGAAATTCATGCTTTTTTCGTCGTCAATGAAGGACGAGATGTGTTCGAGAATCATACCATAAAATTGACAGTGAACCACCAATGATCTCCTTAAGATTTCAAAGTTATTTGGAAATCGATTGAGTGTTTCTTAGTAATATAGTAAAGCAGCTTACGTTGTTGCTATTTACGTTCTCCCACTTTCTGGTGAGTTGGGTTGAATTCTGAAAACTTGAACTCACTGAGATCATAGTGCGAGTCTAAGGGTTATTGAAATTTAACTGAAAATATAGGAGCTTTGTAATGGTTGTCAATGGTACCAAAAATTCGGTTTTCGAAACTTGTTCCTAACTATCTCCATATAAAAGTTATACACGCATTTACAATTATCTTACGTAATGAGGAAAAGCTATAAATATATATTATCAACTTCACCAAGATCTTAAATTATTTCATTACTTTATCACTAAAAATTTTAAATAATGCAACTTTAAAAAAAAAAGCAGACAAAAAAATTACCCATATGTTTTCTCGTAACAGCTTCAACAGGTACCTATACGCAATTAATATTATCGAGATTTACAATCAAATTAATTTTTTTATGCAATCTGAAAAATTTGAACATTTAATTTACGCAAATTATGATAAACTTACGAACATATAGTTTCTTTTCGTAAATATGTATTTTCAATCACAAACATTTTCACCCCAGATCTAAATATTTAAAATGAAAAGATTATAAGGATTCTCAATCATTACTCACATAGTGCAGTGGGCAGCGGTGAGCACAGCGGTGGTGGTGAGGATGCTGCCTCCGCAGGCCTGCCAGTAGTTCACCAGGTTGCTGGAGTAGAGCATGGACGCTGCGTAGGGGTACTGGCCGATGGTCGTCACCGACCTACCAACGATGCGCTGTATTCTTTTCGGTACAGCTTCAAACAAAATGATGTTTTAATTAATTTATGCTATAAATTATAAAATAATCACAATAGGAAATCATCTTGTTAAAGCAATCGTTAACCTTCTTCCGAAACACTACTCACCCGTAACCGCGGCCAGGCCGACGGCCAGCAACAGAACTACTGTCAATACCTTCATTGCGATACTCCGACTGCCACTGTTGCCTAACGTCTCGAACGACCCTTATTTATATGTGAAATATCTTAATCTTTTGAATCTTTTATTATCATAAGTCCTAAATTTTAGCCTGGCTGCGGCTAATAATCAATTACACTCGAGTGCATTATCTAAGTATTGATTAATTTTCGCTTTAATAACGCAGTCTTATTTTCAAATCGATAAGAGAAACTGAATCATTGAACCAAACGCCAATCTGATAGGCCAGTCAGAACGACTCGATCACTGCAATGTATGAGTTGGTGATAAATAAAATTCAGTGTTCATTTAGTGACTATTTGTGTATGAAAAATTAATTGTGGTTATCATATATTACCAAAGACATACAACTAAATAGCTGATTGTAAATATAAAATAATTGACATTATTTTTTAAATTCCCATTTTAAAATTCGTTTTGTTCTCCTTATAATGCATAAGATTTTAGTGCAAAAATAATAGTGTATCAACACAAGATAGTATAAAATTTACAAGTCGCTTATTTGTTTTTATTGAGAAAATGTATGGTTTTCTTTTTTTAAATAAACTATTTTAAAAAAACTACTTATGTTAACCTTTATAAGAAAAACCATGTCCTTAAACATGTTCGTTTATTTAACAGTTTATATATTCGTAAATAGTTTGACTTGATACATGGAGGTGCCATAGCGCCGTCGCTCTGTGGAACGCGGGGGTGAAGTTTCTGTCATGTATCTGATACTCCGTTGTTTTTGGATCTTAAACATTGAAATTTTATAATACTTATAAAAACGAATGTACTTTAAAAAAATCGATGATATAATTTTTTAATAATGGAACGACGCCTTTTGTTGATTATATTCATTTTGCTTAAGTACATAGTCATTCTCCGAAAGAACCAATGTCTCTTAATAATCTGTTGAAATAATGAAAACATACCTAAAAGAATAATCTTAATTACTTACATATTAATTCAATAAAACATCATAAAATAATTATTTAACGTTTTATTTATTATTATATATAGCGCACTGAGGGCGGTTTCTTCTGTCTTTACTGGGCGTAGTTATATTTAATATTTCGTTTGCATATCTTTAACCCGCAAATTTTTCCGAAAAAATATTTTGTTCGATAAGTATATATACGCATTTGGTAATATAAAATAAATGTCCCAACTTCAGCAAATTTCGATAATAGATAAAAACATAATTGAAATTTATCTACACACAGAAGATTTGTAAGTTTATAATGTTTCCAAATAATAATTTATTTACATATTTTATGTTACAAAATACATATGTTTTGAAACGAGATAAAACGCACACTATTTTATATTTAACTTTATATTATTGAAATACATGTTTTTTTATATTACTTTTTTCCTATAAGTAACTTTAAGTTACCTTTGAAAGTAACCTATCGAATGTACCTTTTCGATAATTAAAATTTTCAAAATGATAACAACAAAAAATGAATAATGAAATCAAACTTCACATGATAAGCTTAGAAAATAATATAATAGCTTCTCGTGAAAACGTCGCACGTCGCAAATATTAGAGTTGTGTCGTTAGTGATATACAAAAGGTTGATAATTCCATAACTTATTAAGATTTTTTTTGTACTGATCAATGTGATTTATATAGATTAACAGGTCATGTTTTATTTTTTAGCTTCCTAATAGATCCCAAAATAAAATAAATGTCTTATTTAGAGAACACTCTTGGATTCCTTCTATGTATAGTCGTGCTTATTCTATGCAGTTTGAATAAATCTGCGTATGACTTCAGCAGTAAGTGTAACTTTTAAAGATGCTATTCCTAAAATATTGCAATAAGATATCTTCACAAAGAGATAAATATTGCGAAGACCACTCTCTATATACAAATAATGAATTTGAATAAATTAACAAATATCTTCGGACATACACAAATTTATATATCATGGATGATAAAATAATAACCCGACTGCCAGTTAAGGAAAATTTATTCTCAAAAAGATATTAACAGACGTAAAGTTAAGCGAATATCAGTATGTATTTACTCTTCACAAAAAAAAAAAACATAATTTTTCTTCATTCATAGATAAAATAAGCAAATCATTTGCTATTTATCATTTGAATGAAGATCTCAGCGCATTGCTGGTTTTCTAGTAACATATTTAATTAGCTATTTAGGAGGTTTATATAAATAAATGCCTTCTAAATACAGATAATAATATGCATATATATTTTATAAGGAAAAAGGACAGCGGCGGACTCATTTATCCCTCGCAAAATGTTATTAAAATGTATAAAAATTATCGAATACGTAATACGAAAATGTTGCAATGAAAGCGACGGTAGTTTTAAAACAAACTTTTGTTTACTGTTATTTTTATGATACGTAAAACTTTAACGGATTTCATGTTGAAGATTTTTTTAAGAATCTGATACCGTATCCGTAGAGCAGTCACCTGATAGATCCAGATAAAGCTGAGTTATAAAATTAATTAAAAAAATAATACGGTGTAGGATGTTTGCTTTCCAAAAAAAAAAAATAAATACCCTTAAACCGATTGCGCTGCGAATGATGAAAATTCCATACCGATACGTTCACTAGTTTTTAGCTGATGCCTAGACACAAGTATTGAGTAAAATACACTCGATCGCGGTATAAAAAATAAAATACTTTGTAGGTCGTCCGCCTCGTTGCGTCACCCACGGCAACCACATGTTTGATGCTATAAAAAATACAAGCTTCCTTTCTTGTATTCATACTTCACATCCCCGAAAATTTGCAGTTCGTGTCTTAGTTCAAATTATTCTATACATTGCTTCAGTCAGTGAGTGCGCCGGTGTTATTTCATAACTCCATGATTTGGAGACTTTGGTAAATTGATGACACTTAATGATATTAAATATTTTAGTCCTCTGAAAGCATTTTATTACCCATTTTTGCACATATAAAAATAATTCCCTAAGAAAAAGGTAACTAAATTAAAAATACTAGTTTTATTCGGTAAATTGAATAACACAGTAAATGAAAGAGGTATTTGAGATAAAAAAAAAATTGCAGTGTTGATAGCAGAAAGTAAAAATTTAAAAAAATTGCAAATGTAGGTTAAATACTATAAAAATAGGCGGTTAAGCAGAAATAATTATTGGTAAGAAAATTCCAACATCATAAAATGTTGCTTTTGTAAATGCATCGTAATATTCCAAAATTAACATCAAACCATACTGGGTCAATAATGTCTCTCTTAAGTCTAAATCTGAAATAAAAAGATTATAGTTGTATTTGCCTAAGCAGTGATGTAATTAATATTTTACATAGCATTTTGATGAAACAGAGTGCCCTGCATTTATCAGAGGATAAACGAAATATTAATTTATATTGAGAAATTCCACGTCAATTTCACACACTTCTCACAATAGATGTGTGAACTAATGGAGAATTCCTATACACTTATGTCTGTAGATATGTAAGTATTAAATTCATTCCAGAAGAGTACAAGACGTTTTAGAATGAATCAAAGAGCGAAGTGAGGGGGTAGGGGATCCTCTATACACCAGTCGTTGTACCATTTATGACGCAACTTTTTCGACCTTATTTAGATTTGAATAGGTGTGACTGACGGACAGACAGATGCGAGAGTGATATAAAAGTTTAGTTTTCATCGGGCGCATTGAGGCTCAACTGTCGTGGAATAGGTATGAACAAGTCTTTGAAAATACAGTACCAAGTAAATCGAACATCTTCACCAAGAGCTTAAAGTATTTGAAAATTGGTGTAAAGGAGTTTGTGACGAAAATAAAGTAGAACGTTACTATTTGTCTGTTTTAAAGTAATTTATCCAGAAAGTTACACAATTAAAACAGGAATTTATTATTATATATATATATATATATATATATATATATATATATATATATATATATATATATATATATATTATTTGTCAGCCAATGACTTTAAATTTGAAATTTATTAAATATTTGCATTAGAATTAAGTGACAAAATTCTTAAAGCACTTAGGTTCCATATTTAGTACATCTAATCTTATCAGAAATGAGATATTTCGATGAGGGCATACAACCCTTGCAAACTTTATCATGCCAATCTTCTTTATTCGCAGGAGGCCAATTCAAATATTGCACAGTTAATAAATGAAACAGTTCCGATACATACATCTTTCTAAAACGTCCTCCTAAACATTTATTGCATTTTTTCGTTGTTCAGAGCTATGTTCCAAAACACAAGGACCACTGGCATGAGAACATAATCTTGAGTAAAGCGAGCAATATCCTAACATTGACATATTTCATTACAGTGTTTCTGTACAGACAAACCACGTTTTCGTTTTCAGGCCTGTATTTCGTATTGGCGAACATAATACTATTTGGAGTCCAGGGCGGCCACAGCCTTCGGCTTCGTGCCCCGACCGCCTCGAGAGAATCATTAGGACCGTCGGTTTCAATGTTTTATCCCACTTTATGCCCAAAATGCGATGTTTGGGGATATATCGGGAAAATTTATCTTCTCCGGTCCAAGTAGAGAAGACAAATTTTTAATTAAACATGATGCAGAAGAACTTGATTAAAATGTAGAACTATGAACTGTATTTCAAAAACAAATGACGAACATTAAGTAAATTCCCCTTTTAAACAGCCTCTAGTGTCAATGAATTCTGCAATTTCAAACTTTTTATTTTAGGAAATGGAACTAGAAGATGTATATGTAATATTATTTATGCTACGTAGAATGTATGATTTTTTTTTTTTGATTCTATTTCATTTATTCTCCACTCCGTCTTGAATATTATATAGGTACACTTTAATTACTTAAATATTTCAATTAGATTTTAAGATCTATCAATTTCATCTTCTAAAAAGTTATATATATATTTTCAATATCAACTAAAGATGGAACTTGCAACGCAAATCTCACGTAGACGTAGCGTGACTTTAATCAGATATCTCAGTTCCGATAGTATGTACTATAAAAGCTGTTTAATTAATTTAATAACTACCTTAAAAATGAAGCCAACCTCCTTAACAATGTATTCGAAGCTCTTTATAATATTGACTAGGTCAAACAAACTTTAGCGCAATTTACAAGACGAAGGCAGGAAAGAAAGTTACCTTTGTGTGCTTTTTTACGCTCGTTTCGTCTCTTAAAATAGATGTACTCATCTTCTGATACACCACATCAGGGCCGCGCCGCCCCTGTGTGCGAAGTGTGCGGTGCACACAGGCGCCGAGACAATAGGGGCGCCGCTATCGAAATTATTTTTGTTACTCTTACACAACAACATATTTCTTTGTAGTGGAGTATCGATAAGTAAGTAGGTATAATAGGCGCAACAAATGCCCGTAAACAACAAAACATAATATTGCGCTTATTGTACGAGTCTCCCAAGATAATATTCACGTTTGTGGTTTAATTTTACGCTTTGAGTTTTAGTTTACAATAATTACAAGCTCAGAGTTAAAATCAAAAGAGCTGTCATGAGTTTGTTTGAATGAGTTTATGAACGCAATCCGCCCGATGCGATACCTGTGACGTAAGCGCAGTGGGGCCACGGGGATTCCCCGACAGCCCGACTTTAAGGAACGAGAGAGCCAAAACAATTGATTGACCAGTGATTCTTTCGAAAGTGTGGGCAAGATGCGCATTAATTTTTTATAATAAGAAGAAGTTCTAGCACTAAAAACAATAAATAGTTTGTGTGTTACTGATTGTTTTAACGTGTTTTCACGATGAATGATAGTAATCAAGATAAAAAAAGAAATTATATGGTTACTAGAATTTAATAAGGAAAAGAAAACAAGAAGAATAACGTGATACAAATACATCTAAAATAAATAAATATTATACGGCTCTACCATCCACTTCCAAAGAATCATTAGAGACAGAAACCAGTCATTTTATCGATGAAGGTGTTGTAGAATCTGATTCGAAAAACGCTTCATGTAGTGGTATGTGCTTATGTAATCTCTATACAAATAAATATAACTTTACTCTGTTTGTGATGTCACGATAAAAAAAACACTTTTCTTTTTTAATTCCTGTCAGTTTTTTCTTAGTTGTCGAAACGCCTCACCGATTGTATGTGGCGGATAGATGCCGTGACTGTTTTATTTTATACAACTAATCGCTGCCAGAAATAATGGGTTCGATTCCCACAATGTGCTTTAAAAAAAACTTTGTGTTTGTGTATATGTAATATGTATTTATTTGCAGAAATAAGTATATGAGTAGTATTTCAAATTTACACAATTACAAGCCCCACTTAGTTTGGGACTAAACGGCAGAGTTTAATTGTCGAGAAATATTCATTTATTTATTTATTTTATTTATTATACATAATTATTCGTAGATAAATAAATCAGTTTATTCCGACAAGTAGATTAGATATGTACGAGCAATATTATTTTTTTCCGCCCTTTCTATGTACCGTGCGCTAGCCATAGTTTAAATTTGATAGTAAACGACGCTGTCAATCTCAATCATCATACAACTGGGTGCAAGAATTATATAAATATTTTTCGTCCTCTACCAAAAGATGGGACTTATAAAAAAATTTGACCTTAAAACCATTGTCTGAAACAAGATGGTCAAGCAGAATAGATGCTATCAAACCGCTATTTACAAATCTACCAGAAATTTATGATGCATTATATGAAATATCAAATGGTGTAGGTATCATATGATCAGAAGGCAAAATATGACGCTAAATGTCTAGCAGAAAAAATATGCTTTTTTTTCAGTCATTTGTTCACTAAATATATGGCATATAATATTGACAAAAGCAAATTTTGTGAGCAAAATTCTGCAGTCCATCGATATGGATATACAAGTTGCTTTAGATGATTTAACGGAATTAAAGAAGTTTTTGATAAAAATTAGAATCGACGCAAATTTTGAAGAAATTGTATATGATGCCATAAAAATTGCCGAAAAATTAGATGTCGAGGCTAAATTTGAAACTTCCAGATCCAGAACCCTAAGACGTCGTAAGGCTCTAAAGAGCTTCGATTATGAATACGAAGACCACACTATAAATGATCCGAAAATCGTTTTTAAAATTAATGTATTTTTTTTATATATTGGATCAAGCTTTATCCTCCGTACACGAAAGATTTTATTTATTGATTAATCAAAATGACGTGTTTAATTTTTATTTAAACTAAGTGATGACCAAGAACAAAGTCAATTAAAATTAGTTGTCATCGTTTGCAAGAAAAACTTACAGCAAATGATTAATTGGACATTAACGTCGATTATTTGTGTGAAGACATTATGTCGTCAGTCTTTTTCAAAAAAATAAATAGTGATGTGGCGAAAATTCTCGAATTTATACATTTAAACAATTTGACAGCTGTATGCCCTAACATCACAATAGCATTACGAATTTCGCTAACTATGCCAGTTACCGTAGCAAGCGCGGAAAGGTCCTTTTCTAAATTAAAACTAATAAAAAATTACTTGCGCTCAACAATGAGCCAAGAAAGATTAATAAATTAACAACAATATCCATAGAGGAGTCCATATTAGACCATATAGACATACACGAAACTATTAAAGATTTCGCAAACAAAAAGGTTAGAAGAGTGGAAATAATATAATTTAATTACGTTTATTTATATTATTACACAATTTAGACTCTTGTTGTTTTTTTAACATAGCATACGTAATAGTTAAATTAGTATTATTAGAAAAAAAGTCAGTTATTTTGTTATTAATATATAGGTATACGATTAGATAGAGCATCATAAATAAAGTATGTACAAATTTAATTCGCGTTTTATTTTCGTAGTAATTGGGAACCGGAAACGAACTGGTTTTACCTATTTAGGAAATATCATCTAATTATATAAAACTAGAGAACATTTATTTCGGTCAAAGTTAACAAATAAGTAATAAAAATAAGTTGTAACATTAAGATTCGTGAAAAAAAGACGCGCTTCATAGGTTTCGCACACAGGCGCTGTGGGGGGTCGGCGCGGCCCTGCACCACATTGATTTATATCATTATCAGTGTCCACTTACAATAGCGACTTAATTTAATACAGTACCTACTCGAAATTAATTCACCAATTATGATCAACATGCAGCGAACTGATTACGTGCGATAAAGAATAAACGTTCCTTTCTATTGATAAACATTGTATAAATAATAAATATCATAAATGATAACAGATTTGGTTTGATTTACTGATCAGTATTTAAATAATATTTTTCCGAATTACAAACGTATCGGAATTTCTAGGGTATTACCTAATGTTGATGGACATCATAGTATTCTTGAATTAATTCAATTAATTAATTTCCAAGATGTAACGTTTGAAGTGATTTGATCACCTAACTCTATTTACTCACAGGGACAAAATATCTTCATTATTATGTAATTCGACTTAAAAAAATCTTTTATTACAAAAATTGGACCTTGGCAGATCTCGGGTATTAATTTATTAATTAGTTGTGCCAAAACTTTAAATTACTATTACAGAGAAAAATATTCATCATTAAGTTATAGAAATTTTATAATTTAGTACGTATTAGTGGCAACAGTAAGTTTGAATGACTTCGCGAGGATGTTAAACTCGTAAGTGTCATGTCAACCAATTTATGTTCATTTCAATAATTGTATGAAGTAATGTTATAGTTATATATTACTCCAGATTTCCTGAAGAACTTAAAGAAGATTAACAAGGCTTACTAAATTTTGAAAATTTTATATCTGATTAATATTTTAATAATTGCTATATTATCCGAAAATCGATTATATATAATTATGACTATTCATTAAGTCTTTCAGGATTCACAATATTTCTCAAGTTATTCTTTATTTATTTCCTTAAACGTGGTCTCATCTAATGACTGTTTAACATTTTGGCATATTAATTGTTTAACGTGTAGTAATATAAATATAAAATCGTAAATTATAAATGTAATAAAGCAATCCATGTCCGAATGTAGTACACCGATCGATAAAAGCCATCAAATGTAAAACTATATATAAAAAAAAGTTATTAAGCTTCGCTGTATATATGTATCTATCTGTCTACGTCTATATATCTATCTCAGCTCTGCGCGTAAACAAGCAAACTGCTTCCTTGCGCCATATTAATTCTCTTTATTACGCGTAAGAGTTACTTTTGGAATAGCTCCAAATAATGGCCTCTCGCCGATTCAACGTCATTTTATTTACCACTAGCTTCTGCAGGCGAGTTCTCCTTCGTGACCATAGAATAAATTTATTATTCTTTAATATAAATGTTTCTGGCTATTAATCTTAATCTCGGTCTCACTTTCCATTCCGATCTCGATACTGTTCCTAATTACAATCCCTCTACGCTCTTGATTTTAATCCCCATTCCCACTGGAACCTAATCCCTATCGATTGCAATTTCCCATTTGAAATGAACCAAATACTAGTTTCAAACTAAAATATATGCTATATCATTCGAAGATACTGTAGCTTCAAGTAAGTGTAAGAATTTTTTAAATCGTTTTAATAATACAAATGTAAGGATGAAGCCGGGGAAAACGTTAGTGGCGAGTCTATTTTACTCAAGAATGAAGTACTGTGGCTGTTAATCAGTCAAAGAATTTTTGGAATGAGCTCAAATCACAATTCAAGTAGTGTAACTGTAGTATAGCACAGCATGAATGATTCCGAGGTCATTCGCTGTTTTTTGATGTGAAACATCTTTTGCGGCGGCTGAAAAGTGAAACTGACTATCAGCGAGCGAGGCGTGGCGACGCGTCGCTTCGGAGCACTTCGGGTCTCTCCGCCATCATTCGGATAGTCGACTGTCGGAGCATTTCATCGACCTACGCGTCCCTATATGAAGTGTATTTATAACATAAGCCTTTGTAATAACAACCCAAAAGAATATATTATACAACTAGATATGGAACTACAATAGATTCTGTATTCATAAGATACCTTGATAATGTTATCTCTAATACTTCTGTATCATACTCCAGTTATCATCGACCAGTTATAACTTTAATACATTCAGACACAGCGCTCAATGTTACCATTACCGAAGTAAATGACGATTGTAAATAAAATTAATTGTACAAAAATGCAACTATGTCGAGAAATAAAATAACATTTAATAAAACTCGCTGACAAAGGACTCTTTATTTTTATTGAACGCCTGTCGTACTATCGTTACATGGACGTGGTCACAATAACTGCGTAATAAAATAACGGAACCACATCGAGTTTGATCTCGTTTCACTCATTTCGCCAAGCCCTAATCCTAAGTGGTTTCCAGGATGAAAAGGTTAAAGGTAGGAAGGTCTGATGCAATCTCCTGCGCAATGGAAGATTTGCGTAAAAACACGATATAAATTATGTAAACTATAAAACTATCAAATCTCCTGTCAAGGACATTACAATGATTACTAGCACAGATACGAAACTTTGCATATAGGTTTAAATTTGAACATGATTTTCACTTTGAATTTCAACTATTATTGTCTCCTCATGAAAACACTTCTCAATGGCTATTAGCACGGAGATGAAACTTCATACCTGACGCGACAAAACTTTGTACATGAAAAATAGAGCCTTGGCATTGCGGAACGAAAAAATCTAACCGTTTTTTGAGCCGTGTTCCGTAATACATAATACGTCAATGTTGCCGCTGCCCGTGAATAATTCAATTTCAAGCTCCTTAATCACCATGCCCTGTATATTTTGATGGATTAGGCTGACAATATAATTATTTACATTATAATTTATAATCATTCTTTTGTCTACTAAGGGGCTGATTTGACGATACGGAACATTAATTCGATCTGATAATAAGCTAGAACTATATTTTTCTAGTAAGTATATTAAGATTTAGTAAGCACGTTTCTGTTAATTCGGTTTTGATGAAAATCCTATTTATTCATACTAACTGAATTAGGTAAATCAGGATAACAGAATCTTCACATTTAAGCAAACTGCAATCAATCTTATAAGCAATTTGTTCTGTACTTATGATATGGCAGGATCAATGTCATAGACTAACTTAGCCAATTGTCGGTCAAAAACCTTCGATAGGATGATATTGTATTGTGTGAGGTGTTAATTCGCGGAAATCCATAGTAGACGCTTGCCTGCAACATGCATTAACATGCAGAATGCAACGCACCGCTGACTGAAGAATATGCCTCTCCACTACGAATCTCTATCCAAATGATTGAATTTTGATTCCAGAGGATTGCCAGATATCGAACACCTAAGCAAGTGTTATTTATTTTTATAATTATCTTATTCCGCTAACTGTTAAACTGTCAATTCTACGTACGTTTCATGCCAACCAGGCACATCCTCGGAAATTGCTGACAGTCACATCCACCAGAGTGCAAGGAACGTTAAAACAACCAACACAACCTCATTAAGCGGCTTGCTTATTGAATATAGAATTGACAGACAGACAGAAAATTATGACCAGGACGTTATTTGATGCGTAATTGCACTAGAGTTTATGAAAAATTTAAATTTCCACGTAACAAAAATGCAAAGGGCACGCCACATCGGTTGTGGAACCAAGGGGAAAGAAATATTCTTGAGTGACGACCAAGAATTCAACGTCGCAGCGCAGGATGTTCTTCCACTGACTACCTGGTAAAAGTCTCCGGTTGCCGCTGCTTGCGAGCGGTCCAAAATCGTACATCGTGAAAATCTAAAGAGAAATCTATACCACTAGACGTTTAATAGCTGAAATAAAAGAATGAAGTTGTTAATCATACCACCATCCATATTTTCTTTATTTTTCAATCGAAATGTACATGTGTACATGTAATCAAATTGAGTGTTTTTAGGCCTGTTTGTATAGACTATCTTCGTGACGGTAGTATGTACGGCAAGTGCCACAATATTTTGTCTCCTAATTAAACGTCTTAAAATTGTTTTAAACGTGTATTAATAAATCTGTTTACCCACTAGTATCATATTTCGTATTTGCATTGAAAATATAGAAATTCGGAATATGGGCAGAAATGTACCCGTTTTACGACCACAATCTTGTCATTTATGGTTTAATAACCGAAATGACTCTAATAAAGTTAAGTACATATATTTAAATTACTTAAAATTAAAAAATGCACTTTAAGTAAATTTGAGTTCTATTTTTAGGGTCTCGTATACACGATAAAAAGTTAAATGTACCGTCGAGGGACCTCCGTCAGAAACGAAGTTTTTTTTTTCAATATAAATAAATGTAAAATAAGAAATAAAATTAAAAAGTTTCGAATTAATATTTTAGGAAAAACTTACGTCATTGAAAATTAGTTATAAAATAAAGAATATATACATTACATAAAAAATCGTAAACAATTAATTTCCAAGGAAAAAAAGAAAGAAAGAAAAGTCGCATAGAGAAAGCATAACGCTTTTTCGTTATGTTACAGTTTTTACTAGTCAACTTCTAACGCAAGCTACGTTAAGGAACTTAGTTCCAAAACTAAACTTTCACTGGGTCACTCTGATATCTAAGCTTACCTCTTTATCTGTCCATCTGTCATAATCTATTTTATCCGAACCAATAGACGGAAAAAGTTGAAATTTGGTACATAAAAAATTATACATACACAGTTAAGTGATCTATTTCACGAACGTGCAGGACAAAAGAACAAATTTGAATGAGGCGTATAATTACAGCGTAAAGGAGAAAATTTAAAAAGGTACCAAACAAAAGCTTCATTCGTAATTGACAAGAAAAATGTAAATTCATATCTTATGGTATTTTTAGTTAAGTCCCCAAGAGCAACGGAAAATCTTCGTGAAGATAAAATGTACATAAGATGTATTTAACTTCACCAAGGGCAAATGAGTTTCTTTCGTTTGTAAGACGAAGTGACGTTTCTTTTACAAAAATCTTAATAATGACCTTTCATTTTGTGCTCAAGACTCATTGCCTTGTGCAAAATTGACCAGATGCAATTAACCCTTAAGATATCAGAATAACGTAATGTAGGATTAAGCTGAAGATAATATTAATGATATATAAATTTCCAATACATACTTTTTACACATACTTTTACCAACACGGTTTTTACTTTAAATGTAAAAGTTTCAAGAAATGTTTAAATATGCGAATGTGTCTTTTTATCGCAAGTTTAAATATTTATTTTAATCCATCGTCACTTTTAAGGAAAGATGAATAACAGCATAAAACCCTTCTCTTTCGCTTCATTCACTCCATTTCGATTTTTTTTTATAAATTCGTACCTATTCCCAGAAAAGGAAGCGAAAACAACAAATTCGCACACGATACTTTTTTGTTTCGCTAAAATGCATCAATAGTTTAATTCAAACTCATCGGTTTTGGGTGCTTAAAATTTAGGGTTTTCTTTAATGTGCCACCAATTTGGTCAGCAAATATTTTCTAGGACCTTCCAAATTTTCCATTTAGTGCATAAATTTGTTTTGTGACTGTACTTTCATTTATCCTTTTCACAACACCGCTACATCATACCTTTTTCTTCTCTACTCACTACATTTTCTTCACTATTTCTCTGTCTATCTTTTAAAGGCACGCCACATTCAGTACGCATAAATAACTTCTTTACCGCATGAATTCCACTTTGACGTTTCTGCTATCATACCCAAGTTTTACTATCGTACGAAAGCGTTGGTACCAGAACACCATTTTTATATATAGCAAAACGTCTTTGTCGTGAAACACACTTTTACTATTTATTACAGCAAATAGTGTTGTATTTACACCCGATTGGACACTGCTGCATGGCGAAATTTTTAAATTTATAATTAATTGCGACAAATCAATTGCATAAAAGACAATTAATATGCAATCAATCATTAGCTCGTCGTTATGTCATCATAACATCTGTGATCAATCAAACATATTTTGGTAAATTTGAAATTAATCAGCACAAACGTTCATCAGACTTAATTATACAATCAAATTGATATTAAGCTGGTGGAAATTAATTCCTTATTTCTACAAATTGTACAATATGTAAAGTAAAAGCAGAACAATACATACATATAATAAGACAGATAGGTAAATAATTGTAATATTTTTATATACAATGGAAGTAAATAAATCTTTTTTTTTAATACTCAAAGCATTTATGTACTTTTATTCATATTTATTCATACTGTTTTCATAGAATGTAATATATAATAAAAGTTTGAAACTCCAGAAACTCTTGATTAGCAATCGTCAACAATGGAAGTAAGGTTTATACGTCGAAGTATACAATTATACATCGAAAGCTTAACTGTGTTAAAAATAAAACATATGTAAATAAGCGATGTAAGAAAAATACACGTGTTCTGTATACGATGCGAGAATATTTTGTGCAGACGGGTAACTTAATACAAATAAAAGAATAACTTTATTTTTTGTTAACATTCCTATTCAGTCCTCCGTGAGGAGTAAATTTAATATAGAATGAAATTCACTTTTTGAGTATTATGTCCCAAA